>OX438766.1:19516432-20032039 GCA_949316455.1 Acleris holmiana
AGCGATGTTGTGTAACGGTATGGTTATAGGAGGTAAATGATTTGATTAACATGTATGGCTTGACTGTTAGTATTAATTACATGATCAATAAATAAATAAATTGGGTAGACATGTCATTTTCTACACAGCATTATGCAATATGACCACTATGCTAAGCAACATTATTGGTAATGAAATTCGGCACACTATTTAAAATTCGACCAAAGAAAACACTAGGATAATAGCCCGCTACGATTTTTGCTATAGTCGTCGAAATTAGACTAGAATGAACCCTCCAAATTTCAGATCCCTAGGTCTAGCCGTTTCGGCTGTATGTTTCCAGTCAGTCAATCACTAAATCACGGTACTTACTACTTTAGGGTGGTATTCCATCTGTAAATTATTTGAACTAATTTCTTTGAAGGAAGCCCATTCCACTTATCCAATATGTTGGTTCAAGTCTTTATACTATTTGCGTAGCCATTTTGAATTACATGTCTTTTTTTTTTATGTTAAGGAGAAGGCACACGAGCACTCAGGCCACCTGATGGTAAGTGGAAACTGAGACCCATAGACATTTGAATTCTCAAGACTATAATCCTAAGACCTCAAATGCGTTGCCAACCCTGAGGACTAAGATGGAATGCCTCTATGCTAGTAATTTCACCGGTTGTCTTATCCCCACACCGGAACACAACAATGCGAACACTGTTGCTTGGCGAGTGGTTAATGGATAAGATGGTGGTAGCGATCCGGACGGACCCTGCACAGGGTCCTACCACCACTAAAATATGTCATTAGTAATATTTGATCAGCAGTACCTTGCCCCAGAGCCGGTACGTCCAATATCCGCCCCCGTAACGAAGGGAGTCATCGCAAGAGAACAACATAGGGGTGCAGACAATTTGGATTGTGCTCATGATAGGAAGGGTTAACAAAAACAGGACTGAATCTTGGACGGACGGACATGGCGAAACTTTAAGGGTTCCTAGTTTGACTACGGAACCCTAAAAATGAAAAGGCATCACGCATAAATGGCTGCACCGATTTCACTAATCTTTTATTTTGTGATTAAGTATTAAAATCAGGAAAAGGTTCTAATGAAAAAAAAAACCACAGAGAAAGGCAGAAATTCGCAGCGGGACGAAGCCGTTAACGGGTCGCCAGTATTCGCTAAAATAATACTAAAACCCATTACTATGCAACCTGGAAAAGTCATGCAATTAAGTTTATAGTCGGTGCTACATCTCGCTACACATGTACTGTGTCCCCACTCACTTGTCTAAGGACTTGTTGAGCGCGGTCGCGTGGTTGCTGACGTTGGGGTGTATGACGATGTCGTCGCGCTTCTCGACGCGGATGCGCGACTTGCTCTGCGACGAGGTGCTGAAGCAGTTCTCCGACCCGCTCGGGATGGACCCCTGGGACTCGCTGTGGATGGAATACATACAAGCGTTTACTAACACTTAATAGTAGTTTATGTAACTAATACATAATGAGGGGTCATTCATAATATGCTTATCCCTTCATTTTCCATAGTTACATTTGTCATAATTGTCACTATTTTCCCCAATATCACATACCACATACCATAATTTCGATGATGTTGATAATGATATTGATGATTTAGACTGAAATATGTTTTTGTTATTGATGATCATGTAAAATTGTATACAATAGATGTTCTTAACAAGTGATATTGAGTTTTAGTATCAATTTCCACATTTATGTATTATTAAAAAAAAACCGGAAACCCCGCATTCAATTAAAAAAAAAACATCATTTTTGGTGGCTGTAACCACTCTTAGTTACATCTTCCCGCGAAGTTTAGGCAAATAGGCACTGCCTATTCCGACCCGTGCATATAATACGTATGTAGATAAAACATAATTATACTCGCGCTATTCTAAAAGGCCCGACTTGACAGTGACAGCTGTCATATCGGAACGCAGGACAAAATTTAACCTTAAGTACACATAATGTACAAACTGCGTGGGCAGCTGTTAAATCGGGCCTTTTCGAAGGGCGCGAGTATTAGAAGTACGAAAGACCACTAAAAAACCAGTCAAGTGCGAGTCTAACTCGCGCGCCGAAGTTTTGATAGAAAACTAATAATGTTATAAAATAAGGTTCGAGGAAATGTTAAAGATTTTATGAACATTAAGGTCCATTTTAACCCTCTGTAACTCATAAACATGTTTTTTAAAAATATTTTTGATTTGTATTAATAACAAAGAAATACCTTATGGACAGTAGCCATTAAACACAAATATAATAATAACAAAGAAATAAAATACACGTGTTTTTTCCGGTGTGATATGCAGGTACATAATTAAGGCAATTTATTTTAAACTATGTCTTAGTAATTATATAAAGTTCATTTTTATTTGTTATAAAATTGAAAATGGCATTTAAGAGCAAAGGTAATTGAATTTTATTTCCTTGCAGTTAGATTCACATTCCCACTTACACAATTACCGGGGCGGTATGTTGCTTACAGTCTACACTATGATACAGAGGGTTAACATACTTTAATTGGTAAAACATGATTTAATCGAATTTCACTTAAGAGGACTGTGAAAAAATCCATAGGCGTAAATACGATAACGTTTTTCTCGATTTGAACATTGTCAGATTTTTACGATTTTTGTATACGTTGTAGATATTATGAAAATCTACGTCTGTACGTTTTCCTTGTAAATATTTATTGGAAATAAAATAAGTAAAAAAAAAACCGAAAACGTACAGACCTAGATTTTCATAAAAATATACCTACAAAATATTCAAAAATCGTGGAAATCGGATTAGATTTATGGGGTGAGGAACGTATAGGTGAAAAACTTAAGTGAAGGACCTGTTGTATGTAGTTGTAACACATCTGTATAGACTGTTTGACATTCTATATTTGAAATTTGACATAAGTCCCATATAAATTTTGTACACAACCACATACAACAGGTCCTTCACTTAAGTTTTTCACCTATAATCACTTGGAGCTAAATTTGTATGGATTATTTTTGACAGCTACGCGATTTTAGCATCGCTTTACAATCCTCTTAATCGATTGTTACATTTCATCGAACGCTATTTTCTGCTGAAACCATGATGTTTTCGGGATATCTTAAACATTAATTACGTAGGTTAGACTTGCGACTACCAAAAAATTAACCGAGAAATGCCTTTCGTTAAAATGAAAGTTCTGCGTAAACGTTCGTTGAAAGGTCTTTTGATAAAATAATAGTTTATAATCACCCACCTAAATTATATCAGTATATTTTTTGTAGATTTTATTTTATTGTTGTAGTTTAATATAATGTAGCTGTTAATATAGCTTTTCGGCTAATGAAAGTTTAGGAAAATATTTTCCCATAACGGCAGAGATCTTATAACATTCCGACACACTTCAATCACTTGATCTCTTTAGTACTAACCTTGCAACCATAGTGACGGGTATGAAGATGGGCGTTATCCGTCTCTTTCCGTCGGACGTGCGCGTCTCTATCTGACGGTCAACCGGCCGGAGGGACACGGGCGACGACGTCAGCGCCGGTTTCATCTGCACACAAAAAACCGATGCTATTGAATAAAAATAACCAATAGATCAAAAACTGTTGAAGCTTCTATCATCACAAACGTAAATTTTCGAGGTATCATAGAACACTTATTTTAAGCCATTGTAATACTTGTGAACCACCGATTGATTTATCTCCGGACACTCCACCAGCAGGTCGGACAGCGCGGTGTCGTTGTCTCCCCTCGTGTCCCTGTGTCTCTCTCTCACCTGCGGCTTGTCGGTGTCGCTGTCGCGGCGAGCGTCGCCCTGCTCGCGCGCCAGCAGGATCTCCGGACACTCCACCAGCAGGTCGGACAGCGCGGTGTCGTTGTGTCTCCCTCCCTCGTGTCCCTGTGTCTCTCTCTCACCTGCGGCTTGTCGGTGTCGCTGTCGCGGCGAGCGTCGCCCTGCTCGCGCGCCAGCAGGATCTCCGGACACTCCACCAGCAGGTCGGACAGCGCGGTGTCGTTGTGTCTCCCTCCCTCGTGTCCCTGTGTCTCTCTCTCACCTGCGGCTTGTCGGTGTCGCTGTCGCGGCGAGCGTCGCCCTGCTCGCGCGCCAGCAGGATCTCCGGACACTCCACCAGCAGGTTGGACAGCGCGGTGTCGTTAGCCAAACACTTGCCATAGATTTTTTCGTAGAATGCGTTCTGAAAAAAAAGAAAATATTGCAAAAAATATTAATACATTAAGTCTATAAAATCTTAACCTAAGAATATAATAACACTTTTACGCACTAGAGCAAGGGTGGGCAAACTACGGCCCGCAACCCAGCTCCGCGAAGGGCTGAGATCCGTTCCCGTCTATTTAGTCCCTTCAATTATCCACTTAAACAGGTGTTAAAAAAAAAGTAGATAAAACTACTAGTGATCGTAGTTTAAGTTTCAACATTAACCACGAAAATAAAAACATATATTGTATTTTTGACGGATCTGAGACGTGGGCGCTAACGATGGGCCTCATAAGAAAGCTCAGAGTCACTCAGAGGGCTATGGAGAGAGCTATGCTCGGGGTTTCTCTGCGGGATAGAATCAGAAATGATGATATCCGCAGTAGAACTAAGGTTACCGACATAGCCCGAAGAATAGCGAAACTTAAGTGGCAGTGGGCGGGGCACATTGCTCGCAGGACTGATGGCCGATGGGGCCAGAAAGTTCTCGAATGGCGTCCACGGACCGGGAGACGAGCTGTTGGTAGGCCTCCAACAAGATGGAGCGACGACCTCGTAAGGATGGCGGGATCGCGATGGATGCGGAAGGCACAAGACCGGTCTAAGTGGAGAGCCTTGGGGGAAGCCTATGTCCAGCAGTGGACGTCTTTCGGCTGATATGATGATGATGATGATGATTGTATTTTTGACCCGAATTAAATTTCTTACGTTTTTTTGGTTATACATACATACACATACATAACGTCACGCCTTTATTCCCAGAGTGAGGTAGGCAGAGCAACAGAATACCAACAACTCTAAACTTGTTGATAATTCTGTAACCACATTTTGCATAGTCAGACTAAGATGACCAGTGTATTAGTGTCAGGTTGCAAGCCCATCGCCTAACAGTCCTACAAGCCCTTATTCCCTTAGTCGCCTCTTACGACATCCACGGGAAGACATGGAGTGGCACTATTCTAACCCGGCAACCACACGGTAAATGGTTTTTGGTTATAATAAAAAATATTTGCCTATCCTTGCACTAGAAAATGCCCGTTTACTCCAACCTAAGCCCAATAAACCATAACTTTACGAGTAAAACACACCCCTTTTGCGCCGGAGGATGACATACGGACTTGGCATCAGTTTTATAAGTAGCTTTAATACTAGTTATTGTTTTGACGCTTCGTAAACAGTAACAGATTTGACTTATACCTTTTCATCCATCGTAAGCGGAGTCCCTATTTCTTTATTGGTGAACTGTATGCAAGCGACCGTGCCGTCGGAACTGCAAGCGAGGAGATTTAAACCTGCAACGACAACATACTAAAATCTATTACACAATACACATACTTTCGTTTGTCCTTTGTAGCAAAGTAATCTTTAAACGATATTTAATCATGTACACAGTACTTAAAGTCTATATTAAAAAGCCGCACACAGCAGCTTGATCACGTGCGTCTTCCACAACATGTAGCGGTCATAGCTAGATGGATAAAGTTATAGTGGTATTATAATGTTGTTGTTATTGCCATAAAGCTGGGTACAAATCTAAGCAGCTCAGCGTGAGGCATGCTCGCCCCACGCGGCGAGCTGCTCGCGAGCTAACTTGTTGTAGATAAACATGCGCGGGTGAGGCAGCGTGCTCGCCGCGAGCCGACATTTCTAACGGCCGAACCCTATATTCAAAACGCGGATAGATAAGGCGTACTTCTGGTTGAAATTTGACATTTTCCCATACAAAATGTGTCAAATTTTAATCCGAAGTAAGGCTATCTGTCCGCGGTTTGAATATAAGGTAAGGCCGTAAATGGCGTCGGACAGGATGACAGCCGCGGCTGCGTTTATCATAATTCACCAAATTATTAACAAAAGGAGGAAGACATTGCCTCGGTGGTGGAACGGTTCAGCAACTTAATCAAATTTGTACGCGCCTCGCCCACAGACAAGTTAGAAGTTGTCGTTCTGCCCACGGCACGCTCGGATATACGTCAAAATTACGCGAGGTACGCACACTGGGGCGCGTTTGCGGGCTGCTCGCGCACAGCGCCTGAGCGCGTACGAATTTGAGCAAAATAGGTGAGCCGTGCTTTCGGTTTAATAACGTGTTGTTGCAGTGAAGTCGTGTTGTTATAGTGTTATATTATCGTCATGGTATTAAATAATAAATAAATAAATATCAGGGGACAATTTACACAAATTGACCTAGTCCCAAACCAAGCTCAAGGATTGTACTATGGGTACTAGACAACGATAAACATACTTACATAGAGGAATACATACCTAAATAAAGCCTGACAAGATTCTATTTGGCCCTACTTCCATATAAATTTGTATTGAAATAGGGCCAAATAGAATCTTGTCAGGCTTTACATAGAAAACATCGAAGACTCAGGAACAAATATTCGCGCTTACCGGGATTTGACTCCCTTCTAGGCCCCCGTGTCGTATTGCTGTATTGCACTGTTGCGCGAGTGTAAGAGTGGCTCACCGTCGGAGCTCCAGGACAGGTCCAGCACGCTGTCGGCGAACAGGTCGTGCACGACGACGAGCGGCCGCTTGAGCGACGTGAGCCAGATGGACAGCGCGCGGTCGCGCGCGCCTACGGCCGCGCAGCAACACTTCTTGCCTTCCTTCACGAAGATGTTGTTGTTGAAACGCTGGAACAAGTCGTAGCTGCTTTGAAATAACCTCGTATCTCTCTTAGTGACATTTTCCATTACTAACTCGATTTGTTTTTTTTTTTAAATTTTAGATGACGTTGTCAATCAACCCACTTTGAAACGCGCTCAAATTGGACAATGCAAATTGGGGCGTATTCACCTTCTTAAACGTCTTTTGGCACGAAAACTGTACGGAGCGTTAAAATTCACAATTTAAAAAAAAACATTCGAATTACGGATTTCAAAATAGAGCCCCTCCCTGTTTGATGGCGATCGTTCTTCCTCGAAAGAATTCGTTTGTTAATTACGTTTTTTTTTTGTAGTATAAAGCAGTATATGTCACTCGAGGGTAAGTACAGATTACTAAACTCGCGTGGTCTACAGCCCTCCGCTTTGCGTCGGGCCGCATATGCACACTCGATCAGTAATCCGTGCCTTACTCCCCTGGGTGAATAAACTACTATTAACATGCTCGTTGCACGCCCGCCTCAGGCGTCCACTCGGGCCTTACGCTAGTCCGGGAGTTATAGTATAAGTAGTAATGGTAGTGGTTACGGCGCAGGTGACGGCCTTGCGGTGGCCGACGAAGTCCTTGTCGCAGCGCCAGGAGTCGCGCTCCACGACCTGCGCCGTGGGCCCGCCGCCGTTCATGGCGTGCGCCGACACCACGTACTGCCCGTCCGGCGACCACGACAGCCGCAGCACGTGCGTCGTGCCTGCCACAAACCACAACACACAAACTTCTATACTCTCATTCTATGGACTACAAGCTAACCATCTAAACAAACGACTCAACTTCGTTTTGTCACTGTTTCTCCACCACCTCATCAAACATCATTGAAACGGTTGTTACTCTAAAATACAACATCACCAAATATACAGGGTGTTAGGTAATGAGTGGATAATCCTTCAACTACGGATAGAGGGCACTTAGGACGTTATGAAAAAGCTAAAATAGGTCTAGTAAAAGTCGCACGGTTTTCGAGATATTTGGACTTTTTTTAATCGGATTATTTGTCATTTTTCCTTATGTCCATGTGACGAAAAACCCTTAATTTCATGTATTAATTCATATTTTTTTCACTTTTTTCTAACATGGTTAGAATCACTATGAACTAAGGAAGTTTTTAAAGCTACATGCCAAGTTTTTTTCATGACAACTTCTTGAGTAAACTCACTAAGTTACTTTCTCCGTACTAAGAAATCCCCGCGTTTGTTTTTCACGTAATATGGAAAAACAAACTTTGTGCGTTTACTCAAAAAGTTGTAATGAAAAGAAACTGGGCATGTAGCTTTAAAAACTTCCTTAGTTCATAGTGATTCTAACCATGCAAGAAACATCGAAAAAAAAAATGAATTAATACATGAACTTAGGGGTTTTCCGTAACACGGACATAAGGAAAAATGACAAAAAATCCGATTAAAATGACCAATATCTCGAAAAACGTGCGACTTTTACTAGACTTATTTTAGCTTTTTCATAACGTCCTAAGTGCCCTCTATCCGTAGTTCAAGGATTATCCACTCATTACCTAACACCCTGTATAACTGTATCTTGGATATTTCATTACAAATTTAAATGGTTTCATAAGTTAGGTTATTAGGACCTGATACAATGACGTTTATTTTTCTTCTAAATTCTACAATTGTCTATGATGGGTAGTGTATGGAGAATCGTACTTTCCGTAGGCATTAATGAAATGTCGAAAGTAAGTCATATGAAAGTATTTTTACATTAAGTTAGTTCAATAAATGACTTCAATCAGTGCGGTTGTTTCTATTATCGATACCGCACGGAACTCATACATTATCATCATTATCAATTTAGTGTAGCCAGTTACACTCGCTACTGGTAGTGTTGTGGCTAAAGTTGGCAATATAATAAGGCCCCTACACACTACCCAACTCACGCTCTGTAGCCAACGCGGTTGTATACACTACGCATTCCATTTTCGCACCATTTTTTAAACATTATTTTAATTTTTGATATGGTTTGACATAAGTAAAGGAGTATTGCCCATCGCTAGTAAATTCATCATTCAGAGGCAATTTCAATATGGCGGTTTGTTTACATAGTTAGCAAGTTCCATAGAATTAGACTTTACATTTACACTGGTTACCTAACCAGATTATGTAGCAGGAAACAATGGCTGAAATAAAAAGACTATTGCATTATTTTTTTTATGGCAGTGGGAGCACTCTTGTCATCTGATGGTAAGTGAAATCTAAGACCCATAGACATTTAAATAATCAAAACTGCAATCCTAAGATCTCAAATGCGTTGCCAACCCTGAGGACTAAGATGCGATAAAAAAAAAAAAAATTTGATGTAGTCCCAAACTAAGCCAGATAGTTTATTGTAATAGTTGGCGAGATCACGCAGTTTAGGTAATACATATATCTTATGTCTTATCTTACCTTATCTTAGGACCCTCTTACACACTCAGCTGGGCCTCTATTCAACTGCGTTATAGCGATATCGCGTTTGACGTGTTTTGGTATCGTTTATGTCACAGTCGCCATTATTGTAAATGACATACGAGTTATGAAAACGTTGACAATACGGAAACACGTCAAATACGATATCGTTATTACCGTGGAGAATCCCAGCGCTGTCCGAATGTGCAGGTTTTCTCGCGATGTTTTTCCTTCACCGTAAGAGGATCGGGTAGTGAACATTTAGAAAAACGGGTGTCTATTATTTCATCGAACGCTATTTTCTGTTGAAACCATAATATTTACAGGGTATTTTAAACAACTAACCTAACCTAACCTACATAAGTAATGTTTAAGATACCCTGAGAAAGAATTGGTTTCAGCAGCAAATAGCGTTCCCTAGAAAAACTCATTGGTGTATGGTGACCGCGGGGGTTCGAAGTCGGTACCTCACGATCACGTGTCGACGCTCTCAGGTAGTATAAGATTCGTTACCTCCGCACTCTTCGAAGGGCTCCGTAATGACGGTCTCGGGCGCCCAGTCCGCGGTCTTCCACACGCGGAGCGACTTGTCGTCCGACTGGGACGCGAGATACTTGCCCACCTGGAAGATATATTAACATACAGAAACGTTGTTAGCCCACAACTCCATCCGCATAGAAAAGAAAAAGACAATATATCGATGGTCTAGAAGACTAATGTGCTAAGTGCAAAGAAAATAATATACACTTAGTACATTTGCCTTTTAAGCCCTCCAAGCAGTTAACATATTTGTCTACTAGACTATCGATATATCTTATATATAAAATTCTCGTGTCACAGTTTTCGTTCCCATACTCCTCCGAAACGGCTTGACCGATTCTCATGAAATTTTGTGAGCGTATTGAGTAGTCTGAGAATCGGCCGACATCTATTTTTCAAACCCCCAAGTGACATGAAAAAAAAAATTGCAGCAAGCGAAGCCGCTGGCGGGTCGCTAGTAAAAATATAAATAAATGAATGCCTGTTGAATAAATGAATGAATGCCAAATGTTTTTAATGAGTACAAAAAGAAAGTTAGGTGCCCGAAGCCGAACCAGTTCCCTCAGGATCCATTTTCTGGGATAAGACGTACACTAAGGCCTTTACAGGGGTTAAAGCTATCTACATGCCTAATTTTATTAAATTCGGTTCAGCGGTTTAGCTATGAAAGCGTGAAAACAAAAACAAAACACAGTTGGCATCGCATGGCACTCGGTTGTACTTAAGTCTCTTGGGATTGAGACATAGTCCTAAAAAGAGATATCCAAAATTTTATCACAGATCCGTGCCTAAGTATACTATTGTCCTTTTGGTAAATTAAAAATTACAAAATGTATACATAGAGAAATGCTTAGCAGTTAAATAAATAGATAAAATTGAGTCATAACATTTTACAAATATTACTTAAATATGAGTGAATGGGAAGGTTCTAATCAGATGAAAAAATAAACAGGCAAACATTTTCAGTGGATAATTAGTGACCCAGTAAAACATAAACGGTAATAATAGTGGTACAAAAAGCCGCAGAAAATATTAACAATTACTGATTTGGGCAGTTGCAGGCAATTAACCCAATCAGAATTGGTCGGTAAGAAATATCATCTCAGTACGCAGAGCTACAGAAATACCAACAACTCTAGAAAGACTTGGTGATAATTCTGTAACCACATTTTGCACAAGTAGGCTAATATGTTTACCAGTGTATAGTGTCAGGTTGCAAGCCCATCGCCTAACAGTACTACAAGCCTTTTACACACACATAATGTCTTAATAATAATGTTATGTGGTCATAATGTTTGTTGATTTTAAATTCATTTTTAATTTTATTTCTGAGAATCTCATTGTGATTATAATTTGATATTCCATGTAATTTATACTGTAACCTTGTATGTATGCATGTAAATTCTTTATTTTCTTTCTTTATTTCTCTCCTTGTAATGTAGTAACTTACATTAACCTCGTGAGGCCTGGGTTCAATATTGTTTGTTTGAATTATGAACCTTGAGTCGGTCAACTAAAGTGTATTTTTTTTTTCCCAAAGTCATATATATATTACATTAGTTCTCAGGAGGTTAAAGTATTATTGATGGTTTTATTGGAGGTTAAAGTAGATGGTTTTTTCCAAAGACACAGGTAGTTTCATTACATATTAGATATTAGTATTACCGACGTGTAGAAGATGAGGGCTCATGTGGCCAATTTACTGAATAACTATTTAAAATTGAGAATTTTGTTGACCAATACTTGCATGGCCTTCAAGCGAGATCATACAAGATACTCACCGGGTCCCAAGCGACTCCCTTTACCAGGCCGGTGTGCCCGTTGAGCACGCAGACCATCTCAGGGAGCTTCTCTGCATTCCAGATGATGATGGAGTTGTCCACGCTGCAGCTGGCAAGCCACTTGTCCAACGGAGACCAAGCCAGGTCCAACACATCACCTGGTTTAAATAAAAATATATATATCTGGGGACAATCTCACACAAACGGGTCACCTTCGTTTCGTCAAAAAGTTTTTGGTCAAATGTTTCATTTCCCAAATTTTCATTTGCCAACCCGCTTTGTTTTCTGTAAAAGTAAATATTTCAGGATTTTATAAGAGCTAACCCAACCTAACTTAAATAGGACAAGGATAAACTTACTTTTATAGATATACACCTAAATACATAGAAAACATCCGAGACTCAGGAACAAAATACTCGCGCTCATCATATAAATATTTGCCCTTACCGGGATTTGGGGCGACGGGACCGCTAGCTTCAAAGGCAGAATCACTACCAACGAAGCCAACGTGTCGTCAAAATAATAATACTATATTTCTGTACAGTTCTTCTTCTTTTTTTTATTAATGGCGGTCCACCGCGGTATTCAGAAGTGATTTTGCCCATGTCAAGTGATGGATAAGTTAAAAGTTAAAATTCGGACATCTTCCAATTAGCCATCTTCTCTCCCTGAACCGGTAGACCCTTCTGTACAGTTCCAGAGGAAGGAACAGGAGGTAAGAGATGTAACAGTCATAGCGTCATCTCTTTATTTGCCTGAATTTGGCAGGCCCTGGCTGTTTATAATACGGTTTTAGCAGCTTTAGTAAATTTTACAAGTAAAAGGTACCCATACTAGAAGAATGTTATCAATATGTACGAGTATATATATATAGAAGAAGCAACTAATTGGGTCTTTAAATTTGGCGGGAACATTCCTTGGATATCCTAGGGAGTAGCGGACTAATTCTTCGCGTACGAAGTCGCAAGTATCCTCTCATTAATTAAAAAAAAAACAAAAGAGATAGAGTGAATCCTGTCCCATTTATGTTTTAATAACGCATAAGGCTGGCCCGCGTCCTTAGAGCGTCGGCGCCGTGCCAACGTCCGCGCCGGGGCGACGGGACGCCGGCGCCAAACGAGCGGCGACGCATCGTCAATAACGCATTTCTATCATCGGCGTCGTGCTATGGGAACTATCTACGCTGCACGGACGCCGACATCACGCTGAAACTAAACTAACCTATAAATACAAAATATTTGATTGATTCTCATTCTATTTACCCGCATGCCCTCTCAGAGTAGCGATGCACCTCCAAAGCTCGGCCTTGTGCTTGCCCGGGGTGGCGTTGGCTACGACGCTGAGCCCCCACACCATGACCAGCCGGTCATCACCACCAGAGGCCAGGTAGCGGCCAGCGTTACTCCATCGGACGCAGTTCACGCATGCTGAGGGAACAGAGAACGTTGGATGTAATGCCGGTTGTCTTATAGCTACACTAGAACAACATTGCGAACACCGCTGCATGGTGGTAGGTTATAGGATAGTAAATCCGGGTCCCACTGTCAGCTTTCTCACAGTGCAGACCGACAGGCTATAGCGGGGATGGGGAACCGATAGCACTCGTCCATTAATGGCACGCAACACAATATTTAGGCACGTCACTGATCACAAAATTAAATATGTCTTACAAAGAAAAAGTCACACTAATTTTACTTTAATTTAAATTACGCGGTTTTTGCAATGTTTCAATGTTAAATTGAAACATTGCAAAATGTACCCATTTTTTTTTTGTAGTAAATAAAGAGTTTTGAGTTTTGAGTATTCATTGTTATTAGTCAAAACTATTTGATGGAACGTCTGTGACCTCAATAAACATTTCTTTAGAAAAATGGCACGTTGATACGTAAAGGTTCGCCGTCCCTGGTCCATCCAATGAGGCCTGCGATGGCCGGCTGTCGCCTGTTCAAAGGCGTCTGCGTCAGTTCTAAAGGTGGGTAAGAATTAGAGCAGCCTCGGGTTGAGGCACGCACGGCTCACCTATTATGCTCAAATTCGTACGCGCTCACCGCGAGCACCGTACGAGCGGCGCGCGGCGAGCCGTCGAGAGTCGGTCTTTTGACCGTGCTCAAAGGCGCCTCTGTGTATGTCTTTTATTGTAAGTATATTGCGGCAATCAAGGTCATTTCATAAAGTGTATTTGTTATCATATTTTTAAGAATGTACTATCTTGCCTAAATAAAAACTAACTCATTGAGATAACGATTTTGTTATCAAATATTAAGGATCGTCCGTTGTAGGCAGTGTCGCGTGTACGACCACGGATTTCAGGAACTGCGCGTAACGTATAATGCTTCACCAGGAAGTTTAACAAAAATTACCTTAACTAGAAGTCAAAAACCATTTTTGAAATAGCTCAATATTATAACAGATCTATAGATATCAGCAAAAAAGAGCTCGTTCTTCAGGTTGAATTGGCCAAATGATCCAGATTTTACTTAAAACTAAATAAATAAATAATCACAGGACAATGTCACACAAATTGACCTAGTCCCAAACTAAGCTCTAGGCTTGTACTATGGATACTAGACAACGATAAACTTACTTAGAAAGATATACTTAAATACATAGAAAACATCCAAGACTCAGGAACAAATACTCGTGCTCATCCATCACACAAATATCTGCCCTTACTGGGATCACTCCCAACTAGGCTAGCGTGTCGTCAAATGTAAAAAATATTATCGTTCAACCTATCACTACATCACACTCTTGCAATGCTATAACAGCTACGTCTACCGTATTCATTATAATCCGGACATAGGATTTATTGTAGCAAAAACGTTAAGTAACTAGGAAATTCCTTCCTACATAAATTTATCAATAACTTTTTCAAATACATAATTATTTCAAAGTGCCATTTCATAGTAGATAGGTATTAAGTTCACGGATGATATAGAAATTAACTAAATTGCTGATCACTACCCATCTCAATGTTATATAATGATAGGTAATATTTAATTTGGGTAATTCATGGGCAAACTTTATAGGGATTTTAAAATTTAAATGAACATCAATTTCAATTATCAAGATTTTATTATGAATGTGTCTGACACAAAAAAAACTTAAAATGCTATTCAATCGATTTCCATTCAAAGTAAACTGAATCGAGAGTGCCTTGCAACAAAAGCCTATTAAGGTTTAAATTGTGTAGCATAATAGTAAGTTGCATGTTCATATCCTCGTAAGACCCGGTGTCCTATAGAAACTTCATAATCCAGGCAATTCAATTTAAACCTTTATTTCAAGGAGTATAAAGTTCATTTTTATTTGTTTCAAAATTGAAAATGTCATTTAAGTGCAAAGGTAATTGAACTTTATTTCCTTGCTGGTAGATTCAAATTCCTACTCACAAAAATCTACCGGATTGTAGTATGGTGGGTCTCAAGAGGATATAATACTTTATCTATATGTATAGTCATAACTGTCATTAGAAAGTACAATTTATCGATAAATGAATATCGTTCGGAAGTCCCTAGGACAATTTTATTCATGCCACAAAAACTCCTGTCTGGTTATGACCATAGCAAGCACCTGAGGCGCGGGTTTAAGGCGCTGCGTATCCAAAGCTAATAAGAGTAGAGGCGTCGCCAACACAGCAAGCCGTATAGGTGAAAAACTTAATTAAAGGACCTGTATGTAGTTTGTAACTAACCACAGTGAGGCAACACTGTTGTTTAGTATACAAACTCTATTTGTAATAAGTAATAAAGTAGCATTATAAAGGCTATCGTAATGGGGGAGCATCTGTATCTTATACACAAAGGGTAACATCATAGAGATTTGGTTGCAGCGCAATCTAGCGGTTATATCTAGAACTAATTACAATACATTGTTGCGAGGGAAGGATTTAAGTAAGCTACGTATTGAACATAGGCTAATAGTTGACACAGAAAGCGTTAGATGGCGTTTATATTAGTAATCATTAGTAAGTGAAAAGCGACACCTATCAACATGTCGAGTAGTTCACATTAGTACGCTACGCACCGATAGATTGCACTGGAGATGATAGGCCTTCGGGGACACAATTAGGGCTCCTGGATAATCTAGGTATTATGTTAAAACCATTTAATGTTAGTTAGGTGTGATTTCGAGAAAGAAAACTCATGTTCTGCGTTCAGTAGGTATAGTTCGAAATCTCGAAAAACACACTTTAGAAGATAAAAACTGCATAAAAAATAGTATAAATAAGAGAGGCTCGACCTAAGGTACCGACCAGAGGAATTTGCAGAACAAAAAACAACGTTATTACAAATAAAGCTGACAAAAGAAAGTGGGCGGAAGTTCTTCTGTCAACAATCCATTTCCGGGATCTAGAATATTCGCGTGGTTCTAAAATATTCACCGCTATTAACAATACCATCTGTTGTCAAATAGAGTACAACTTCGTGTTTTCCATATGTTAGTGGCGCACTGTTGTTTGGCGGCGAGTGGCGTTACTTGTCGTTACAACGTTAGTTAGAAGTTCAGCTACTTCGCAACAGGGCGCGCTACTTTTTGTTTTTGAGCTTTACGGTTAAAGATATATAGTTCACTTTCGAATGCAAATTCGTGCTTTTTGGAGACTTTCCTTTGATATCGAATGCATGCCCATATAAGGCAATTTCTATTATTGTTGCGCAATAACAGGTACGGATACGGATGAAAAAAGGTAATCTTGTGGAATTTCTGGATTTTTCCACAATTACGAAGGTTATAAAAGGGGATGTCAGTCGCAAATCGGGGTCCAGAAGATCAGCAACTGTCGTCAGAGAAGGGCTTCCTCACGTTCGCTTAAATCGATACTTAGGTATTTTGCTGTTCGTTTACGTGCTTATTATTTACGTTGTGTTAAATTCACGTTTGATTTTATTATCGTGTTTCGTTGATTCATTTGATCATAGTTTATAATTATCTTGTGTAGGAATACATAGTCACGGTATTTAACGGAAATAGAAGTGCGTTACGTTTACGGTTTAATTTATAACGTCGGACGTTATAGTGCTTATTGTAAGGATACATAGCCGCGGTAATTAACGGATAATAGAAATACGTTACGTTCACGGTTTAACTTTAACGTTGTTTATAGTGTTCATACCTAGTGAGATTCGGGGTCTATTTTCTTACAGCTGACGTCGGAGAAGGGTTCTGACGTGTTAGGGTCGGTGTCGCGTAGTTTATAGGGGTATCTAGGTATTTACGGTTCGGTTAAGTACGTGCTTACTTTTTTATGTTGTGCTAAATTCATGTTTGCATTTAATATCGTGTTGCATCGATTAATTGATTATAATTCAGTATAAGGCTGCATAGACACTGTATTTAACGGGTAAAACTCATTCATTTTGTAGTGAAATTTTATATTGTAAATAATAATGTTTTCTTACGGTTTTGTGCGTGCGGGTTATTAAAATAAGATTATTTTCGGGTTATGTTTGATACTTAATTAACTTCATTATTATATTATTCAAAGGTTGAGTTTCATACATTTAGTTGCGGTTTTAACGATTTGTGTCGATTTTATTTTAGTTTAGTTGGAATACCTACAATAAAATACGGCTAGTTCAAACAAAGCATTTATGGTTAAAGTTAATTGTTCAAGTTGTTTTAAAATACGGTTTCTTAGTTTCGAAATTAATAGGGATCGTATATCCTCGGTTTATTTTATGAGAAAATAGGTAGTTTTGCGTTGCATTTGAGTTATAGTCGCGAAGATTTTGTTTATTCGTTTTATTTAATTGTTAAAAAAATTAGGACGTTTATTAGGAGGGAGCCTAACTTTGGAGTTGCGGGTGGACTAATTCTTGGTTGTCATTAGTGTCTAGCGCGTTGCAAAATTAATAAATTTAGTGTGGGATTAATGTGACAATTTCTTGTGGGGAGGTTGTTTTGCTATTTGTATTAAGCTAGATTAGCATTATTCGCGCTAGAACTATGACTAGACAAACAGTGTGTCTGACGAACTATATCTAACTTATAACGGTGACAAACGGGTCTGGTTCGGAACTATTAAATTCTAAAAGAGCCTCGGGCAAGCCCAGATGATCTTTTTACCAACACAGACATCTGTATAAGAGCCCACCATACTCATTGTCATCCTTGAGTCGTAGCTGGGTCCACAGGTTGGGCACGCAACTGCACCAGTGAAAGCTTTGAGGGTTTTGAGTATTGGTTCCCCATAAAACTTTAAATGTTTATATGTTATATACACAATAGGGCGCCTTACTCTCACGTCTTGGACTGCGGTCTGTGAGGGGGGAGGTACACACAACACGAGTGTTAGGTTGCCTACTTCAGCCGACTCAGCTGAACTTTACAGTTTACCTTAGGGATGTTAGCAAAATTTGAGGATGGTAAGCCTCCGGTTTAGCTTAGAATAGGCCTAAAAAGTAGAGTTAGGGTAGATTCAATTGTCTAGGGAATTAGGGATTTAGGTATTTAATCAGCAGGATTTTATTTAGGAATAGTTTAGGATGCGCTAAAAATTAGCCTTTAAACTTTTAACGTTTGGTCTTGTACTGCCACTGCATATAAATAGAAGTTCAATTTAATCTAATAATCGTCGTAAATATAGACTTTGGGGAATTAACTATATTTACATAGGATTTTATTCTGAGAAGTTCTCAGATTATCACGTTTTATTTAACTATTTGTGTTCATATAAGATTGACAGGAAGTTAATATTTCCAGTTGTAGACTTTCTGCATTTAGTAAAATTCAGGTAATATTTATGGGTTGGACTGTCTTCTTCTTCTACGGCTGTTGTTTTCTCCGTCATAATACTGAGTTACGTACTCGTCCGTCACTGTCTAAGGGCATCGGCTGTGTTTTGCGGTTGAAACATCACGCCATTCCCAAGGGAATCTAAAGTGTAAAAATATACACGTAACGTTGAAAGAGGTCTCCCCGTTTATATTGATGTACCTACTTGTATTAATTAAATAGTTAAATGACTGGAAAACTTTACTGTAATAAATTAGAAATTGTTATTTAAATATAACTAGGAAAACTACCGAGTCACGTATTCAACCGTCACTGTCTAAGGGCATCAGCAAGTGTTTCGAAATTGAAACATCACGCCATTCCCAAGGGAATCTAAAGTGTAAAAATATACACATAACGCTGTCATAGGTCGTTTAGTGAGGCCAGACCCCATCCAAAGAAAGGACTAATTTGATTTTAGATTTCAGTTCAAATAATTATTAAATACCATAGTACCATACCATACCATAAGAGTAGTGAACCTAAGATCAAATAGGTTCTCGCTGTAACCGGCCTCATTTCAAGGTAGGGGTTTAGGTAGGGCAAATATAATTATATTGTTTCTCTTAAACACATAGGTAGGGAATAATATTACATGTTAGGTATTCGGGTAACAGCTAGTAATTAAATATTATTAAAGACAAAGTAAAAGAGTTGATAAAGTAAAGGGTCAGGGTAGGTTAATTAGGAGTGAGATTAATAAAGGAACGGTAGTTTATATAATTATATTTTAAAAAAATATAGGAGAATCATTAGGGCTTGTAGAATTAGAAGAATTCCAAATCTGACTATGCTCCATATAAAAGACATGGGTGCTGCGGTGCAATGTAGGATTCTGACACTAGACGATCAAAAGGCCAAATAAATATATCAAATTAGAATATTCTATTCATTAAGAGTTTAAATTAAATATATTAAGATTATTATTAAAGTATTATATAATTAATTAGTAGCAGAGGGGGGGGTGGTTACAAGTTGTGTACAAAAATATTATTGAAAATACGTCAAATTTAAAATGTACAATATCGAACGGTCTATACAGATGTGTTTGTTGTCATTTCTATGTTTCCTCAAAAAGAAGCGTGTACAAACAAATATCACAAGAACCCCGGGCACAAAAGGAGCGCGCGGCGGATGGGACGCATGCTACGTTTCGTCACAAACAACTTCATACAAAATTGTCTGTACAACTCCCGGAACACTTGTGGGACAGTTAGTCCCATATTCAACAATATCTACAATATTTATTCATGCAAAACCACTATCCTTCTCTTACCTAAGTGGTTATCCATCTGGCACAGCATCTTGGGGACATTGGGGTCCAGTTCCACGGACTCATAGAGGACGGAGTTCAGGTTCCAAACCACCACACGGCCCGAGTCGCCGCCCTGTCCTCCCGTAGCAAATCTCTTTCCAGTAGGGTGAATATCCACAGAAAATATTGGTTTATCTGTAAGCGTAATTCATATAGTGTTTTTTATTAAGAGCAAAGATAACCAGGGCCCTAATCTGTATTTGCTGTTCCTATTTGTGAAACGTATTTGACACGATAATTATTGCTATTGTAGCAGAAACCAAAATGCCCACTGACGTTTAACCCATAAAGCACCTGGCTGTGGTAGTAAAGTGGTTATGAATGCATGGTGCGCTTGACAGGTTAATAGATTAGAGTAGAGTAAAAGAGAAGAAAAAAATATTGTGTAATTATCATGTAGAATACAATAATAATATATTTTTACAATTATAACCTAAAATTGTGAAATTAAAATTATGCACCAACAGACAACATGCATAAACAATTTTCGTTTTTATAAAATAACATCACACCTTCATTCCCAGAGTGGGGCAGGCGCAGAGCCACAGAAATACAAACAACTCTATAAAGACTTGTTGATAATTTTTTAACCAGTGTATTAGTGACAGGTTGCAAGCCCATCGCATAATAGAACTATAAGCTTTAATCCCTGAGTTTCCTCTTATGACATCCATGGGAAGACATGAAGTGGCACTATTCTAATCCGGCTACCACACAGGGCCATTTGTTTATATTATAATAAAACATTTTTTATCCAGCTAATAAATAATAACAATAAAAAATAAATATCAGGGACAATCTCACACAAATTGACCTAGTCCCACATTAAGTTCTAGGCGTGTACTATGGGGATAATGGTAAACAAACTTATATAGAGAAATACATACTTATATACTTAGAAAACATCCAAGACTCAGGAATAAATATTCTCACTCATCACACAAATGTCTGCCCTGGGGTTTGAAACCAGGACCGCTAGCTTCAGAGACAGGTTCACTCCCAACTAGGCCAACGTGTCAATACACTGGTAAATATCTTAGCCTGTTTGACCAAAATGTGGTTACAGAATTGTCAAGTCTTTTTAGAATTGCTGGTATTTTTGTAGCACTGCCTACCCCACTCAGGGAATGAAGGCATGTTGTTGTATGTATGTATAAAAAGATATTTTATTCAATAGGATTTTTCTTTTTTACTGTAAAAATAAATTTGATGTAATTTATGACAATATTTAACAACGTAATTGAGAAAAAATATTGCATCCATTTTATTAAGACTTCAAAAAAAAGGAAGAGGCTCTCAATTTTTTTTTTTTTATATTGGCTTGTAAATGCTTTTGTATATTGTACTTGTCCTCAGATATGTATATTTTTATTTATTATCAAAGTATTAGTGTCCTTCTGCTTTAAAATGATAACTTATGAAGTGCAAGGGATGTCAATAACATTTGAAATAAAGTTATCAGTGATATACACCACCAGTAAGCAAGTTATACTTTTGTGAAGGGAATAATAATCTCCTTGTTGCATTTTCTACCCTATTGATATTATTGCATAGCAAATGCACTTTAAAAGATTGGCAGTGCACACTTAATACATGCATCTCAATGACCTAATATGAATAAACTTACCATCGTGATTAACCCAACTGGGTTTTAGAAGCTTCATTTATGATTTCTGTAGATCGAGAGCAAAGAAAATGGAAAAAAATAATTTCTGTAAATCCGTATTTATCTTCAGCAAACTGACAGTGACATATGCCGGCATAACGTGGTACGTTCTAAAACATTATAAAATTGATTCTTCTTATGACATTAATAACCAACATTTACACTAATATTCTAATAACTAAAAACAAGAGACTGCTTCTGCAAGCCTGTTAAAGTAGTAAGTTATTTTTTTTACACGTTTGTTAGATAAGTTATCCCTTTTTTACTCAAATATTTTTAGAAGCTTTTAATTTCATAAGGATTGAGAACGTAAGCGTGTGTTTAGTGTTACTAGCACAACACAAAAAAACCCTTTTTAATCAGAGTTTTTTTTAACAAATTAGGTATACTTGAAATCTACGAACTCAATGATTTCTATTTATTCTGTAATAAACTCAGTATTGTACAGTACTTATACCTAAATTATATAAAGGCTTTAATGAAAAGCATGCTTTATACATGCCATCAGTAACCACGGCGAATTTGACACTGACAACGAACTTAGATACTGCACTGCAGCTTTGCCGATTTCCCCGTTCGCGAGCTTAGAAAGCTATTTAAATTACATTAATAACAAGTACGGGATGAGAGGGGCTGAAACTTTGATTCCAGCTCGTTTCCTGACTCTAATAGGCCACCTCTGTGTGCTGGTTACGTTGATATGGGAGAGCAAGCAGAGCGTTCAACACTGTTTACCGAGCCAGTTTCACGAAGATTATTTCGAGACCTACCAGAGTCGGTAAGATGTCCATATTTTTATCTAGACAGGATTTTCTTGTTGCACGTTTCATAGTATTCCTCGTAAATGCTACGTCGTGCATGACTTCGGAACTATTCGGACGGAAGTTCCTAGCTAGGTTATCGACCTGGTTTGTACGTACCTATTGTGAATTAGGCAAAGTACTTGCGGAGTCAATGAACTGTTATGTTTTGTGCCCTAATTGATTCGTCTGTCGCATGCCCTTTGGCTTAAATTGTTGTTTATTTAAAGTGTGGTTTCTGTTAGTAAATGTAAATTGATTGAAGTTAAACTCATTAGACCCGCATGCCTTTATGAGTGCAAATTAGACAAAAAAAACATAACATCAAAAGATACAAAAAATCTGTTACATTTAGTAATTAGGACTACATTATAAAATTCTAATTGATTTATCACTTGCACTTTTGTATAATAAATAATAATAAAATATTAAATAAATGTTTTCCGTAAGTTGACATGTTTTCTGGTGTAGGTACTTTATGTTTCTGTAATTTATTATGTTCTATTCTATCAATAAAACACAAAACTTATGAGTTTAAAACAACCAATTTCAAAAATGTTCTATTTACAAAACTATTTTAGTGAAATCATGGGTGACCCAGGAGACATACCGCAAATTTCATAAAAAAATTAAGACAACTGGGTGAACATAAAACAAAAAAAATTGACTATTTGACTGTTTCCTGTAGTTACTTGCGGCATTTCTTCTCAGCAGTGGTCTCCTCTTGGGTAGCGCTGGTAGATTTTTGACATGTTTGACACTTATTTTCCTGAGTACTTTACTGTTTATCTGTGTAATAAATACATGACATTTTAAAGATTGCTCTTAGATTAGTAATATAACACATGCTTGCATAGTTTAGTAAATTCTGGTATACAAGGTAATTTTTTTATCAGTGCACCTATTTTAACATATGATTTTGTATTGTTAATATAATATATCACAACAATAAAAAAACTTCAAAAGATTTTTTTTTGTTGCAAATTATCTCTTCTACCGTCTCGTGTGGTTGCCGGGTTAGAATAGTGCCACTCCATGTCTTCCCGTGGATGTCGTAAGAGGTGACAAAGGGAACAAAGGCTTGTAGTGTTAGTTGGGCGATGGGCTTGCAACCTGTCACTAACACACTGGTAAACATCTTAGCCTGACTGCAAAATGTGGTTACAGAAGTAACAACAAGTTTAAAGTTGATGGTATTTCCGTAGCTCTGCCTACCCCACTCTGGGAATGAAGGCGTGACGTTTATGTATATGTATGTATGTATGTATGTTTCTCCAACATTTAACTCGGAGGTATAGTTCTGCACTGCTAACACAAATGGCAGTATCTTAGACAATATTCCTGTAGCAAATGCAACCTTATTACCAACAGGATAGGATTGAATCTGCTTTGGCTATTGAATTTGAACTGCTTATTAGCTTAGGAGGGCAGAGTTAGGCATCAGTGACATCAGTGACACTACAGAGGCCCTAGCCAAGATGCGTTCGCTAACTAGCGTTTCTATTGGTTTGGTTATTAAAGCAATCGCGTCACTGGTAGACCACGTGACTTTACGTATGACGCGATCGCGATTGGTTTAAAAACAAAACGAATAGAAACGCTAGGTAGCGAACGCATCTAGAGGAATCGGCAAAAAAATGCCTAGTGGCTCCTCTAAAAAAACAATGGCTACTCTAAGAAATTTGCGCGAAAGACTTAAAAAAGTTAAAAATGCATCTGTTTTAAACGATATTTGCGGTGCGCATTCGGTCAATGGCGCGAACGGTCAAACGACTGAAAGTTATGTATTTTTAAAATTAATACCAATTTGAATTCAACATATGAATGTAACTAACTATGTTAACTATGAAGTTAAGATAGGACAACGTCTGTCGGTTCAGCTAGTATTTAAATCAAAATAAATGCCTTTACGTAATGTTTTTCGGGGCGCTTTTAATTTTAGGAGTATATAGGGAGGGTTTTCTATGGAATTTCATTTAAACAACAAGGTAGTGCAATAGGAAGATTAGTTAAACAAGTGTTTACATAAATAACGACTGACATTATCACGACGTTTGTTGTAACCGAGAAAGAACAATCCAACACAAACCAGTTATAACTGAATGGCGATTGTGTAAGCGCAGGTATGCTTCGCAAATACCCGTACCATCACTAGGGTTGTCAAATCTCAATTAAAGATTAGATTATTATCAAAATAAAGTACTGGTAAATACAAAGATACTGATAAAAGAATTGCAAGACGTATCAGGAAAAAATCAAAACGTAATTTGGCAACATGATCCAATTTTTACCCAAAATCTGAAGCTAAATGTGTTAGTGAAACTGGTGCCAATGGTGGACACTAGAGAATATTGTAATTCACCGCAGGAATAGGCAAAAAACTAGCTATAAATGGCAAAAGTACTTTTGGGCCCTGTTTTATAAGGCTACAAATTACAAAAGACAAGCGGAAGCCTCTTTCTAACTCCTTTTGCTACAGTGGACGGACTAGTGCTAGAGGTGTTACAAAAACATGCAAATTGACATGAGGATGAGGAGAATGGAATTAAACCAGCCTAGGAACCAATAGCAATAAGCAATGTTATCGGAGAGGTATTTTACAATCTAACTTTTTTATGGCGGGAATTTCAAATATTAATGTGAGAAATTTTAATGACCGAACTAGAATGTCACAAAAACAGACTAGAAAAGAAAAAACTTCAGTTACCTTAATAAGTACCTTTGCAGTACTAAAATATACACATACAAAAAAATAAAACGTGAAATAAAACTGTGCAACATCTTTATTAATATAAATATACTTAGTACAATAATTGAATGCCACGGGGCATATCCGTGAAACGGCGCCGGCATGTAGTTATGTTTGAACTTCCACTGACTATGTGGTGATAACATTTTAAACACAAAGATTTGGGACTGCCCGCCATAGTGAAAGTTTTAGAACTTAAAATAACCTACCCCGTGACCGTGACGTACTGATCACGTAGGCTAAATTGACCACCCTACTTTACAATTGTTGATATCTCCATAAAAATCACAACATTGTTATAATTATATTGAGCTTATTGTATTTTCAATCACATCAAAACGGCTACGACGCTTATGTTCACGCCTAGTGGCGACACCTAGCAGATACAGCGCAAAAGCGCCCGCACCCCTCTACGCGACTAAGCTTACGCACACGGAAATTAACTGCCACAAGAGCACCGTCGATTTTAATACTAATGTATAATTTTTCTTCAATAAACGCCTTATAAAACGAAATAGTCGACTACATTTAATTGGACTCCATGAAAGCCACCGAATCCTGCACATAATTTAGTCCTTCAAGCCGGATCTTACCAAAAAATCTAATGGAAAATGCACATGCAACCTTCTTACCTAACAGTTATAGGAGACTAAGGTTTCAGCTGCTTCTTTATCACGCAGTATGTCTCCCTCTAAAAGTCAAAAACGAAAGAGACGCTCTGGGGGGTGATTCACTCAACACAGCGCTGCGTCGATATCAAAAGGTGAGTCGAGTTTAGTGTCGTATAAAGCTGCCTAATTGAGAAGGCACGCGCTAAAATGTGTTTTGTACGCTCCGACGGGACTTCTTAAACTTGCCGGATAAAACTTCACCTTTGAGATCGACGCAGCGCTGTGTTGAGAGAATCATCCTCCTGAGCGACCAGCCACAAAAGTCAAGTCGGTTAATGCTACAGAACACCACTAAAAACGTTTCTGAGTAAACGTCTAACTACTCTAACCACTCTCACACTCCATTAATGCAATCTAAAGATTACTTTAACAATTGTTCCTCAACCAATGCAGTTGTGCCTTTATTAATTAAACTGCAATTTTAAATTGAAATAAAGTTTTCGGTGTTTTGAGCCTGTCTTGGTTGTAATCTCGATGAAAGAAGTGACCCTTACAGTGCAATTTGAGCCTGAATGCAGTTATATCCGATTACAGTCCTACCAGCTGCAAAGTTTACAAAACACGAGGTGTTATGAAGGATCCTCGGCATCAAGATATTAGTGTGCCATCGACTCTGGCTGATCGGGCCGCACGGGTAACTACCCACTGCGTCTTTTGTACGTGGCGGGCTTCTGTGATTATCTTTGCGATAAAAAAGTGTTAATTACACCCCGGTTCAATTTTTTTATAAATTACTTGATATTCATATGAGGCTGATTCCTATGATATCTTTGCCTTTTAAAAAATAAAGTGTTCTATTTGGCGCCCGTTCTATTCTCAACTCAAGTTTCGCGCCAACGGATTTATGGGGTCAACGGCCTCGAGCGATGTAGGTTTAAATTTTCCATATTCTTATGTGTTTGGGACGTTGGTTTTGAATTCTAAAGCAATAAGCATGTATCAAGGTTCAAGGTAAGTTGTGTCTGTGCGTATAACGTGAGTCTCGCGTAATATTTACGAGTTGCTTCATTTTTGATAGCGCGTGTGCGAGAACAGTCGTGTTGTTTTTAATTATTTAAAATGGTCCGTGAACATAAAGAAACTAAGGTGTGTTTTTGTGTAGGAAAATTTAAAGGGTGTTTAAAGTTGTGAGTTGTGAGATTTGAAGAGTGTGTTACATAGGATGTGTAAAATAGAAATAAGAACTTAAAAGTTTATTTAGAGATATGATTTAAGAGTTGGTTTGACTCGGATCTTTAAGATACTTCGCAGCTTCCAGTAGGTATTTTTACCCCTGCCACTAAATAAGCAAGTTGTACATATTTCTGTGAGTAAAAATTTGGTTGAGGCCATGATGATAGGCAAATTGTAGGATTTATAGATATGTAAGAACTTCGGTATGTTCGGTACATAATGAGCGATTGTTTTACCTCGTGCGGTTGTCAAAGCGCTCATCTAACGTGTTGCTGTTCTAACATAAAAATAGATTTTGTAGCCTATATATTCTAATTGGTTCAAGGGTGTTGACGTATTTAGTGGATCAAGATAATACTTTCGTGTTCTTAATATTAATTGATGCACTGATGTGGCTATGTTCAGATGCGGCTACTGAACCTATATGGGTAAACTATACTAACTTTATGAATAAAAATATTGTAAAAGGTGCTCTTTATTCGACCCGACGAAGATAACAACAAAACAAAGAAATGAGTAACACGTGCAATCGTTGCATGATGCGGGCTGTGTTTTTTATTTCATAGCAATTTATTCATTTAATACATGCATAGTGTAAATTATGGTAATGAAGACGCTGTTAGCATATTGTACTAGAGAATTGAATAGTTGGCAATATTTGCAAATTTCGTCTCGCTTTACATTTTTAACCGACTTCAAATAAAGGGGGTTCTGAATTCGTCGGGATATTTTTTTAATGTATTTTCCCCGATTACTCAAAGACCGCTGGAGCGATTTAATTTTTTTTTAGATCTTTGAGAAATCGAGGGAAATCTTCAAATAGGAAAACATATAGCGATATTGGTATTTTCAGTGACAAGTGTAGCATTTACATAAAATGTATCATTTGGTGAAGTAGAACTGATGATGATGACCACTGATGGCCACTGGAACACGTTAACGGTATCTTTTTCAAGAGTGGCGATAAGATATCTCGATTAAGATAGTTGAGCGAATATGACGAAGCACATTCAAATGGTTTAAATATATGACTATGAATTAAATGTAAATGTAAATATCAGGGGACAATCTTACACACATTGACCTAGTCCCAAACTAAGCTCTAGGCTTGTACTATGGGTACTAGACCGATAAACATACTTATATAGAGAAATACATACTTAAATACATAGAAAACATCCAAGACTCGGGAACAAATATTCGCGCACATCGCACAAATGTCTGCCCTTACCGGGATTTGAACCCAGGACCGCTGGCTTCGGAGGCAGGGTCACTCCCAATTAGACCAACGTGTCGTCAATTTCCCGTGGTTTTGCTTGTTTCTTATTAATTGACACGTGGGGCTACACAACAGTATTATTATGATCAATAAAAGGTATGAAATATAATAAATGTTTTAAAAAACTAAAAACCGTCTTCAAAAAGCAAGAAATAACTTCTTTAAAATGATAGGTCAGTCCAGCTAAAGTCGGCGTCCCACAATATGTTGAACCAAAAGCCGAATTCAGCTGGATTATTATTATATTTAGCTAGCATTTCAAAAGTATTTCTTGAGTTTTGAAGACGGTTTTTAGTTTTTTAAATAACACTCAACAACTAAAATCGGAAAGGTAAAAGAAAACTCGATAGAGTTAATAATATTTTAATATGTGTATTGTGTATTGTCACTACATAGTATAAAACAAAGTCGCTTTTTCTGTCCCTATATCCCTATGTATGCTTAAATTTTTAAAACTACGCAACGGATTTTGATGCGGTTTTTTTAATAGATAGAGTGATTGAAGAGGAAGGTTTATATGTATAATACTTTAATCCGGAGCGAAGCGAGGGCGGGTCGCTAGTATTGTATATTTGTTACTTGATGCACACAGACATTTATTCTTATTTTACAAGAACTGGCATCAATGCCCTGGCCTCTCGCCTAGTATTTAACGTTGTTTTATGACACTCTGTATATAGAAATAAGGAAAGTTGTTCTAAAACTTGCAACTGAATTTACAAATTATGTGTGTAGGTCAAACTCTGATAACAATGTTTATTGTTACCATGATCGCATTCAACATTGCATAAGCAGTTAATTGGTATGAAACGAGTTCAAGATTAATAGTTCTTGCGGTCGCGATGATTGCGTGAACCTAGGCTTCGTTGAAAGTGTACTGAGAGTTTTTAGAGATCCACAGCCAGATGGCAAAAACGCAACCTTTTAAATTTCACGTCCGTCTGTATGTTTGTCCTTATGAAAAAGGGATTCAGGGACTATTAGGATAGATGAAATTTGTCAGGTGTGTACATCTGCGTAAATAACTCATAGCATCATTTTCATTTATCTTATTTTTCTGACCGCGTCAAGCTATTTCTTTTTATACTTGCCAATTTTATAGTCATCTTCAGCATTGCTTAACTTAGTTTGCATTAACTTAGTTTGTTCATTGGTAAACTATGATAATTATAAGTCTTTTCTACATCTATTTACATGATCACAATTTCTAACATCATTTTCTGAGCTTAAAAAAAAAAACACATGAGATCTTTACAACTATTTATTTATGTATTTATCTGCCTGTCAGCGGCTTCGCCCCACTGCGTATTTTTCACTTTCCCGGTGTTTTTTTTTTTTCATAATAAATAATCTTCTCCTGACGATAGAAAACACAAAAAAAATGAATTAGCGTATCGGTCCAGCCGTTCATGCGTGATGCCGTGACCAAGAGAAATAGGGATTATTTTTTATATGTATATATTCGGTTCAAAATACCATCATCCTTTATATTTCATTTTTTTTCGCTACATTAACTCGTCGAACACTCTGTGAGCACACGTGTGCACAACGATTTTTGGCCAAAAGGTACTCTGTGCACACCATGACATGGGACATTGTTGAAATCTTTAAATAAAATGGTCCGGGGTGATCCACGGGGTAAACCATGTAAACTCACTCGAAAAGCGACTAAATTAAGCAACTATCGTCATTTATGGATTATTAACTGAAGATCTGTTCTTCATTATATCCCCTGGCCATGAGTTTTCACGAAACAAATTTTATCTAATACATATAAACAAGATAACTATCAAGGTGAAATAAAAACGTAGGAAAGATTTGGGGGAAGATCATTCTTGCTATTTTCTGTTAACTTGGCTTTATATGTGCTTTATATCATGTTGTAGTGTCATGCATTTCTGACGTGTGTATGTGTTTCACTGCTACCTATTCAAACGGCGAATTTTCTTTCCCAACTGTTTTATTTGCCCGAATTTTCATAACTTTGACATGCATTTTTTACCCGGTTTCACTTTCCAAGAATGTTATGAAACAAAGCTAACCCAATCTGTAGGGTGTATTTAATAAAGCAATTTAAAAAGTTAATGTGTTCAGGTAAAAATGCGTTCTTAATTTATGAATTTTTGGACAAATTAAACAGTTGTGAGTGAAAATTCGACCTTGTGTTAGGTTACCATGCTCCACTTTAATATCATCTAGGGGTGGAACTCATCACCAATCAACTAGATCACCAAAACTATATTTTACATTAATCTCAACGAGAAGATTCATAATATGGCTAAATTACGTCTTTTAATGGATGAGACATTTATTCGTCTTAAAAAATATTCCAAAATGTATGGCATTTGAGTATTAAAAAATAATTAAACTAAGATTCTCTAAAAGTGTATTTATTACAAGTCATTTTTTGTGTTAATTGTCTCCTGGGTCACATTTTTTTCGTCACTTTTATTTCGAAATAAAATATTCTACTTAAACTTAAAAATAATATATTCTTTTAAAACAACAAAAAGATTCATCGTTTGGATGTGTGCATGTTGCAGATTGGTGGCCGGCTACGCGGCGTCCATAGTGCTTACTCTGATTGAACTGACTACCTTCATACTCGGACTAACTATGTTCTCATCTACTGTCTCCTTAATCTGTATCCTTTTGTGAATAACCTTTTAATTCTTAATGCCTTAAGATAACCTTGCACAGACAGTGAAGGCGGCGGGGCGTTCATAGTTTCCATACTAAAAACGCTCCCGCCACTCTTCGCTACCTTACATTAAAGCTACCAACGAACTGACAGCGGAGGCGGCGCGGTGTGCCACGTTCCCATTTTATAAAGTGTTTCAAAAGGTGGCGGTTGCGTTTTTTTGTATGGGAACGCGCCGCACTGCGCTGCTTCTGCTCTCGGTGAATTTGCGGCTTAAATTTAGCGCGCCCCGCTGCCGCTCTGAAACCGCTATCTGTGCGTTTGCACTTTAATTTAATAAGCCATAAAGAGTACCACAGACTAACATTCCGTGAGCTGTTACTGGTAAAGGTTATCAGTTTTTGTTGAGGTTTCATACATTTTGTCATATTTTTTTGTAAATTGTTAGTCTGTTGGACCCTTAAGAATGACTTATTTTAAGGTCGGTGATGCGGGTATGTTTTTTAATGCATGTGTTTATCTGTGTTTATTCTTATGTGTAGAAACTCTTTTTTTGTTTGTTGGTTAACACTTTATTTTACAAATAAAAAACTACAATAACACAATACGAGTATAATCAAGACAAAATAATGTACCAAGCAGAACTCATTTATCTCTTTAACGGATCTCTTTCAGATAAACCTAATTGTATTTATTTTGACTCATTTTTGCACGACTGCCCGAAAAGAAGTGTAATGTTTAAATATTTTCCGTCTCAATTTTACTTCCTGTATAATTATTAGGTCAGGGTGTACCAAAGGGTAATCCTTTGTTAATCACTCTGTATTGTAATGCCTATATTGTAACTAATTCCATACGATTGAATAAATAAAGGGTAACCAGGACTTTAGGTTAGGTTAGATTGGTAACCCCTTGGTACACCCGGACCAATTATTTATTAATTCCATTGCCATTGCTTATATCTTTTCCCTTTTTTTAATTAATATAAAATCGTCGAAATTGGAATTGAATCGATATTTTTTTTCCTTTATATTGGCTAATGCGTCTTTATCTAGTAATCGTTATACACGTACCCATTGATACATACAAAATTACGAGGGTCTCTAGCATTCACTTTGATTATATTCTATTCTTGTATCACCCTCAATACCGAATTGCTATCAACTGGGCTAAACACCAACTAGATCAATATTTAAACATGTGGTATGCGTACCAGCGTACCGGTTATCAATATATGAACAATTAGAAGTTTTAGTGATACTTTAGACTACGTTATTGTTCTTAAAGTATTTTTTTCAATTTATATTAAAAAAAGCCGTGTGGTTGCCAGGTCACAATAGTGCCACTCCATGTCTTCCCGTGGATGTCATAAGAGGCGACTAAGAGAATAAAGGCTGGGTAGTACTGTTAGACGATGAGCTAGCAACCTGTCACTAATACACTTGTAAACTTCTTGGCCTGATTGTATAAAATGTTTTTGCAAAATTATCAGGGAGTCTTTTTAGAATTGTTGGTATTTCTGTAGCTCTGCCTACCCCATTCTGGGAATGAAGGCGTGATGTTATGTGTATGTATTTATGTTTAAGAAAAAACTAATATTATTCAATCGGACCATAGTGCCACTTATAGCATCTATTTATACAAGGTGATGTCTCCTTTAAAGGAACATAGGAAATAGGAAAGGAGCCCTAGGATAGAGCCCTGAGGCATAGGCTTTTTTAAAATTTATCAGTTCCCGAGGGACAGGCGGTAAACGACTTCTACGCGGATCGAGTCGTAGACAATAATAGACATTGTCAGTCAAACCGTAACGGTCGAACATTTTTTTTTTTTGAAATATCCATTTAAATCAAGAATTATCCTGAACGGTATCCAGCTATCGGTTGCCACGGCGCGGCCTGCGCGGCGCTGACTCACGGAGCCCTAGCGGGCTGGCGCTGCGGCTGGGTGTGGCCGATACTAGCGTTCGGGGCTGCTCTGCCGGCAGCAGCCGATATGTTCGCCGCTGCCACCACCATATGCGCGTTGAAGCGATAGGCTTGTGTGCAAAGAGACTATGTTTGTGAGTGTTCAGTGCAGGCGCTGTGACCAGTGTTAATAAGTGAAGAAGTATTTATAACTTGTAGTATGGGCACAGATCATAAAAAAGTCAATTTTAACCTACTTATAGTTATAGGATTTACTTGAAATTTTTCATTAGAACCTATCTGGTTGTCATGACAGTATCTAGGTACAATCAGAACATACCATCATCGTATAGTAATGAATGAACGATAACTTAACTATACACTTCACAAGAGTCACCATTTAAGTATATGTTTGAAGGAGCTCTATGTGTAGGAAATACATGGCTCGCTACCGCTCTACTTAGCGGTAGCTCATAAAGGCGCTGCCGTGATCGAGTATGGTATCTTTCCTAATCTTTGGAATGGGGTTCATCAAAAGGAATTTAAAAGGTTTAAATTTAGGGAAGCTTTTGGTGAAACACCAAAGAAATAGCTAGTTGTAATTGTTTACCAACACGAGGGGCCCTCCGTACCAGCCCTGGATCTCGTATTCTAAAGGTACAAGAGGTACCCTGATGTAGCTTGTTCAGTTATTGCACAGCAGATGTTAGTTTAATTTGGTTGCTTGCCTTACAGATTACCAACGAGCACCAAAAGTTGACTCAGGGCGGCGAGTTCAAGGGCGGATGGTCGTTCTACCTAGTGCTGGCTGGCGTGGCCACCACCTTTGGATGCTCGCTACCCGTTGGTTACAATATAGGCGTTATTAATACCCCAGCTAAGGTAATATATTTAATGTACTATCTAGAGCTTTAATGTCTATGAACAAATTGTTTCGGGACGAAATGTTTAGGTAATTTTTCGGGAAAAAGCTGGCTTTTACAGAATTACTTACGTGCTATCCAGCGTATTGCCTACTAATTAATATATGTAGTTGAATCTTTTGGGGTTAAATATTAAGTTTTTCTTAATAATTTATTCTGCCGTAGCTGTTTAGCAATATTTGTGTACAAACACTGTCTAAATATATGAAAATAATAATAATAATATAATAAAATACTGACGTTCATTATAGACGCAGCTTGGGTTAAAAGAATAAGTAAAGAGACAAGAATTATTTTAAATTGATTCTAACCAGTAGTTACATTTAAAAAAAAAGCATGATCTTAAACCTGGTCACGGCACCAATGTAAAACATTCCATATCAATTATTATACACGTTACTACAAAATATGTATTTCATTTTATTTGTTTTTTTTTTTTATTCTAGATCTTAAAAGGCTTTGTGAATGAAAGCGTAATCGCCCACTATAATGTTACGTTGAGTCACAGTTGGATGTCAGTCCTGTGGTCCACCGTGGTGTCTATATTCATCGTCGGAGGATGCACTGGATCCATACTTGGGGGTCTGTTAGCTGATAAATTAGGAAGGTCAGTGAACTTTCCACTCACAATATCCATAAAAAAGTAGCAGGATTACTAAGGCGTTATTTTTTTTGAAATTGTTATTTTTTAATTTCACGTGTAATTTATTCGACTTCTTAAATACTTTGCTTTATAATATAACATACTTCTTGTTCTTATATTTTTTGTTTTATTTTCCAGGAGAAAAGCTGTACTCCTGACCAGTGTAATATCGGTGGTCGGCGCAGTCTGCTTTCTAGTATGTCAGGCCGCGAATTCTGTGGAGCTGCTCCTTTTGGGCAGGCTTATTGTCGGTCTGTCTGCCGGTATGTTTTATACTATTTTATTAAATATACATTTTTAACCTAAATTTCTGATGAAAGTAGGCATAAAAACCTTAATATTTTTGTTAATGCTAGCTTTTGTCTGCGATTTGGTCGCGGTGTAGAAATTGCTTATCCCTATTCCCTCGGTAATCCTTGATAATCTGGGATAAGAAGTACCTAGCCTACGTAGGTTTCCAGGCTATAAACTACTATTAACATTGATCGGTAAGCGCTAACCTGTTAAGATGAAACAAGCAAACACACTTTCGCATTAATAATATTCGTAAGGGTATTGAAAGTACAACGTAAATTTTTGATTAAAGTAAGTATCGTACTTGGGTCATTCTTCTTATTTACCGACAATTGCCTGTCCTCATTTTACCATACGTTATCAGTTAGAGTATTGATTATTAATGTTTTAGTGTTTGAATATACGTCCAAACATTTATTCATCTATTAGTACTAAATAATCTTTCACTTCCTCTATCCAGTGTTTTTTTTAATAAGTTTGTTTTTCATAGAATCGCGTGACAGAGTGGTAATACAAAATTTAGTCTCCTCTGAAAACGGCCACTCTGTCACAGTATATTCTGAAAAACCACCATAAAGAAGAAAATATTATCGCCACCGAAAGAATTATTAATCAGACCAAAAAAAAATCACGCAACGCATTTTAAAATCAAAAATTAAAACCATAATTATAAATAGTTGAAAAACGCAAAATATAGAAAAATGACGATGTATTGTCGGTAAAAAAGTAGAACGACCCACTTGATAATAGAATGCTTAGCGTTCACTTCTTCTTGATCTTGGGATAATTTTTATCTAAATAAATAAATTAGATCAACGCCGTCCACTTCCTGGAAGCTGTAAGCAGTGTAAGCTTTCTTAAAGTGATCGCCAACTATCCCGATCCTTCCGGGCAGTCTTATCTTATCTGTTACTATTTAATTCGATATTCCATAGGTGTCCCAAAAATCGTCGCCAATGCGGCCTGCGCTATACTTGTATGATATAATGTGACTGTTTATGTTACAAAAATATAACAATTTCAACATTTCATTAAAGTATTTCATTTAACCTTATTTAAATGAAATAAGATAAAACAAACACATTTAAGACGTCGTCAGTACTTTAATGAAATGTTGAAAATGTTATATTAAAAAAATATAAACGTATGTTTTACGTCAACTGGACAAAGGTGAATTGTATATGTAACGTTTAAACAAAATCCAATTTCTTAAGGTGGTTCACTGGTGCCGCGACCAGGATTACAGATTTTCATACTATTTTCTAGTAGTGGTAGGACCTTGTGCAGAGTCCGTTTGGATCGCTACCACCATCCCATCCATTAACCAACCGTTAAGCAGCAGTGTTCGCATTGTGGTGTTCCAATGTGGGGATAAGACAAGCGGTGAAATTACTATAGTGCCCGGCCGTTGTGAAGTAAATCCTGACACCTGTCATTCCAGTACAAATTATAATCTCAAACCTAAGAATAGGCTATAAATTGTACTGCGATGACAGGTGTCAGGATTGACTTCTCATTGGCTGGGTACTATAGCACAGAGGCATTACATCTTGGTCCTCAGGGTGGCATCGCATTTGAAGTGCAGCTCTGAGATTGTATTCTTGAGTATTCAAATGATTATGTATCTCAGATTTCAGTTACCATCAGGTGGTCTTAGTGCTCGTGTGCATTCTCCTTGCCATAAACAAAAAAAAAAAACTGCTTTGCATCAACAACAAGAAAAATTAAGTCCAACGTTGTCTAATTTAGATATACCTTCAAGCTAACACTTTTTTCAGGTTTAACTACGAGCATAGTCCCTATGTACCTAGCAGAGCTAGCGCCAGTAGCGTTAACGGGAGCCATGGGAGTGGCGTGTCCCATGGGAGTCAATGTGGGAGTTTTAGTTGGACAGGTCATGGGACTTAAATCCTTACTCGGTAAGTCGATCATCAGATCAATATTTATTTGCAATACGGTAAGGTAGTAAAATCGTGAGTAGTGGTAGATTAGTAATTCAATTTCTATCTGCAGTACTTCGTGTTCTTAGTCTCAGTGGTTTTATTTAGAGCCCATTTTAAAAACTACATAATTTATTTATTTCGCTGAAGACCTAAACAACTTAAAATCTTCTGAAGATTTTGAACTTGTTTTTTATTGTAATGTTATTATTTTGCTCAAATAGAAAAGTTGACTTAAGGTAATTAAGTAGTTACTGTATTTTGTTATGTTACTTTATAAAGTACTAAATTAGGTTTTTATTCCAGGTGGGGTCGACGATTGGCCTTATCTGCTTGCCGCCTATTCCGTGCTAGTCATTATTTGTATACCGCTTATATTTATACTACCTGAGAGTCCAAAATATATTTATGTAATTAAGAGGGATGAAGCAACCGCTTTAAAAGGTAATTTAAACTTAAAGGGTAAAAAAAAGATAAACGTGTTATTCAGTAAGTAGGCCGCACAGGCACTTTTTGACGTCAAAAATTTACCAGCGCTTCTTAGGAGAATAATCAGTTTTTTTAATATTGCTTATGCTGTGATAAATGTGATAATACTTAGCCTATGATTTTATAAAACAATTTATAGAAAATAAAAAATATAATGCGTAGGTGAGCAGGATAACGTGTCAAAACTTGGAATAAGCACAAGTACAAATAAATAACTATATATGTGTTTACTAGTTTCTGCCCGTGACTTCGCACGCGTATAAATCAGATCCCAAGGGAATAGCGATATGAAAGGTAGCCTGTGTGCTTATACCTTAAGCTGTTTTCATTCCAAATTTCACCTAAATCCGTCCGGTAGTTATTGCGTGAAAGAGTAACGAACATCCATACTTACAAACTTTCGCGTTTATAATATTAGTAGAATTGTTACCTATGCTACGACGGTGCAAGACAACCACCCTAAATAACGTTCCCATACGTTCTACAGAAACCGTGTCCCCTAGACGAGGTACAATGTTTACAAGATTTTATGACTAAGTCATTATTAAGTTATTTAGGTATCTGGTAATTATGTGAATTAGAATGTATATAAAATGATCAATGTAATGTAAACCGTTTATTAAAGCAAATGAAGTGAAAATAGTCTAGCTGGTAATATCTGCAATGTGTTCGTCTATGTAGAACTGAGCCGTCTCCGAGGCGTGTCATCAAGCATCCTCTTAGAGGACGTAGGACTCCTCCGCGAAGAGGTCTGCGCATCAGAGCAGGCCGCACTGAGCGGGGAACACGGATGGAGCATGCTGCGGGTGGCGCGGGACCCCCGGCTGAGGCTAGTGTTGTTGTTGACCTGTGCAATGCAGGCGGGCCAGCAGACCAGCGGGATCAATGCTGTGAGTGATTTATTACACTTCTCCGCATGTTAATATTTTTTTCTTTGAGCCTCGTTGCCATGGTGACGTCTCTTGGGTCACTCTCAAACACTAAACGTTTGACCGCTGTTTCGTTTGATCGACTTTCCTTAATTTTTACATAACAAACATTACCTAATTGAAAAGTTAATGGGTTCAGAAAAAAATACGTTCTAATTTATGAAAATTCGGATAAACAAAACAGCGAGCAAACATTTTTTAATGTTTGAGATAGGTTATCTTTTAATGTGTATAAATCCACTAAACATCAGTTGTTGTGGCCATTACAAGTAAATTTTTATGCGTGTATATTTAACTTACTGCTGTTTCTAGACTAAAATAAATAAATAAGGAAAGTGTAGTAGAGAGGACAATAGAGAGATCTCTCTCCAGGCGGGTGTTATGCCTGGGGACCGAAGTCCGTTTGGATAAAGTTGGAAGTTGTATATAAGTCAACCGACTGAAGAAACTTCGTTAGCGCGATGTAGCGCACTGTCAGATTTAGTTGCACTGTCTGCCGCTGGTGGCGCTGGCGAGTTGTTTGTTACAAGTTGTCACTAGATGTCGCTAGGTCGCCACAAAATAATTAACATTTTAAACTGGAATCCTTACGTAACACGCAATATTACATAATACCTAAACTATACCTAAGGCACTGCTGTTAAAATATTTTTTTTTAAATAGCACACATTGTAGCTTACCTAACTTTGTATTTTTTGTGAGGCTACGCGATTTAAGGCGACGGGGCGGGCAATTGACCTTGCTCATTCGGGCAGACGAGTAAAATTTTAATTCGCGCGCCATCTAACGAGTAAGCTCTGCGATCGACCACATATTGCTATTTGTCCAAGAGTCAGGCATGGATTTACTGTTAGATGGCGCTTCATTAGGCCGAGCAATATAATAAATTTGCGTTTTTCTATATACTATCTCAAATTCAGGAACGAATGTCAAAAATAGCTTTTTATCAAATAAGTAAATACATAAATAGTATTTTTTACACGTAAAGATTGTTTCTTGAATAGCTGGCATGAATATTAGATCAAAGAAAAATTTGGTCTACTAGGATTGTGCGAGTGCTATCTTTTAGACAGTTTATATCTCGAACCAAAAATTTAGTTATGTACATACTTTCATTCCCTCTTTTCATGGTTTCGTGCCAGCTCTTTTAAAACGACCTCTACGTGATTACTATCTACTACAGTAGAATTATGTTGAGTTTACCACTGACAGATGGATTGCCTTCATATTAATCTCATACAAATAAAATACTTATTACTAAATCGGTAGACGTGGGTATTGAAAATTGAAAATTAAATTAAGGCAAACTCTCTGTCAATGGTAAACTTACAGGGCCTCCATTCTACTGCGTTATAACGATATCGCGTTTGACGTGTTTTAGAATCGTTTATGTCACAGTCGCCATTATTGTAAATGACAAAAAAGTTATCACAACGTTGACAATACGGAAACAGGTCAAAAACGATATCGTTATTACCGTGTAGAATCGCAGCCCTGTAATCGTACTACTAGTCTGTTACGATACAGACGCAATGAGTGAGCTAGAAAAAACAAGATGTGCTAGCCATACCCGACAAGGCTGAGATTCTACACGGTAATGTCGTCATTACCGTGTATCTAATTTTACTTGGTTCCGTATTGTGAACGTTTTGATGACTCTTATAATTATCATTGACAATAATGGAGACTGTGGCATAAACCTCAAACGCGATTTCGTTATAACGCAGTAGAATAGAGGCCCAGGAGTAGGGGAATAAACTTTTTCAATAATACTAGGTACTTTAAAAGTATTCAAATATTTTATTTTCGACGTGGTCTACGGCAAGGCGGCGATTCGTCGAGAATTTCGTGGTCCGGTTTTCTCTTTTTTTGGGCTTTTTTTTTCTTTCCTTTAAGCTTCATAGCTTTCATTTTCTTATTTTTTCTTTCTTTTTCTGTTCCTTCATGGCCCCTATTATATAGTCTGGATCCCTTATTGCCATTTTTCGGGTAAACCTTGGGTCGATAATTTCTCGCAGTAAACAATCTTTTTTTTACATGTTTTTTATACAAAGTTTTTGGACATGGGAACTAGGCCAACAGCAGCTGATAAATCAGTACGCTGAGTGAATCCACATCCAATGACCACTGTGCCTGCTACTGCACTAGTATTGAGATCCATTACATCAGTAGGGATATCATTGTTCATTTGAAATGTCATATTGCACATTTTGCACTTAAGTGCATATAGTGAGATGAGCCCACTCCGAGTTTGCGATATAATTTCAACTGCTTGTAACCCGCAATTCAACGGGCCATGGGACGATATTTCTTGCAATTGAGTAAAAAACTGCAATACATTAACTATTCTTCTCCCATACTTTGTTTCATTGCTTTTGTCACTGAAATAGCAGATTAAAAAACATAAGTATACAATCATGTTCATAATTGATTCAAAATTAATTATTACGGCATATAATTAAAGAGCAGATTAAATTGTATTATGTTAATTTGGAGAGGTGGCCCATGTAGTAGCCCGGTCAGTATGGGCAAGTCTGAAACTGTAAGATATACAAAGATCTGTTCTTAGGATCCATATCATCGATTTTAGTGACAAGAAAAACTGCATGCCTAGATTTAACAAACACTAGTAGGTACTCAGTTTGGGAAACAAACCCGGAAGTTTTAAAAAGTAAAATTTGCATTATTTCTAATTAGATATCAATTGTGTAGGACTTAAGCAGTAAATGTTACTATGAAATATGTTATCTAAAATGAATAAAATGCATTGTTCACCATATCCTTTAAAGATAAAAAAGATAACAGATAAAAGTTGTTTATTCAGTAAGTATGCCGCACGGGCACTTTTAAACGTCAAAATTCTACCAGCGGTTCCCAAGAGGAGACCAATGCTGAGAAGAAGCGCCACAAGACTCAACAGTCAGTATTTTTTTTTAATATTGCTTATGACAATGATAGAACTTAACCTAGCATTATATCAACCAATTAATAAAATTTCAAAATATATACATCATGCACAGTTAAGCAGGAAAACGTGTCGAAACTTCTAATAAACACAGGAGCAAATAAATAAAATAATAATAATATTTATACCTACCCATGGCGGTGCAAAACTAAATGAAAAAAAATATTAAATAAAGTTTTGATACATTCTCCTACAGAAACACAGAAACCATGTCCCCAAGACTAGATTGTTAGTAAGCTACGTTATGTATCTAAGTATCAATCTAGTTATGTTACGTTATGTATCTTAGGCCAAGCATTTTTCTCTGTTAGATAATCCTCGACCCTATAGTTTAATTCAATTTAGTAGGTGTTTGAAATGACAACCAACACAAATTCGACACTTAAAGATACAAAACGCAATAGTAAAATCTAACCTAAACGAGTTCAATTTTGTATAAAAAAAATGGCTGTACTTTCAAACACCTACTAAATTAATAAATATCACAGGAAAATGTCACACAAATTGACCTAGTCCCAAACTAAGCTCTAGGCTTGTACTTATGGATACTAGACAACAATAAAGAGAAATATATACCCCCCATGTTGTTGCCGGGTTAGAATAGTGCCACTCCATGTCTTCCTGTGGATGTTGTGAGAGGCGACTAAGGGAATAAAGGCTTGTAGTACTGTTAGGTGATGGGCTTGCGACCTGTCACTAATACACTGGTAAACATCTTAGCCTGACTATGCAAAATGTGGTTAGGTACAGAATTATTAACAAGTTTAGAGTTGTTGGTATTCTGTTGCTCTGCCTACCCCACTCTGGGAATAAAGGCGTGACGTTATGTATATATGTAGGTATGTATGTAAATATATACTTAAATACATAGAAAACATCCAAGACTCGTGCTCATCATACAAATGTTTCATAGTAACATTTACTGCTTAACACCTACACAATCAATATTAAAATAGAAATAATGTATGTTTTATTTTCCAAAACTTTTGCTTATGATTCCCAACCAGAGATTTAGTTCTTTTAAATATATATGAATGCAGTTTTTCTTGTCAATAAAATCATGTCTTATAGTTTCATACTTGCCCAAACTGACCGATCTACATTGGCCATCCTGTATAGCATGTATATTCACAATATATATTTTTCTTACTGTTCAGAACCATTGGATATATTATCACCATACACTACATCAAAATCATTATCAAAATGACCATGACCAGATGTCGACCTGCAACAATAAAGAGAACTAAATAAATATAATAAATAAATAAATATCAGGGGACAATTTCACACAAATTGACCTAGTCCAAAACTAAGCTCTAGGCTTGTACTATGGGTACTAGACAATGGTAACATACTTAGATAGAGAAGTACCTACATAGAAAACAACCAAGACTCAGGAACAAATACTCATGCTCATCACACAAATATTTGCCCTTACCAGGATTTGAACCCAGGACAGCTGGCTTTGGAACTAGTTTAGTAGTTTGTAATAGATCATAGATCAAACAAAACATACAGAAGTTTACAAATCTACCTTTGTATAATGCCAAGTATAAAGAACCATTTATACACTCTAAACTTTCTTTATTATGTTAGACGTACTTAAGAGAAAAAAGTATTAATTTAAAGATGTCTAAAGTATAAGTAAAAACTGGATTATGATTTTCAATATGAATGGTAGAAGGCCTAAAACAAAAATTAAAACTTATATTTATAGTAACTGCCAATCCAAGTATAATAAAAGAGCCAAAAACTCTCATAGTTGGTAAATCAATTATGCTATTCCCAGTTGATACACTGCTGCCCATGTGAAACCCGCAACCATGAGGTCTTTATGTAGGCACGTAAGTAATGTACTTTACTTTTGAAATGCATATTATGGACACTTTGTAAGTACTTACTGTACAGCGGAATCTCGCTGCTGTTTAGCTTGTTGCCCACATCGACCGCGACGTTTCCGAAGCAACTTGATTGAGGCAGAAGGTTTTCTGCCCCGCTTATTCCCCATTTTCACACGTATAAAACACGAAGTTCAATCAAAAGAAATAATTAACACAATTGAAACCAAACAACGCCTTCTTCTTCTTCTTCTTAGCCCTTTTCAATCATTTCGATGTAGGCCTCCTTCAGTTTATGCCACTCTTTTCTATCTTGCGCTATCTGTATCCACTTTGTCCCAGCCGCTCTTTTTATATCATCATACCAGCGCATTTGTGGTCTGCCGCGTGGCCGCTTTTCCCCCCAAGGTCTCCATTCCACAACTCTTTTGCACCATGATCCATGTTTACGAGCCACATGGCCAGCCCATTCCCACTTGAGCTTTGCTATACGGGTGATCACATCCATGACTTTGCTGTGTTCTCGAAGCCACTTGTTTGTCTTCCTGTCCCTCAGTGATATACCAACCAGTCTTCTTTCCATCGCCCTCAGGGCAACACTCAACTTGTGCAGAGTTCTTTCCGTAAATACCCAGGTTTCAGCTCCGTACGTAAGCACTGGTAGTACACACTGGTCAAATATGCGAGCTTTTTGCGACGCCTCAAGTTTCATGTTAAAGGCAAAGTCAAGCTTGGAGTACGCCGCCCATGCAAGACGCACACGACGACCGATCTCATTGTCCTGGTTGTCTTTACCCATTACGATTTCTTGTCCCAGATATACATATTTCCTTACTCTTTCAATTGGGGTTTGGTCTACAGTTATCACAAATGTGGAATTTTGCGTACTAGTCATGATTTTTGTCTTCTCCAAATTCATTTCCAAACCGCACCGTAAGGAGGCTTCGTTGAGCTCATTTATCATTTTTTGTAGATCGTCTGGGTTATCGGACAATAAGACAATATCATCTGCGAATCTTAAGTTGTTGAGACGGGCTCCTGTTATATTGAGACCACTAAAAAACTACAGTAGCTACTTGTTCGCACGGAATAGTAGAACTAGAACGCAACTGACTGACTCACAACTGAAAGTAGTGACAACTGACCGTAGGAGCAAAACAAAGTTTGAAACATTCAAACTGTCAACCAAGGAAACAAATACATCCAACGATCTGGCAACGCCGCGGCCGGCCGCCACACGCCAACCCAAACCGAGCTCGCAACGTCGCTTTCATCGCTTTGAAGTTTTGAGTACCTAGGTACCTATATACGTAGTTATAACTTTTACGAAATTTTACTGATCCAACGTGAATGCAAGTTCAAATCCATTATATAACACTAAAAACAATTTTTATTCAAATTATTTTAGCTTTTGTTTAAAATAGTTTTGTTTATTTTTTGAGTATTTTAAACTCTTTTTTTTTTAGTTTGTATATATATTTTTTGGCCACATTCAACAAAATGCTTCAAAACGCCTAGTCATAGTTTAAGAGCAAACATTTAGTTGATTGTTTCATTAGGAGCATATATGTTTTGAGTATATAACATGGAAATTCTTATTAAAACTAATAATATTTCAGCTCACACCACACATTAAGCCTTTAAAAAGAAGTGTGGAAAGTTTGGCAACAGACTAAATCGCCCAGCCGGAATAAAACCAATATAAATTTTTTAAAAACGGTTTATTCAAAGTTGTATATAGAGCTTACTATGAGTAAGATAACTATATAAATGAGCTAGAGCCAAACTTGAGGATATGTGTCTTCAGATTGTTATCATTTAAACCTAACACTTCCTATAGTTTTACCAAGAAATTTATCCGAAAACACCTCGATTTCATAATTTTGCCGTACCCTTCGCCTTAATCGCTAGTGATTTGAGTAAGTTTGGTTTTGAAAATATTACAATATCAATGTTTAAATTATTGTAAAAACGGCTCATTCCGACGGCGCATAAACTATAGGAATTAACATGCGACTGCTTTACTGCGCACTGAATGATTATAATGTGTGTGTACCCAGGTATTCTACTACTCGAGCATAATATTCGCGAACGCGGGCCTGTCGGCGCGCGGCGCGGAGTACGCCACGATCGGCTGCGGCGCCGCCAACGTGTGCACCGCCGCGCTCATGCTGCGCCTGCTGCCGCGCACAGGCCGCCGGCCGCTGCTGCTCGCCTCCACCGGAGCCGCCGCTGTCATGCTCGCCGCTTTAGCGGTCTCAGTTCAATTCTTGGTAAGTTCACATATTGTATTCCATTGTATTCTTACTAATATTATAAATGTGAAAGCGTGGATGTTTGTTACGCTTTCACGCAAAAGCTACTTGACGAATCATCATGAAACTTTGTACACATATTCTGAGAGGTATTAGAAGTAACATAGAATACATTTTACTAAAAAAAAAATGACAAAAAAAAAAAAATCAATAAAAATAATTTGCTGCAAGCGAAGCCGCTGGCGAGTCGCTAGTACTCTATATTTATGTATTCATATTTTTCACCTACGAATAGATGAACACCAGGGTTCAGGTAAATACCAGCGCTGTGGCTCCTGTGCAGCGCAAGGCCGGTTTTCAAAAAAAGTGTACATCGTTAAGGACAAAAATAAGAATATTCATCTTTTTCATTTCGTCACGAACCTAAGTCGTACATTTAAATACGTCATGTTCGTGACGAAATGGAAAAGTTAATGTTTTTTGTAAACCGCCCATAAACTGAGCTGAGTCCTATTTGACTTCACGCTACAGTGCAACATTTCTAAATTTTCTCTAATCTGAACTGGTTTTTTTTATACTATGTTTGTTGTGTTGGTGTGTATTTTTGTCAAATAAATAACTTTTGAATGATAAATAAATATATAAATATCATGGGACAATCTCACACAAATTGACCTAGTCCCAAACTAAGCTCTAGGCTTGTACTATGGGTACTAGAGAACGATAAACATACTTAGATAGAAAAATAAATACTTAAATACATAGAAAACATCTAAGACTCAGGAACAAATACTCGTGCTCATCACACAGATATCTGCCCTTACCGGGATTTGAACCCAGGGCCTTTGTAGTAATTAGCTTTGACCCTGTATTTATTTTCGTGTGTTCCAGGGTGCGTTTACCTGGATGCCGTACGTGTGCATGGCGACGGTGTTCGGCTACGTGCTGGCCTACGGGTTCGGCCTAGGTCCTATTCCTTACTTCATAGCCTCAGGTTTGTTTCAACTTTTGTACTATTTTGATATTTAGGGTTTCCCCAGACGTCTATTCTGCCCTGCTAACACGAATGGTAGTATCTCATACAAAACTCCTGTAGCGAATGCAATCTTATTACGAAGAGGATAGGATTTAATCTGCTTTGGCTATTTAATTTGAGATACCGCTTATTGGCTTAGGAGGGCAGAATTGATTTCATTTCGAGATATGAGGTTTTGAAAAAGATTCAGACATTTACTTCAAAAAAATAATCAATGATTCAAGATATTTTCATAAATATACAAATGACCTTTGTTTAACCTTCCTCACAGGCTGAATCTGTTAAAGTCTTGGACTTTAGTTATGAAAAATAAAGGTCAACTGTCACTGTAACAGAGCATGTACGGTGACATTGACAGATGACAACTAAACTAACTATCGACTGACATTACTATTATAGTTTATGTCTTTTTTGTGTCTACCTCTTGATTTATAGATTCAGCCGCGACACGTAGGTAGTTTACGAGAAGTCTTATCTCAAATTTTCAATAAATTATAAAAAATGTTTGGAGCGATGAATTGCTGAAATATTAAATTTAGTCTCTTAAAATACTTTATATTTTCGTTAGAATAAGGAAAAATGGGGGGTTAGCAAAAATAAACAATCCCAATTATTCACAAAAGCATAGACGATGAATTTGGTCATCTGTTATATCAAGATGATAATAAAAGGAAAAAGAAATAGAGCGAGACTAAACAGAACATACAAAGACTAACATAAAATAAGTGTAATAATAACAAAAAAAAAAAACAAGAAATAACTTCTTTTAAAGTGATAGGTGACCAAACGAATTCGGATTTTGGTTAAAAATATTGCGGGACGCCGACTCCAGTTGGACACCTATCACTTTAATAAATGTAAATGAAAAGTATACGGTTTCTGAAAAAAAAGACTATGCCAAATGATGATTATGCCAAGTGATGATTATGCCAAAAAAAGTTATGCCAGACAAAGGGTAACGGATTTTGAAGTAATAAATTTTTTGAAGTGGGTTTAATTAAATGTAATGGGTTTGATGTGGTGTGGTGCAGAGATGTTCGAGGTGGGCCCGCGCTCGGCGGGCATGGCGTGGGGCTCGCTGGCCAGCTGGGCGGGCAACTTCCTGGTGGGCATGGCGTTCCCGGCGCTGCGCGACGCGGCCGGCGCCGCCTCCTTCCTCGCGTTCGCCGCCGCCACCGCCGCGCTCCTCCTCTTCCAACGGTACCACCACCTTACATTCAGCACATGAGCGATGGTTTGCTCGGGGTCCTAACAAATTATTCATCGACGACACGCTAGCATCGTCGGTAGTGACCCTGCCTTCGAAGCTAGGGGTCCTGGGTTCAAATCCCGCTAAGGGCAGATATTTGTGTGATGAGCACGAGTATTTATTCCTGAGTTTGGATGTTTTCTATGTATCTAAGTATATATTTCTCTAAATAGGTATGTTTATCGTTGTCTAGTACCCATAGTACAAGCCTAGAGCTTAGTTTGGGACTAGGTCAATTTGTGTGACATTGTCCCGTGATATTAAACATATCATTTGACGACCCGCTTTTTTCCGAAACTGTAAATCATACATACATACATAACATCACGCCTTCATTCCCAGAGTGGGGTAGGCAGAGCTACAGAAATACCATCAATTTTAAACTTGATGATAATTCTGTAACCACATTTTGCATAGTCAGGCTAAGATGTTTACCAGTGTGTTAGTGACAGGTTGCAAGCCCATCGCCTAACAGTACTACAAGCCCTTACTCCCTTGGTCGCCTCTCACGACATCCACGGGAAGAAATGGAGTGGCACTATTCTAGCCCGGCAACCACACCTTTATCTGTTTAAGATTAAAAAGTCAATACTCGTTACAAATAACGAAATTACACAGAATTTTCATAATAACCTCTTACGGGTCATACACACTCTTAAAAACAAAAGTTTTCTTTCCTGTGGTCAATAGTTAAAAGCAAATGCATGTAAGTTATGTTTATAGTGCTGACACTGGCATAGTCTATATACACTTTATTTATTTATAAGTACATCCACATCATTAATACTACACACTAAAAAGATAACAAGAAAGTGATATTTTTGTCTGGTATATACAACAATAACGGAGTACATAACTTTCGCAATAACATTAGTAGACTCTGCATTTAAAAATCCGGATCACTATCACCATCTTATCCACTAACCACCCGCCAAGCAACAGTGTTCGCATTGCTGTGTTCCGGCCTGGGGATAAGATGACCGGTGAAATTACTAGCATAGAGGCATTCCATCTTAGTAGGGTCGGCAACGCATTTGAGGTCTTAGGATTATAGTCTTGAGAATTCAAATGTCTATGGGTCTCAGATTCCGCTTACCATCAGGTGACCTGAGTGCTCGTGTGTCTTCTCCGTAACATAAAAAAAAACATCAATTTATATTTTGTTCTTTATAACAATTGATTAATGTTTGCACAGGTCAAAATGTGAAAATTTCAGCGTTATTCTACGGATATAATTTGATAACGCAACAGTGCTTAGCGTATGAATGATCACTTTATTCAAATATGAAAGCGTTCAAAGGGTTAATGGCCTTGAAAAATAATGTCACATTAGTTATGAATCTTAAGTTGGGGGCCTTAGAGTCCATCTCCGTGATATATTTTTAATACATATTCATTTTTTCCAGGTTTTATTTCCCCGAGACTCGCGGCCGGACCCCACAGCAGGTCTCGCGACTGTGCAGTCTCGGGTTCCAATCCAAGCCGCTCCTCTCCACCCAAATGGACGACGTCTGACGCTCCTCCGGAACACGATATTTATAAGGTTGAGGACAAAATTAAATATTCAAATTATTAAGTGCGCCGTGCAGGGTATAGTTGACATCAAATTAGCGAGAGGATTTGAATACAGGATGGAAGCGAAAGAAGGGCCTTCCCGGAAACACAATCTCATATGAATGATGTAGAAACGTATATTTAAAGAAAATACACTCGGCGTGTGGATGCCGGGTTAGAATAGTGCCACACCGTGTCTTCCCGTGGATGTCGTAAGAGGCGACTAAGGGGATAAGGGCTTGTAGTACTGTTAGGCGATGGGCTTGCAACCTGTCAAAAAATCTTAGCCTGTTTGTGCAAAATGTGGTTACAGAATTATTAAGAAGTCTATTTAGAGTTGTTGATATTTCTGTAGCTCTGCCTACCCCACTCTGGGAATAACGGCGTGATGTTATGTTTTTTTTTTGTTTCACTCGGTGTCAAGAAAAAATTCAAACGAGGCCTTACAGTCGAGTATAAAATGTAAAAAATATAACATTTAATGCCTGATTTTTAGTAAGATCAATTTTCAGCCATTGAGCCTATCATAAGTTAACAAGCAGTTATTTGAAATCGGTTACAGATATTAACATAGTTTCTTGAAGGAAAATTAAACACTAAAGATACATTCTGCCCTCATGAGCCAATAAGCAGTATATTAAATTCAATAGCCAAAGCAGATTCAATCCTATCACGTTAGTAATAAGGTTGCTTTTGCTGCAGGAGTTTTTACTAAGATACTGCGATTTATCTTAGCAGCGCAGCATTGTCTCCCACTATCGCGTTGGGTCGTCGCGTCATCTCTTTCCACCGTATATTAATGTTATTAGATATTAGTTGTTATCTTAAAAAAGCAATTAACAAAAAGCAGAACAACCTTTATCTGTTAAAGATTAAAAAGTTAATACTCGTTATAAATAACGAAATTACACAGAAGTTTCATAAAAACGTGTTATGGGTAATACACACTCTTAAAAACAAAAAGTTTTCTTTCCTGTGGTCAATAGTGTAAGTTATGTTTATAGTCCTGACGCCGTTTATGCGGGAGTGGGCTTAGCCAGAAAATTAGGCCTTAAAAACGCTTCCGGTGTGTTGAGAGGAAAGACGATAACCTAAATCTGTGTATAACCCTTATGTCTGTATAGGGTCCAACTGCTAGGGCAAAGGAATCCTAAAAATACTTTTTATCTATACCTGACAAATACTGCTACAGCAAAAATATAAGATAAAAAAAACTCATTATAGAATCTCTAATTTAATTCATTGGAGTCGTCTAATTGTTCACGGTATCTGATTTCGCAATCAAAACAGCACTCAAGCAATTATTAAAAGAACTCGAATTTGATTGATTTGATTAATTACAAAAATTCATATTTTTGTGATCAATAAATGTTTTTGTTTGTTTTGTTTGTTTATTATATTATAGAATTAAATAACTTAATGTAAGTCAATACAAATCTCGTATTAAAATGTTAGCAGTAAAATGTTCGGGTACACTAAATAATTCCAAAAGTCATAATTCAGAACTTTCATCATTCCAAAATCATTGTTTAAAAGACCATTTGTTATCGCTTATAAATCAAGCTTTTACCTAACCTATATAGCAAATAAATTATGCATTTAAGAGGCCGTATACGAAATTTTGCCGATTTCGTTGATTTTCGTGATTTCACAGTTGAAATACTTCTACAAATTTTAATGCGCAACACGAAAGATAATTTCGATTTTCAACGAATGTATGAGCTACTTTTTTGTTTTTATTGTGTTATTTTGATTTATCGACCTTAAACCGGCGACTGCTGAATTTTGCTGTAAGTGGTTTAGAATATAGCATATTAAGGAACCGTTTTGACGTTTAAAACATATGAAAAAAACTCAGTTTAGTGCCGTAAAAGACGTCGAAAAAATGTATGAATTAGTTTTTACCACCTTTATATATTTTTTACGTGTAAAAAAAGAATTATTTTAGTAAAATAATATGGAAAATAAACAAAGGAAAAATTTTTTTTGTTTCAGCTACTTAAAACTCTCGTTCATAAAATTAAAACAATAGTAATAAAGTTCAGTTCAAAATCTATCCATTACCATAAGAATGTATAAAATGTTTTAAAACAACCTAAATCTCGCATTATAATGCTCGACAAAAAATTAAAAAAGTAGCTCATTCATTCATAACTCATCTATTCGATCATAACTGGAATGATACTTCATGTTGTGCATTAAAAATTATAGAAAAGCAGTATTATAACTGTAAATCACGAAAAGAAGCAATATCGGCTAAATTTCGTATACGGCCTCTTAATCTAAAATAGTTCTAGCATAACATAGATTTCGGAAAAAATAAAATGCGGAAACCAATTATTCGGGATTTTAAATTTTCCCGTGATGTTCTTGTCCTCTCGCTATCTTTAGGCAACATGCAGTTAGGGCATATTCGTAATTTAAATCCATTTCTGTGTTCAGAGAACAACTATGATAGAATTGATTAAGTCTGCACCGATCGTCCACGAAAAGTATCCTTACCATTGTCGTTTATCGCTATTCCGTCATGAAAAAAAAATCCGAAAAATAGAGAATGTGTGCCAATTCTTTTAGCCGTTTAGGCGTGATTGAGACACAGTCAACAGAATTCGTAACATTCATGCAAACTTTCACATTTATAATATTAATAGGATGGTCGACTGGCAGTTTTGGACTTGTCTACGAGCAGTTCTAGGTACGATTGCAGAATGCTCAGGTATTTATTTAATCAGGTTTTTTTATACATGAAGTCCATCTAGATTTTTGTAACAGAACAAATTGTTGAAATATAACTCGAACGTTGAGAACAAACGAGTTTATAATTTCGCACAATACTTAAATTACTCATTTTGGTTATTTGTATGGTGGGATATTGTCGTATTTTAGTCTTTAGTCTCTATCGTTAGTCTTTTTCGCCTCTCTTTAACATCATTATAACATCACAATTAGTAAGTTTCATTTTTTTAGTTTGTATTAAATATTTTTTGGGTGTCCCTTTGTTTCACCGACACTCAAGCTGTTTTCTGCTGACACCATGTTGTTTTCTGGGGTATCTTAGCCACCCGCCAAGCAACAGTGTTCGCATTGTTGTGTTCCGGTGTGGGGATAAGACAACCGGTGAAATTACTAGCATAGAGGCATCTCATCTCAGTCCTCAGAGCCAACTATTGAACGCATTTGAGGTCTTAGGATTATAGTCTTGTGAATTTAAATGGGTCTCAGATTCCACTGAGGTGGCCTGAGCGCTCGTGCGCCTTCTACTTATCATTAAAAAAAAACAACAAAAAAGGTTAGGTTAGACTTGTGGCTATCATAAAATCCAAACTCCTGCGCCTAGAAGTCTGTCTTTGAAATGAAAATACTGTGAAGTGAGAGATACATTCTCTGAAATGAGTGTCAGTGAAACACACTTTTCTCTATAATTATTTTCTCCTTTTTAAGTTCTGAACAATTCAATATGTTGAATTGTTTTGTCAATAGTCATGTTTGTCTCAGCAGAAAGGTCATTAATCTCTGCGTTACTCGTTTATCTATTGCTAACTTTCCGGCCTCATTACTGTAATGTGTTTATGGATTGATCATATAACTTCTATTTCTAAATGAAATGAATGACTTTTGCTCCTGTTAAAGTGTATTTTGCCAATGTTGACTTATTTATAGACAAATAAGGAAAGTGAAAAAAAAGTGAAAACGTGTTGAAGAGTCTTTTTTCCTTGTGGACTCATTACGTATGGGCGTTATTTTCCCAGATGCATCGAATGCATCGGGTTAATGTAGTGTGTACATTACTTTGTATTTGAATAATTTTAATTTGATTTTCAAAATAAAAGTACGATATTTTTAGCCAATGGTAAGTAAGGGCCGCGTTTTGTTAATTTATAGAAATAAGTTTATTTAGCTAGAAAATTTACAATCGCATCTTAGTTATATATTGGTGCTTTGGTATATTTATAGATATATATAAGAACTCGAGAATGTATTAGCTCAAATAAGCTTAAGTTATCCTAGGGTTAGGATTTTGGTGGCAAATCGTGGTTTAAGAATCCACGGAGTCGCTCTTTCCAAATTAGTTTATACATAGATTTTGACATTCAGTATTATCTTGTTTCAAAATAAACTGCTAAACTACTTAAGACATTTCGTCGCTTAAATACAAAAGCGCCCCAAATCAAAATGAGGGCTTGTTGCACTTAAATTCCTAACGCTATTTACTTAAAGTTGTAAATCAAAATTGTAATGGTTTTTGATTTGGGGCACTTTTGTATTTAAGCAAAGTTTTTTGGTTCGGTTTAACTATATCTACTTATATTTGTTTGTTGCGCTTTCACATCGGGAGATATCCTCCATACCAAAATTTATTTAAAGTGGTTCAGCGGTTTCATGAATTAATTAATATGAAGGAAATAGCGACTCCATGGATTCTTGAACCACGATTTGCCACCAATGGTCCTAACCCTAGTTATCACAAAAGACAACTCAGATTATACTCCTGCCTTTAAAAAAAAATAGATCTGTAGAAGGAAATGCGATCTTGGTAGATACTTATAGACTAGCGCTTACTGGCGACTCCGTCCGCGTTAAAATAATTATTCGGAAATAGTACAATTTTTATGGTTGAAATGTAACGTGCAATGCAAACGCATTTTTTTTTCAATTATCGTAAATGTTGGGTTGACGTACAGATGTAGGGAATAATCCTTTGCCAACTCTTAACACACTGCTACTTCAGAATGACACCGACGTGTCTTTGAATCATATTATTAGGTGACGTATTTGTTTATTTATTTATTCAGGTTACAAACTGTCTGTATGTTATTTATTCACTTGAACACATGTCAACTGGTTGGCGGGAAGGACGCTACTGTCGGCACCGGACTGCATAGCGGCGCTCGGTGTTCAACGCATCGCTAACTAAGCATTCCTGTGTCCCTACAAGTCACATCACAATTAGGTAAAACAGTAGGGAATACATTTTTTTTAGCTACAAATGACACAAAATAAAATATTACAATTTAGTAGATATAAATTTAAAGATAATTTAGGAAAAAATATATAGTCTATGCACAAGTCCAAGGCAAATAAATAGAGTACTTTAGTTATAAGTGCCAAATGTCAAACCACGAGTTTGAAGATGTTAACATAAATATAAAAAAAACTGAAGTTTTAACTACTCTATATCGATTATTAATCTCGCGATCCGACCTTCCCTCACGTTGTCTTGGTGGGTACTAAATCTGACTGAAGTAGCATGACAATTTCCCAGAAAACGCAATGGGAAAGGATTTTTCACTACATCTGTAGCAAGTAACGGATCGCGTCAACCGGTTGTCTCAGCTCCATACATTTCGTGTCGATACAAAACAGAAACGCCAGCAGCGTTTGCATCTTAATTGATGAAGAAATAAAATGTATGGAACCGATTTAAACGCTCGACGCGACCGCCCTGCATAATATGTCTATAATAATCGTCCCTTTACTATCTCAACCTCGTATCGTATCTGATTGATTTGTAGGAAAAGCACTCATGTTCCAAGAAAGTTAAAGACAATTTTTCTATCAAAGTATTCGATCAGGTAAGAGTTAAAGGGACGATATACATTTTTGTAAGCTATATTGTTCACAGAATGCATGTTGACATAAGGGATATTATAGTGGCTAAAGCAATGCGGTTGACAAAATGAAAGTAGTGTCGTACTGACAGTATTCATAACCTCGTGAGACTCAGTGTGCTATAGGGGTACAGTCGAATTCATAACTACATTTTAGTACCTTGTCGTAATAACGTGTTATGAGAGCGTCGGTGGCCTAGTGGCTTAGGGAGTCGACTCGTGATGGTGAGGTACCGAGTTAGAACCTCCGCGGTCACTATGTACAGTCAAGGTTATAAATATGTATACACTTTAGTACCTTGTCTATTTAACGTGATGTTTCAACTGCCATATGAAATTGTCACAGCGATTAAAGTGACAAGGTACTAAAGTGTATACATATTTATAACCTTGACTGTACCAATGAGTTTTCTAACTTAAGTCCATTACTTGATGCTCTTACGGTGAAGGAAAAACATCGTGAGGAAACCTGCACATTCGAACAGCTGAGTGTGTGAGAGGGTAACTGCACAAGCGATACCTAAAGTTAGGCCTTGCTGGTAGATTCTATTTGCCACTCGCAAAAATCTCCCTCTTTGTGTCATAGGCCTCACGAGGTTAAGAGAGGGCTGTCAAGTGGCTATACTACACCCGACTGCTCTAACTATATACTAATTAAGCATCTTGTGACGCATAATGTTTAAATTAAACTTTTTTTATATTTATAGAGTGTACTTAAATGATTGTAAGTTGTTTTGACATGCCAAACTTGACAATATATAAAAATCTTTATTTTTAACCTTTCCGACGCCATTGACGGATATATCCGTATCACTGGTTCAACGCCAACGATGGACAGCGCAAAATAGACCTGAGTATCTATTACGTAAGCTTGAAATTAGCTCTGTTTTTAGCTGTTGCTTGCGTGTGAGGACATTTATATTTGACATGGCGTTGTAACGGTTAAAAACTATCTTAATTGCCTCTAAAGTAATATTTATAATTAAAATAAATGCTTCATGAAGTTTGATTTTTCGTTTTATTAATAACATGATTATTTGAAGCAATGAGAGCAAAACGGACTTATAACAATTTCGTTACAATAACAAACAAGAATTTTATCTTGACATTGGCACGAATAACTAATCAGTAATAATAATCAATAATAACGAAATACAGCCCTTTTGCTATCATTGTTCTTGCTTATTATACCTCGATTTTTATACTGTACATTTTAAAATTAAGTAAGGCTAAAACATAATTAAGTAACATTACATACGTACCCGACATTTCAAACAGGTAAATAATGTATGTAACCTACAATAAAATATTAACAAATAACGATTCAAAAAAGAAAGTTCAAAAACGTTGGAATATGTCTTACATTACTATAATCAATCAGCTTACTTATTTTTGTGATTCGCATTGAACCTTGAAACTTTTCAACGTAATTGGCGTCCATGTCCATGTGTGAATGTCCCAGACCTGTCCGGGGCAATACATGTAGCGGGGAACGGTTGCGACACTTAGGGTGAAGCCAGGCGAGCGTAATTTCTGCCTATATAAAAGTTTAACTCATTTTGTGCCGCCTTGTGAACAAATTACGCGACTCGCAACTCAAAAAATTACGCTCGTCTGGCTTCACCCTTATAGGCAGCCGCCGAGTCTTCCTCAAAGTTTGTCACACCACAAGATATACTTATTGGAACAAGGGGCGTGGAAGTTAACCCTTTTCCAGGCCTTGCTAAAGTATGGATACAAGCAAGAAATGGAATAGAGCCACGAAATCATATTTCAGGAAATTTTGTTTAAATTTGTGTCTAAAAATGTAGGTAGTTAAGATCAAGTTTGAGCGACATGAATGCGGTTGATAAAATGTATTATGCCTGGAAAAGGGTTAAATAAAGGGCAGTGGAAGAGACGAAATCGAACTACTAGATCAACACAGTAAAAAAACAACTATATCACAAAATCAACTTTAAATAATACATCCATACTAATATATAAATCCGAAAGTGTGTTTGTTTGTTCCTCCTTTCACGGCTAATCCACTGTACCGGTTTCGATGAATTTGGTACGGGGATAACTAAAGTACCGGGGAAGGACATAGGATTGTTATCCCGGAAAATTGGGCAGTTGCCAAGGGAATAGCGATTGACGATTTCTACGCGGACGAATTCGGGCAACAGCTAGTTTCCTATAAACGAAACAAAACAAGCAAGTTCGTTGAGTGGATATTGTGATCTAGCAGTGCGAAATAATAGCAGTGTATTCTTAGATCTTTGTAGGTTTTGATCACCTATTTTCTCTTGTTGGTGTGTGGGATCACACTCCTCGTAACCGGTCTTCCAGGATCTTCAGCTGGTCCCAGCAGACCAGCAGCAGCACTGTGTGCGGCCCTAGCCTCATGTAGTTGGCGCCGGTGCCCTTGTAGAACGAACGCACGCCTTCAGTGCGCGCCATTTTGTAGAAACAGTCCGCCATTCCGGTGTATAGGGTGCCTCGTCCGGTCACGTCGGTCGCTGGAAAAGAGTTTAAAAACAAAGTAGGTCGCTACACAAGAGCTGATGAACAACGGTTTTTATCTTTGGTTGGTCTTTAATTAACTAAATAGGTACTATATTCAGCAAAAATATTCATCGAAAGAAAAAAAGGTAACTAAATGTTTCAGGTTTTCTTTGCACATAATAAAAAGCGGCTGAAACGGCTAAGCTGGAAGTCTATTGCATATGGATACTAACGCTGTTTGGATAGGGGAGTGCAAATGACATGAAAAAGGTTGAGGCAGACTGTCATAACCGCCAAGCTTGGTAAGCCAGCCGAAAATCTAGACTTTTAGAATCGCTGCAATGATCGGTATCCAGCAGATTTCCATAACATTCACAAAGATTCATTCTAGGGAAACGAACAATGCTGCGCCTTTCGCTATTTGTGGACTCCTTGGCCCTCTTTAGGCATCCATTTTGCATCTTTTGAGCCCTCGCATTGATTGAATAGATGAGCTACCCACAGCGCCTGGACACATTTGGGGAAAGATCATTCCAGATTGATAAAAAAGTAGGATATGATGCTTACGTTGGTTGGACAGTCGAGTGCAAACGACGTCAAAAGGGTTGAGGCACACGGTCATGACGAGCCCTCCGAGGTTGGCCCCTGCGAAGGACAGCAGCAGCGGAGACTGCGCCAGCCAGCCGCGCGCCAGCAGCCCCTCCTTGGCGAGCGAGAAGGAGACCATCTGCGACGCGCTGCCCACGGCGCCGCGGGGGACCTGCGGCTGCACGCCGCGGAACAGCCCTGCTCCACAGAATAACAATAACAACTATTTATTTCTCGCTTTCAATTGACACAAAACAAAAATCTTAACTAAGCTTGGACATCAAGTGAATTGTAAAATTTGCTCAGATTTTTTACAATGACCCCTACACTAGGCTCAGCCTGTCTCGTAGGTAGCTGATCCATTGGTGAGTTTATATTGAAATAAGACAGTGACATTTTTTTTATAAACAAACAAGTGTGTACCTATGCGTTGATGTGTGTTGCGTGTTGTGTGTTGGATGTTGTGTGTAGAGATTTTGAATTGTGTGGTAAAATCACCGCGAGCCCGTCAGTATCAGCTCAATTTCTTCAAAGACTACTGAGCCATGAATGCACATTATGCTTTAGTTCTCCTGGAGGATAGTTTTTAATAGACAACTTGGAGCTAAGTTTATTATAAATATAAGGATGAAGGTGCGTAATAATTATGAGTACAGGTAGATATTCTCTTTTTTACAAAACAGCGTGGTCTGCGAGAAGTCACACGAGTCAGCTGAAAATCATGCGGCTACGTGCCACCGATTACGTATAACTGGTACGCCGTTTCGGCTATTTAGTTTTTTCCAGAGAATGGTCTATTTTAGGAGCAGGGTAATTTTTTAGACCTGTATGTATGTATGGTTCCTTGTTCCTCGTAGATGATGGATGGATGGACCGAATGCAACAAGCGAGGTGTCGTTAGATTTTTTATAATGTCGCAAGTGCCGCTGGGTGGGTTAAATTAAAATAAAATATAGGGGAGTTAAATAACATGCTGTCTCACGAGCATCAAAAATGCATACCTTTAAAACCCTCTTTGGCATAAATATTGGCTAGCGCTTCAAAGGTTCCAGAGTACTTGTGCTGGTGGCCAACGGATATCTCTTTCGCCGCCTGCGAAAAATAAACAATTCAATAGGTCTATATAAGCTTATCGTAACGGTCAGGACTCCGTGGTCAGAAGGTACCAACGAATTGTACAGGGGGGTTACCGTATGCCGTATAACTCCTATAGCTTTTACATTCGTCTTAAATTAAATTCCTTATCTATGTCATGGTAGCCCCCCAAATATAGACGGTTGGAAGAAAGTTCCTCTTTAATCACTCACACATTTTTACAAAATCAATACGGGCTTAAAATAAATAAATAGTAAATATCCGGGGACAATGTCACACAAATTTATTTAGTCCCAATCTAAGATGGTACTACGGGTACTATTGGGTACTAGACAACGATAAACATACATTTTGAGACATACATACTTAAATACATAAAATACATGAAGACTCGGGAGCAAATAGTCGCGCTCATCACACAAATATCAACCCTTGCCGGGATTTGGACCCCGGACCACTGGCTTCGTGGGCAGGCTTACTATTATTATGGTCTGGAGTTTCTTGCGGCGCTTCTTCTCCGCAATGATGGTCTTTTGGAAAGGTACCGGCGAAAAAATCACGTTTGTTATATGGGAGTCCCCCTCTCAATTTTAATTTTATTCAGTTTTAATTTCAACTGTCTAGCTGCCACGATTCAGCGACAGCCTGGTGACAGACGGATAGCGGAGTCTTAGTAATAGGATTCCTGTTTTACCCTTTGGGTACAGAACCCTAAAAATGGTTGTAAGGGCTTACCTTGAAGAGATAAGGACCTGGGGGGTTATTATGAGCTAGCTTTGCAGTTTATTTTACGGGGAGCGTATAGGACAGAGCTATGGCAGTTATATACCTCTGTCGTTTTCTCTGAGCGTGAACAGAACTGCATAGTTATGTCATAATAACCCCTTTGGTATCCATGTGGCGTACGTTACCTGCGCTTGCAGCCGCGTCTTGACGAGGAAGAATGGCGTCCCGGCGATGGAGCCCAGCATGCCGCCGAAGCCGGCCGCCGCGGCGCCCTGCAGCACCGAGGAGCGCCCGGCGGCGTCGGTGGTCAGCCCCCGCCGCTCGCAGATGCGGTACACTCCGAGCCTTTACGAGATAAGGAATAAGGGAGAGATAAAATTCAATAAAAATAAACATTTATCTAAAGCTGTGTACGAATCTGAGCGGCTCAGCCTGAGGCATGCTTGCCCCGCGCGGCGAGCTGCTCGCGAGCCAAATTGTTGCACATTAACATGCGCGGGTGAGGCAGCTTGCTTGCCGCGAGCCGACATTTCAAAATGGCGTCGGACACGATGACAGCCGAGGCTGCGTTTATCATAATGCACCGAATTATTAACAAAAAGATTAAGAAATTGCCTCGGTGGTGGAACGGCTCACCAACTTTATCAAATTTCGCCTCGCCCACAAACAAGTTAGAAGTGGTCGTTCTGCCCGCGGCACGCTCGGATACACGTCAAATTTCACGAGGCACGCACACTGAGGCGCCTTTGAGCACCGTCAAAAGATCGACTCTCGGCGGCTCGCCGCGCACCGCTCGCACGCTGCTCGCGCACAGCGCGTGAGCGCGTACGAATTTGAGCAAAATAGGTAGCCGTGCGTGCCTCAACCCGAGGCTGGTCTAATTCGTACCCACCTTAAGGGTTTATTTATAGTAGGTTATGTACCAGATACATAATTATGTAGAGTTTCATACATTATTTTATCTACGCACATATGTGTAACCCATCTCAGAGGAGGTACCTACCTACTTATAATATTATAATCCTGGGTTCCTATATTCAAAAACGTCTCGTTAAAATGTCACGCCTCGTTAAAATTTCACACACTTGTATGTCTGTCACATTTTAAGGAGACGTTTTGAATATAGGAACCGAGAGAAAGTAGGTAGGTACCTACTCTAAGATGGGTTCAGAATCCGAAGGCAAATGACCTGCATTGCTACCAGTGTCACTTGTAACATATCTATAGGTATCATATTGACTAAATTTTAATTCCAATTTATACTTGAATTGGGGCCTAATTAATTTATATCGTTATAAGAACAGTACGTTACAGCCGCCAGCACCACGGTCAAATCACTGCAGATAGCAAAATTGAATGTCGTAATGCTGGTCATTGCCAACGGGTTCTGAACGAATTATTACGACTTATGATACATCATACGTGTAGATAAATAATACATTACAACTACCAATTTTAACCCCCACCGCAAAAAGAGGGATGTTGTTAGATTAAAGTGTGTATATGTGTATTTGTGAGTATGTCTGTGGCATCGTAGCTCATAATCGGATAGACCGATTCAAACGCGGTTTTCTTAACCTTTTCAACGTCATTGACGGATATTTCCGTCATGGTTGACAGCGCAAAATAGTATCTATGAGGCAAAGTTGACATTCGCTCTGGTTTTGTATTTGACGAATCGTTGAAAAGGTTAAAGAAAGCTAGCTAGCTTTCATTGGAATGATTTTAAGCATTGAAAGTTCGGTTATACCACGAGTTTTTATCAATTTAATAGTTATAACACGCTGAAGTCCAATATTCTGAAGATGTGCCCTTATTTCACCATAATGACAGTTACAGGTGACAGTTGACTTTCTAGTGTACATGGCGCAGCTTATATGAAACCCAGTTATGGAGCAGCGTGTTAACTTTGCACTGTATTGTCACCTGTCACGGTCATTGTCAAGATGGTGAAATAAGGCGCTGATCTTAATATCTGCACCTATTTCACCATCATAGCTGCGCCCTGTATTCCTACTGAAATTCCACCCCACCTGGAAATGTCAGAATGGTGAAATAGAGGGCAGGTGTTATTATTATGTTTGCCGGATACCGACCACAAATACAACAGCAAGTAACGCCCCAACTGGCGTCATATGCCTATCTCGTAATTTGGCAAAAATAAAAAAGTTGTGAATTCAAACCCTATTTTGAACCAGCATAAAAAAATTACAATTAAAAAAATACAAAATGTGAACATTATGTTATGTCAAGTATATTGGACACTATCAAATTAAGGGTTATAGAATATACTTTGCCTTGCCATTATTCAGAACAAACTTACCTAAAAGTATTAAGGCAGAACTGGAACCCGAGCATAGCAGACAGCCCTCGTTGCAGCGACACCAAACCTTCATTCTTGGCGACTACATACAGCCCATGGACCACGCTCTTATAGTACACGGGGTGGCCCTTCGCCATGAGTTCGCCCTGCAGCTGGAGGCGGGTCTTGACCACTTCGATGGGGTTTGTGAAGAAGGTAGCGAACATGGCCGATGTGCCCCCCATGGCCATGTCGGTGATGTCGCGGGCGTAAGAACCCATAGCTGCGGAGAGACAGGCCGCTTGAAAAGTGGTTTTTATGAGTCGGGAAGAGTACAAACAGCAAGCAATTTGAATTTACATACGAAAAAAGCGTCTGGACTTTTTGGTTAAGAAAGAAAGTTATGAACTTAAAATTTTCGTTTTTTAGGGTTTCATGTCCAAAGGGAGCCCAACGGAGCCCTATTAAAATGCCTACGCTTTCCGTCCGTCCTAACTTATTTTTGTCTAAACTAGCGATAAGGGCGCTTTTTTTTTACAAAAACTACCTATATGCTAATAGTTCATAGTCGCGCATATAAGAAAAGCAAAGAATGTTACTTAGAACTATCACAACTTACTTCTACAAGATAGGTAACTAAATTCACTCACCTTTAAAAAAATCTAAATTAAAAACAAATAATAGCATTATCTTTGCAATAGCAATAGAATAAGACAACACGTCAATATACAAGCATTAAATTTAATTAACGTGTCCGAGTGCGGCAGTTTAACACAAATACAAATTAAAAATAAAAGTAAGTTTTTTTACAAATAAAGGTAAACTGTCGGAAAAAAGATCAGCCTGATAGCTCACACCAGACTGGGGGGCATTTTTTGAAAATCATCGAAGAAAAACTACTAACTTTAAAATCAATTTGTGCAGCGATTTAATCTACGAGTGGTCCCACCTTTTCGACTTAATATGATAAAGGCGTAATGATATATCGAATCCAAAATGTGGGCCCGCTCGTAGATTACATCGCTGCACAAATTATGTCAAAGTTAGACATTTTTCGTCGGTGAGCTTCAAAAATCGCCTTCAGGTCGTTCAGAGCGAGTGGTCTGTTAGTGGGATCATTGAGGGTCCGGCGTCGCCGCGCCACCCGCGCACCGCCGGCCCCGCCGGCCCCGCCGGCCCCGGAACGCTGGCTCGGTGGTGTTTAGTTTTCGTATTGAAAAAGATGTGGCAACTGGGAGAGAGCAGCTAGCACGGTCGGCCTTATAAATAGCTGAACAGTTAAGTGCTTCGGCACTTTAACGTGATGTCTGAACTGCTGCGCTAAACCGTCAAAGGCGTTAATGGGAAAAGGTACAAAAGTGTGCGGTTTCTTATAAGGCCGAAGATAACAATGATCAAATGCCGACAGTACAGTGGCACTGATGAATTTAAAAAAAAAACACTTTAATTTATAGCCCAAGAAAAGATTGTGTAGCTTTGAAATTTGGTACCCACAGCTATACTTTGAGATGTGCTGATAAATATTAAATACCCAGTAAAATTAATGAATAGTAAATTGAATCTAGTTTATTTTTACTAAATTTATTGTTTAAAAAAAATTAAGCTTACGAGATGTGAGAAAAATACCCGAAATTTGGGACATTTTCAAACAGCCCTCTCGGAGATATCCATAATATTAATTTCAACACCTCAAGGCAACTGTATAAATGATTTTGGCTCATTTTGCTAACTTTCTTAAGACTACTATTTATTAGAAAACACTGCAATAAGATGGAGCGACGACATCGTAAGGATAACGGGATCGCGATGGATGCGGAAGGCACAAGACCGGTCTAAGTGGAGAGCCTTGGGGGAGGCCTATGTCCAGCAGTGGACGTCTTTCGGCTGATATGATGATGATGATGATGACTGCAATAGTAATGAGGGCGTCACTGGACGGTCGGCGTTTGAGCACTGCGGTCTAAATAAGCGGTTCCGCACTGCGTCCGATCCATCTGAGTTCAACACGAAGTCCGAAGTATTCTATGAGCACGCAGTTCCGTAAATTCGAACTGTCATCGGCCATGGCCATACAGAATTCCAGACAGTTTGAAAGCAGTCCAAAAGCGCTCTAAACCCAAAAATAATAAGAAAAATGTTTATAAAATAAAATTAAACCATGAGTAAAGGCACAGGGAAAAAAACACCAATCAATCTCATAAGTAATTTATTAAATAAATAATTTCAACACTTAACAAAATATATTAAAAGGCACTGATAATCTACTTAGCTTGATATTTGACAAATAAAGATATAAGTAACGCATTATCCTATGAGACTTTTACAAAGATTCTCAAATTAAGGCAAGTAATTGCTACTTTCAGTAGAATTAGTCCTATTCGACGGTAAAGCAGTCTACCAACATGAAATAATTGAGTTGTTAAAACCAACCTATTGTATTGTACTCACAAACAGGCTGAATGGGCGTATCGTTTTCAAAAAAAAGTGTGGATTCCATTAACTGATTTAATCATTATTACAGATTTTGCCAAAAAAAATACCGTTTTGTGACCAAGAAAAGAAAAACATAATTTAAAAAATAATTATCCAAGAGTTTTAACCTTTTGACCGCCACGGTCGCCTGCTACTTTTGTGCCTCTGACATCAACGATGTCAAATGCCGCAGCCGCGCCGGTACAAAATGTATGGAGCGTACCGAGCGCCCGGCGTCCACGGAAAAAAAATCCTATGACGTGATTTGCCGGCTTGGGCGGTTAAAGTAAATTAATTTAATAATTATAATTGGACGCTGTGACGCAAAAATGTGTCATCCTAAATTAACGTCTAATTTTAAATATAGCGTCGAATCGTCTAAACAGATGTGTTACAACTTCATACAAAGTAAAGCCACTCTACTTATGGTTTTATTCTTGCATTCGTTTTTGAGCTTGATCGTCAAAGTTGCATTCACATAAGGTCACAGTAAAGTTAGCGTACATGTGGACTTAAATATGTCGCATGTCAACGGCATAAGCGCTTTGACGCGAGGCATATTAAATGTGTTCTGTCTAACAAATCGTATCCCCACTTTCATGAATTGAATACAACCCATATTAAGTTTACACGTGATATTTTTACCAGACTGCCAAGGTCATATTTTTTTTCACTCAGTACAAGTTAAATCTGAATAGGTCAACATTTAAAATGAAAATCATTTAAAATTGGATTCATTAAGTAGTAACAAGTTTAAGCTTTAATTATCATCAGACAAAATTCTTTGGCTTCTTTTCACAAAGTATCTTATTGATAAACTTAAATTACTCATTGGATTTGGGCGAGGAACGAAACTCGTAAAAGTAAACATAATAATCATACAAATTGTGTCGTACATAATTATTAATTAACAAAAAAAAACTAAAACTAACTTACATATTCTCTAACTTGAGGTCCATCAGAAAAGATCCATACAAATGAGGAACTGAATCTAATTAATCCATTTTATTAATAGCTATGATTACAGATGGCTTCATACTCGCGAGGAATAAATCCACCAATAGGATCGTTTTATTTTCCTCACATCGCACTGCGGAGCTATTCTATTGGTGAATATTTTAGCTTACTGCCATGCTCTGATGAAAACGTAGCCTACGAAAAGTCGTTCGCATACTCAAGAGTCGAGACGACGTCGCGTGAGTTCGGACAAGCGGCTCGGCGCATCTACGTTTTATATAGCAGTAGATGGCAGTGGAGCAGTCTAGGCAGAGCCATGAAAGCGCAGACGAGTCGAGGCGTTCGCCGCCGCCATTTTGTAATTTCGTCTCTTTCCTTTTAGTTCCATGAACTGAAACGAAGCATAGCCGCCGGCGCCTCGACTCTTTATAAATAATAGTACTACAAGTACTACGACTTCTCTAAAGATTCGACCAGATTTGCACCACTTGGTATTAGTCCGATTTCTCGTGTTCTGGGAGCACGTAGCATTTCAAACAATAAAAATATAAATATGTATAACTGGGTACAATACAACTAATCTTTAGTATTTGTTTTCTAATAGGTACAGTTTCTCACTGAGATTTACTCGTTATTAGATAAGGTCACACTTAAAATGCTCACTATAAAGGTAAATGGTTACTATAATACTGCGGTTGGTTGTTAACCTTATTAATTAGTATTTTTATGAGGTTTTTTCGCTAGTGGCGTTAAATTATTTCAGGGGCTTTTATATGTTAAATAGTTATGAATACCAGTTAATTGTGTTCATAATCAGACAAGTTCACGCGCGTCCGTCCCATGGGGCAAGAGAAGCTGGTGGGGACGCATCTAGGCGTTAGCGAGGGCAGAACGCCTCGCCTCCCTCAATATCTTTAACTCCTCGGAGCGGTTGCGTTAGAACTTTTCTAACTATAATAAAAGCATTCGATCACAAATAACCATATCAACCAACACCACACGTTACATTCTGCTATAAATACCGACTATTTTATTATTGCGTGGAAAGCCTGTAAAGTACAGATGTACTGAAATTATATACGATTTCATATTTAATTGGAACGGCTCGTATTGATATTATTTTCTCCGTCGCCTTTAGTATTCATTAATAATCTGATCTGAGAGACTACGATGTCGTATTGTTTCATTATATCTATAACTTGTAGGTCTATTCGAGGGCTAACAGTAAAATTGAACTACAGGAATATCTGATAAAATCAGTTTTTAACCTTTTCAACTTCATTGACGGATGTATCCGTACCACTGGTTCAACGCCAATATTGCCAGGGCAAAATAAACTTATGTGTCTATGAGGCAAGGTTGATATTTGCTCTGATTTAAAACTGTTATTGGCGTGTGACGACTTCTTTATTTGACATAACGTTGAAAAGGTTAAGTAGGTTACCTATCTGAAACACTAAAAAACCTTTGCCAGCTGTTTCATTTGCAGTAATTTTCATTTGTCCGAAAGTAATTTTCCTCTGAAACCGTTTGACTTTCCTGAATTGTTATAAAATAAACGAAACCTAACCTACACGTTCTGTAAGTATATCTTATTAAAAAAATTGCAAAGTTATTGGGTTCAGAATAAAATGAAAATTATGTCAAATTAAACAGCTGGCAAACGTTTTTAGTGTTTGCGATAGGATACCGGTTAAGTATACAAAATACGACCAGCATTCTCAAACCAGCAGAGATTCTCTCTATACCATAAAACAAGTGTCATCACCATTTCGTCATGATTAGTACAAATAAGCCGAACCAGTCGCGATTATCGCTGCAGATAATTTTCGACAAATTACACGTCTCTTTCCGACAAGCATGTAAGTGCGAGAGTGACGGAGGTTTATGAATGTTAGACCACCGCGATAAATGCGACATTAATACTTCCGCTGAACAACAACTGCTATGGTATGTCACCGTTTTTCTACTCACTATAACACTTAAGCACCCGGCAAAAAAACAAAGACGATGAATATTTTTTTTGGCAGAGAAAAATTATCTGCGCTGACCAGGACGTGATTGCTATTTTATACGCATATTTATAATATAATAGTAAATACAGCCACATTTGTAGCGAGGCCATAGATAAGATAATATAGATAACTATTATTAGTAAATACTTCGAGTTATGTAATACTATTATTGTACTGTTATGTTACTTTAAAAATGCGTCAATTTACTAAAAAAGACAATTCAAATACCTATTACGCTAAAATTGTAAAGCAAATGTTCTATTACTAGAATACACGTTAATTCTCACAATTTTATTTAATATATCAGTTAAGTACTTTAACATCGTGAGGCCCACCATACAAACGTGAAGCTACCAGCAAGGAAATAAATTTCAAGTACGTTTGCTCCAACGTGCTATCGCCAATTTTAAAACAAATAAAAATGAACTTTATATTAATTAAAATATAGTTTAAACTATGGCACACTGGGTCTCACGAGGCTATCGAAAAAAAAACAATATAAAGCTACTTTAATAAGTACATTGTCGCATTTGCAATTACGAGCACCAAAAGAAAAAAAACCTTTAACAATGACGTATATATTCCACATATCGTGTTCTTTTCGTATCACGTTTTTTGTATGATTCGAGACAAGTAGACCTAGAGGGCATTGTCGGTAACGCTGGATAATTAAGTACTTCATTGAGAGCCGGGGAGCGTAAATACAAACCCGGATGCACCACAGACGTGAACTGACAGTGAAGTTTTACACGACAACACCGTATTGATATGGGCTGTGAAAATATATTTTTTAGCAAAATCGACTGCAATATAAATTGACAGAGTCGACGGAGCTCCGCTATGCGGAGCTCCTATTTCTGGGTTGTTTTGGCTCTCAATTAAGTTGTACTCTTATTGGAGAATGTGTATTACTATAAAAGTATGTCTGTGCTAGAAAATATGAATATTTTTGGTCTCGTTTTCATACAAAATAAATTACGTAATAAAACTACGTAATTAAATTACTAATTACGTAAGTGATCCTAGCAGTAGTTGAAAAATGCACTATGTCTAACTCGGCAGAAAGTCCTTCTAGAAAGTGCAATTTATAGACTCTTACAATAGAGTACTCTACATCATTCGACCATAAATCGCGTACTTTCTACCCTCGGCAATAATGTGCCGTTTAATAACGATTGACTATCAAACTTAGCTAAGCTAATGTAAGATCAGGTAGAGTTACCAATGCTGCTCTATAAGTCTCCAAGCCTCATTATCAAGAGACTCACTGTTAAAATGTATATCTACATTAAAATGCTTTAGTGATACAGAATTATTTCTAAAGAACTATTGAGCGTAGTTAACTTACAATAGACTCTAAGGCCGTATTAATAAACTTGAAAGTGCATTATTTTTCCATTGTCTCATGTAATAAACACTTCCATAACTTTAAACTTCTACTTGTTTTGGTTAAAATTACTATTTTCTCGTAAAAATCAAAAAATCCTCGATGTAAAATAGGAATTTTTTTTTCGAGAAAAAACTTTGTTCTAGCCAAAACGATGCATTTTGAGGTTAGGTGTTTACTAAATATCATGTTCGTCTCGAGACCTTGTAGATTCAGGACACTATTTCATCAATTTATTAATTACGGGCTTGAATCACCACAAAGAAAGACAAAGGCAACAACTAGTACTGCGGCTTTACTTTGAAAATCGAAGTTCGAAGTTACGTTAGCTCGATCCCTTTCTCTCAATTTAGCCCCTAGTGGCGAGTGACGGGACTCGGCACCCGATGTTTCCACTTTTAATAGCTGTCAACTGAGAACAAAATACTCGTATGTGTTTGAGGTTATATTTTGTACTGCGTTGACAGCTGTCAAAACGGGCATTTTAAATAGACTGTAGTACAGTGGATTCTAGTTTAGAAATGCTTAACCACATGACCAACCCCATCTAGCTTTACCTTTGAATTTCTCCGTGTTCTCTAAACGTTAATTCCTTTCAGCCTGAACTATCAGATCAACCTTCACCAGGTGTTCCATCACGCCTTCAGCTCGAGGGTTCTTTGAAGGTCCTTCAGCATGTCCCAGAAGACCAGAAGCAGGACGGTGTGGGGGGCCTGTCGCAAGTAGGACGGGCCCATGCCCTTGTAGAAGGCGAGGAGGCCTTCGGTCCTAGTGATCTTCCTGGCGCAGTCCACTATACCGTCGTAGAGCAGCCCGCGGCCGGTCGTGTCGGTGGCTGGAAATCGGGAATAATAGTACATAGTTGCAGAGGCAAACAATTATGCAATAGATGAACGAGTAAATAATATAATAATAAATAATAATCACAGGACAATGTCACACAAATTGACCTAGTCCCAAACTAAGCTCTAGGCTTGTACTATGGGTACTAGACAACGATAAACTTACTTTTAAAGCGAAATATATACTTAAATACATAGAAAACATCCAAGACTCAGGAACAAATACTCGTGCTCATCACACAAATATCTGCCCTTACCGGGATTTGAACCCAGGACCCCTAGCTTCGAAGGCAGGGTCACTCCCAACTAGGCTAGCGTGTCGCCAAAAGGGAAAATAATTAAAATTTGAATACTTAAGGAATTAAAATTATAATAGATGTGCAATTACATCATACATAACATCACGCCTTCATTCCCAGAGTGGGGTAGGCAGTTACAGAAATACCAACAACTCTAAAAAGACTTGTTGATAATTCTGTAACCACATTTTGCACATTCATTACATTTTTAAGAGGTACATAATCAAGGCAATTTAGTTTAAAGTATATTTTAATGACAATGATGACCATAAAGTATTTTTTATGGGAATACTCGTGTGCCTGTCTATTCGTCTGTCCGTTTTTGCTCCGGATCTACTGGACCGAATAAGCTGAAATTTTGTATACATGTGAATATCTGTGATCCAATCACAGGCGTGTAACGTAAATTATGTTTAAATATCACTTTTGGGTAATTGAGAAAAAAAATACTGTATGTGACATAATGATCGGAATCTCACCTTGGTTGTACAGCCGAGTCATAATGACGTCCATCGGCGTTAGCGCGATAGTCTTCACAATGGCTCCGATGTTGCTAGCCACGAACGCTGATAAGTATTTCGATTGTTGAAACATGTCGTTGTCGTCCATCCATTCTTTGCATCTAAAAACGAAACAAAGCTCAACATATTCAAGACCAAGCTCAAATCAATGTTAATGGCAGTATGCCGAATATTTGAAATCGACAGATAAGGAAAAAGCATGGCTTAGCTACTCCGCATTTTCCGCTCGGATACCTAGACCACTAAAAGGAAGGCTTTGCTGCGACCGTGAGACAATAGTACATTACTGCAGAGGCCGTGAAGCAAGGGATTGCTGGACAAGTTTGGGGTAGTGGGTCCCTGTTCCAGCCGAAGATTGTGTAGTGCTTTTCTCAAGCAATGTGAGGAAATATTAAAATTAAAATAACCACCAGGTAATCAAACAAAAATTGTTTAAATTGCCACTTTTAAATTTTTTAACATGCCATTTGTACAAGTTATTTAAGCACCATGTTTATCGACACATAAATATAGTACCATAGATTTTGTTTTATTTTTAATGTCACAAGTAGGTATGGTAATGATTGACAGTATGTAATTTTGCCTTTGTCGGTTTAATGTTTACTAACATACCCTTACTGGCCTAGGATTAATGTAGGGAGCAATAAACAAGAAACTTCATGTTTTCATTTCATGATATTAACGCATGCATTTCCGAGCATGATGGAGAAAAGTAACTATTTAATATTTTTTACAATATAACGACTACCTTTATATTGTGAAAAGTAATTAAATGGGCAAATGTCAAATTTCAACCCGAAATAAGCCTTATCTATCCGCGGTTTGAATATAGGGTTAGGCGCCTCTTACGACATCCACGGGAAGACATGGAGTGGCACTATTCTAAACCGGCAACCACACGGGGAACTACCTACTAATAATTATAATTACGACTGAGAAATTTAATTTAATTTTTGTTCTTACGTACTGCCAACTGTATGGCTAGCACAACTTGTTCGGTCGAACTTAGAAGTAGTCGTAGGTATATTTTAGTACCTTAGTGGTTTGTTAATACTATAATCAGGATCGTATTATTTCATAACTAACGTTTCACAAATGATTAATTTCACAAACATATCATTTGACAACCCGCGCAAACTGTAATTAGATAATTCTGGATGGATTTCAGGACCATCGTTTAGAACCCTAAAGGTTAGGTTAGGTTAGTTTTATAAAAATCCTGAAATATTTGTAGTTACAGAAAAAAGCGGGTTGGCAAAAATAGGTTGCGAAACGATGCATTTGTCAAAGATTCGGGCCAAGATCGGCGAAAAGGCAGAGAACCACTATAATCTCATAGTTACAGTCATATATTTATTGCATTATGTTGTACATGAGGTCTTAGAAATACATTAGGTAGTTTCAACATAAACTCTGCAAGGGCATTGCAATAGGACACTTAATGTCTATTTAGAGACAGTCATTACTTTTAATTTAATGTTATTGTTCTTACATTTGCAATTATTTTATTTGTGCTAGTATTAATAATTATTATTTAATTTTATTACTTTGTAATATAACTTCCTTTTAAGTATTGTTGCATTTTTAAATTAAAAAAATTACTATAAGGCAAGCTGGAGTTTCTTGCGGCGCTTCTTCTCCGCAATGATGGTCTTGTCAGAAGCGCTAGTAGATTCATTGCATATTACCGACGTATAAAAGAGCCCTCATGTGGCCAATTTACTGCATAAATGATTTGACAAGGTACTAAAAGTAGGTACTAAAATGAACAGCTACTTCTGGGTCCGACCGTACTTATTTCATAGACTATCTGGGCGACAATCAAGACGTGTACAAGCAACACCTGCAATTCTAACCATACTACGAAAACATAATACTTACACAGCGTAAGAAGCTATCTGCGACGCGGAGCCAATAGAATTCCTGATCATCATGCCATGGGCCCCCCTCCACAGGCCTCTCAGGCCATTCCTCTTGTAGATCTTCGACATGGCGTACGTCATGCCGGTGTGCGCATGCTGAGTCCCCACGGCTATCTTCTCGGAGGAGTACGACATAAGCTGTGTCTTCACCAGCTGCAAGGGACTCCCGAAGAACGCACCCACCATCCCCGCAAACGCTCCCATCACGAGGCTGTTCGCAATCTTCGTGTTGTTCTTTTCATCACGCAAATAACCCTGGTTGTCGGCATGCTGATATATACCTAACCTAAAAAAGATTTCTATCGTTGATTTTAAACGTACTAAGGTATTTTTATATAGGTAGGTACGAGTATATCAAGAAAAGCTGCATGTGGCTTAGAGGCTTTGAAAACAGAAAATGTAGACTTTTTAGCTGGGCACGAATCTGAGCGGCTCAGCCTGAGGCATGCTGCTCGCGAGCCAAATTGTTGCACATAAACATGCGCGGTTTAGGCAGCGAGCCGACATTTCAAAATGCAAAATGGCGTCGGACACGATGACAGTCGCGGCTGTGTTTATCATACTTCACTGAATTATTATCAAAAAGAAGAAGAAATTGCCTCGGTGGTGGAACGGCTCTGCAACTTTATCAAATTTGTACGCGCCTTGCCCTCAGACAGGTTAGAACTTGTCGTTCTGCCCGCGGCACGCTCGGATACAGGTCAATTTAGGTGAGGCACGCACACTGAGGCGCCTTTGAGCACGGTCAAAAGACCAACTGTCAGCGGCTCGCCGCGCGCCGCCTGAAAAATAGATGAGCCGTGCGTGCCTCAACCCGAGACTGCTCTAATTCGTACCCACCTTTAGATATTGCTTTTACTCTCCGCTAAAGATTCTGGCTAACCTTTTTGACCTGGGGGAAAGGCTATTCATATCCGCCCCGGCGGGGGCTAGTGCGGGTTAGTTATGTCCGACTTACACGGACAAAACCCCAGGGGCGTTCTGCCGTCGCTTTGAGAGGAGGCTAGGGGACTGTTATAGCGCAAAAACGTAGCCCCCAAGGGATGCTAGCTAACCTTCTTTTTACGCTGGGAAAATGCTTTTACACATACCAACTGAGCCATACTAATTCGAAAAAGACTCGCTGAGTGGCAGACAAGTTGTAGGTAAGACACATATACACTTACAGAGATAGAAAGATGGGTCATAAAAATATTGTGTTAATTGAAACATCCACGGTGCAAACAAGCAAGCTATACAGAGTTAAGCTATAGAGAAAATAGGTTTAAGCCACAAAACTCAAAAACACTTACCGCACACCGTTCACAACCAACTGGAACCACAAAGCCGGTACTAGTCCTTTCTGTAGTGCGGTCACTCCGTCATGCTTCACTATAGTGTACATAGCGTGCGGGATATTTCTATAATGCACCGCATGCTGGCTTCGGGCCCGCAGCTCGCCCTGCAGTTGCATTCGGGTCTTTATCACATCAAACGGGTTACTGAAGATGGCAGCTCCCACGCCCGCAATACCACCCACCACGAAGTCCATATTGCTAGAATATGGGTACGGTGTCATGGCACATACACTTAAGGGTTTGAAACACTACAGCTTAGACATCTACGATTTGCATTAGGAGGATGTTGGAGTTTATCAAGTTGATTTTTTACATATTTCAATTTTTGACTGATGTCTCAATTTTGTTAATCAAAATAAAGAGACAATTAATGAGACACACCAATAGTCTCTAGCAACATAGTAATATTTATTCTTAAATTATCGCAAAAACACAATATAATGAAGAAAAAATTAATACAAAGGCAATCTTATCTCATCAAGCGATCTCCCCTTTTCTTGGCAAAATAAAAAAGTCGTGAATTCAAACCTCTTCAGAATTTTAAACAACATTAAAAGTTGTTAACATAAAATATTAAAAAGTGAAAATTATGGAGTCAATATTAAAAAAATTTGTCATATTCATACTTATTAATTTAGATAACACCAAAAGATTACATTAAGTATAAATAATAATATTAAATGCTACGCCAGTTTTTTACATTATGAGCCAAAAAATAATAATTATATGAACATAAATTATAATTGTACTATAATTAAGCTTGTTATTATGTTATTAATCGGACACTGGCTCGGCATTATGCTGAGGTGTCAAACACCTGCAGCACTGATTTTCAGCCAGGACCATCTCGGTGACTCACAGAGAGCTGTACAAACGTACTGCAACTATAACTGCTATATATACAGCTAAACATACCAATGAATTCGTACGTGTAAACTACTTATATAACTTAGTGACAGAGGTGAAATATATTAAAGCGCATAAGTAAATACTGATATACAGCCTAGATAAAAAGATGAATAAAAGGTGGTTTTAAAACCAACACATTGGCATATAACAAGTGTGTAAGTGCTGGAAAAGGATTAGGATTTCTGGAGCGTCAACAAATAATCCTTAAACTTGCGCCTAAAGGTGTACCAGCTAGACAATGTAGCCTGTAAAACTAGGTACGTAATGATAAATACTCGTATAAAGAACGGGACTAGGAATAGGAATGAGTATGAGTACGAATACGACTAAAGTTTTAATTTAATATTGGCTCCATAATTTTCTTTCCGTGCGATGAAAAATCCGAGTCCTAGTTATGTGGTATGTATCCTATTAAGATACATCGCCAAGAAAAGGGTTAAAACTTATTCTTGAGTAAAAAAGAAAAGTATGTTGGATTGAAACTTGTTAATTAATTATGCTATTTATTTATCTCCAAGCTACTTAATAAATTGTTCTATTAAACATGGTCCTTATAGACCTAGAGGTTTAAATAATTAGTATGTATGGACAGTTTAACCAATTAGCAGTGATCTTGTTGAGTTTAAACAGGGTAGTACTGACCATTTCACTCTAAATTAACTTACTTAGATGTTGATGTACTTTTACAATCTTTTTGTAGTTAAAATCATTTAACCGAAAGTAATATTCCTTGTTGAATATTATAACTTTGGATAAGACTGCACCCATTCAAAAAGACCAGACCCAGAGATTTTTGAAACCGCTTTTTTTATAGGTATTGAATAAATCAACTTAAACACTGCCATTGCTAGCACCAGATACATTTTGAAAACCACGTTTACGTTCATAAGAGCTTGGCGTAGTAACCTTGATTGCGCAGATTTTTAAAAATGTTGAAAAATTTGTGGCAACTTCTTTTATAGTTAATCTTTACAATAAACTCCCAGCTTCACCATGTTGACTGATAAGTAGTTTCGGATGTCTGTCCATAAATTCTCCATCAAGGAAAAAACACAGACATCAAATGCATTACTTACGGAAATTGTCAAAATTTTGAATATTATTTTCAGCAGTTCCGTAAAAGATGAGGGTTTACACAACTTAGTAAATCCATAAGACCGCCTGTTGTTTACCTGTCTTCTTTTAAATTGTGCTATGTTTGGTGTACAATAAAGTATTATGTATTGTATTGTATTGTAAATCAAGATAACTTGATAAAACGTTGCATTGTTCAAACTGAGGATACATTTTTTTCAATCTATTGGTCTCATTACAGTTAATCCTTGGGGATCCTTCCTACATTTTTTGAATCAAGTGAGTTGACAGCTTCTGACAACACGTTGGCCTAGCGGGGAGTGACCCTGCCTCCGAAGCCAGCGGTCCTGGGTTCAGAGAGAGATATTTGTGTGATGAGCGCGAATATTTGTTCCTGAGTCTTGGATGTTTTTTATGTATTTAAGTATGTATTTCTCTATTTAAGTATGTTTATCGCTGTCTAGTACCCACAGTACAAGCCTAGAGCTTAGTTTGGGACTAGGTCAATTTGTGTGAGATTGTCCCCTGATATTTATTTATTATTATTTCTACAACTTTCGCTTGCCGCCAGGACATGTGCATGGCACCTGTAGCCTAGATGTGCGCTTGTGTGTGCTTTAGACTTCGAATAAACCCCGAGGCATGGACGAACTAGCTACTTGTGAACATGCGACATGTGGACAACATATGATTTTTAAGATCAAAATGAGACCCTCGAATTTGGGATATCAGTACCAAGTAAATGTGAAAACATTTGAAAATAATACCAAAAAAAAACAAAATAATTCCAAGATTATAACTAAAAGCCGATTTTCCAAGTTAGATCAACAGAACGGTTTGTACATTCTATTAAAATATTCGCCGCATTTCGTCAAAACGATCTTGAATCCGGACTATGCTATGACATAATAACACAAAACTGCATAATTCCGCTCGCGTTGCTGAAATATCTCAGGAATAAGGAAAAAATAAAAAACGCAACTTGGTTACGGCCTCACCTGTGGTTTCTCGATCGTTCACAGTCTATTTTCAGTGATCATATTGGGTATTTAGGTATGAATTCGAGAGACCGCATCCGGCGCCCTTTGCGCTGGAGAATTCCATAGAAAACTCATTTTTTATCATGTTTGTTTCGTAATAAAAACCTCGCGTAATGTCATTCGCGTCATAGTGACAGCGATCAGCTGACGGAACGTCATAACGTTCAGAAATCAATTTATTATTTTAACTTTTGGCAAAAAATAAAAGTTTGGGAAATTAGTTCGCGCCGTTTGGAGTGTAATTAAGGTTACATACATACATAACATAACGCCTTCATTCCCAGAGTGGGGTAGGCAGAGCTACAGAAATACCAACAAATCTAAAAAGAGTTATTGATAATTCTATAACCACATTTTGCACAAGTAGGCTAAGATGTTTACTAGTGTATTAGTGACAGGTTGCAAGCCCATCGCCTAGTATTATTTCAAGCCCTTATTCCCTTAGTCGCCTCTTACGACATCCACGAGAAGACTTGGATTGGCACTATTCTAACTCGGCAACCACACGGGTTAAAGGTACTTTATCCTTAAAAGAATTACAGAAATTCGCTTACATGTGATTTTTTCTAAATTCATATAAAAGATAGGTACTTCTTGGCCTGATTGTGCAAAATGTGGTTACGGAATTATGAAAAAAATAATTTATGAAAGAAGAGACTACCGCTTATTATTTGTAACTTGTAGATTTGTGAAACGGGCCTCTGGACACCATGGGGCCCATTTCATAAAAGCTTGTAACATAAAATAAATAAATAAATATCACGGAAAAATGTCACACAAATTGACCTAGTCTCAAACAAAGCTCTAGGCTTGTACTAGACAACGATAAACATACTTACTTAGATAGAGAAATAAATACTTAAATACATAGAAAACATCCAAGACTCAGGAACAAAATATACTCCCGGCGGTTTCAAAGGCAGAGTCACTGCCAACTAATAGGCCAAAACAATCGTCAATGGTGTCGTTGTAATAGAGTCTGGCAAACGAAAGCTGTCCCAGAGAAATAGCGGCAATTTCAAAAAACCTGCAGCTGTTTACTCTGACTATACACTGAATAAACGGAGTTGATACTATTTAATTTCCTGATGTTTTCACATCAGTGTTGGAGTATCAACTCCGTTTATTCAGTGTACAGTCAGTGTGAAAAACCGCACTTTTCTTGAAATTGCCGCTCTTTCTCTGGGACAGCTTTCGTTTGCCAGACTATACTTGCAAATGGAAGTCTCTTATTATCAGTACGTATTAAAAATAGACTTCCACTTGTATTACAAGTTACAAGCTTATATGATATGGGCTCCATGGTCGTAGATTATTGCAACAGTGTGCGACAGCAACAGTGTACGACCAAGATATTTTAGCTTATAGAACTCTTTTTGGCCCACTGAATCTCAATAAGACTGCATCTGTGCATAGTTATCTGTATGTTGCCTTTTATTTTAGGTTTAGGTTTAAAGATCATTTATTCTCATTAAGAATTAACAATTCACTTGCATGAGAACTTAAAATTATAAATGTAACGTAAAAATGTAATGACCGTAAGAACAAAAAATAATTAAGGTAGCTTATAACGGAACGGCACTTAGGCGGCATTTAAGCCGATGCATTTTAACAAAGCGGGTACAGTGCCGCGCTAAATATTGAACCAGTTAGGACGAAACCATTGATTTACCTCGACTAAATGTGGTTTCACTTTACGTGTACGCTTAGTCAGGCAAAATTATTAATGGTTGTTATTATTATTATTATTACTTTTTGTTTGCATGGTTATATTATTATTTAAATTAAATATTATTATTTATTATATATACTATGTTTTTTATCGCTCCTTCAATGCCTTTAGTTCTTATTCTATGGGTATTAAATTATGACTATTATTTTATGACCATACTTAAGACGTCAAATGTTCGAGACAGGTGAAGATAAAGCTTTCGTTTAAAGGCTCCTTCTCTGACTTTAGTTCTTATTCTATGGTGTTTACCACGAAACACTAAAATCGAAACTTCGGGATCCGAATCCTTTTCACTCGTCATTCGAGACTAAATCGAGTGAAATGGATGGAGCTATCGTAACTTTGAATTTCGATTTCCATAAGAGCCTGATGTGTCCGTCCATTTCTCTATTCAAACAGTTTTATTTTAGGGGCTAGTTTTATTATTGGGGCTAAAGTAGGGCATCTCCAAACTATTTTTTTCCAATTACAAAGTTGCTAAGTAATACCCCGTATTATGGTCAAGTTTATCGCGGTTGATAGTGATCCGTCTGTATCTGTCAAAAAAACGGCCAAGTGCGAGTCGGACTCGCGCACGAAGGGTTCCGTACCATCTATACAACCACGGTGTCTGTATTAAGACCGAGCAAAAAACGGCAAAAAAATCGCGTTTGTTGTATGGGAGCCCCCTTAAATATTAATTTAATTTTAATTTATATATTTATTCCTAAAGTGAATATACAAGTAAATATTCTGTGAATACTTCAAGTGTCTGCCTTTTGCCGTTGTTAATTTCGAGCAAAAAACGTCAAAAAAACACGTTTGTTGTATGGGCCCCCCTTAAATATTTATTTAATTTAGTTGCATAATGGTCATATCATAATATATAATGGTTATTTTTCTGAAACCGTATTTTTTTAGGGTTGTTATAAAACAAACCTAACCTAACCTAATGGGTTCTAAACAACAGCTCTTTAAAACAATCCTGAAAAGTTCACGGTTTCAGAAGTATTTTGAACTTTATATGTTATACGATCCCAACAGAAATACTTAATTTGTGAATATTTCAACTGTCTAGCTATCGCGGTTCTTGAGATACAGCCTGGTGATAGACAGACGGACTGACAGACAGCGAAGGCTTAGTTATAGGGTCCCGTTTTTACCCTTTGGGTACGGAACCCTAAAAAGGACGGATGTTTAATCCACGTTTATATAGTCACGCTATAAACACGGATATAATATAGCCCCTGGCGGCTTAAAATAGTTTTGCTGTGTTTTGGTACTGGTTGGTATATATACGGTATCTACTGTTTGATACTAGATTTCCATAAAATGTTGTCGTAGTTTTTAATGTCACGTTTGGATTTGATGGGATAAATAAGATAAATCTTGCATAATAGTATTTATTTAGAAACTATTTAACCATGTTATTTTTTTGAAAAATCGCCAGTTAATCCGTAAAATAACAAAAATCCAGTAAAAAATTGTAAAATGGCCGTTTCAGACGCAATGTTCGTATTCGAAGTCGTAGTTGAAAGTATTAAAAGTTTTGTGGATAGTAGAATCATGGTGATGAAAAGCGACTTCGCGGAAATTTTCTCTCTTGAGCTAAAAGATCCAAAACAGATGCACATTGTAATTCCCGATCCGCCTCCTCTGCCACCAGAACCAGTTGGTAAAAAAAAAAAGAAAAAACCTCCTAAGAAGCCGAAAAAAGGCAAACAGCTCCCGCCGCCGCCGGAGCCCGTGATCCAGGCCGGGCAGTCGGTGTTGTTCGCGAGCAGCGCAGACGCCTTGCTGCAGACCATGCTGAAGTGCCCCCTGGAGTTGTCCCTGTGGAGCAAGGAGGACAACCTTACCTTCATCGGATCAAATGTTATTCCCTGGGACCCCAAGTTCATTAGGTACCTGGAGGAGATTTTAAAATGCAAAGATCCCCCACCAGTCACAATAAATGACGAGTACAACATCTTTTTAGAAGAAACCGCACAGCTGATGGCGAAAATCGGCTTGCAGGTCAAACTTAGTTATTTGGGAGACAAAGTTACGACCTCGTTCCGCACTTTATCTGAAGACCAAAGCATTAAAAAGTGTCTGTACACAGGCATAAACTCTAAAGTAACGTCATATATGTGTACTTTGAAAACGACCGAAGAAGATTACGAGGCTTACAGAAGTAAATTAGAAAGCAACTATGTAAAGGACATTGTTAAGAAGAAAGACAAAGAACCGGTGTTTGCCGACTACAAAAACGCTCCCGGAGCCAACCTCTCCACGTTTAAGGACGGCGATTACTGTTGCATGGGTAACGCTGACAAGCCCCCAGACTCGATCTATAGTAGCCCGGACACTTTACCTGATATAGATCATATTTGTGACTACATTAGAAAGGTGGTGGTGTCTTGCAATGATAATATGAGAATGCTTACTCCTCAACCGATGATAAGGCCCATAGTTAGAGCTACGGATATCGACAGGCTTTGCTACTGTCGAGAAACGCAGTGGCCCGCTGGTGACTTGGCGCAAAGGTTTAAGAAAGATGTTCAAGGCCCGCCGTGCCCCGTCTGTTCAGAGAAGAAGGTTGAGGGAGAACTCACGACGACATTCAACTTAGCGAATATTCGAGGCCCATGCGGTAAACCAGACTGTAAAATAGCACGTAATTTGAGGGCCTACATTGAAGATTTGGTGGCGGAGGACCAAACTGTGGTCGACATCAACCAGATCGTTGGTCCTTGCGGAAGCAATCTTTGCGATTTGGCTTCAAAGATAAAACAACTGCTTCGCCATGAAGGAGTTTTCAGCACAAGCTATAATCTTCAAGGTCTTTCGACTCAATGCGCATGCCTGCAGCAGATGCAGGAAGCGCTTACCCAAAGAGACGCATGTATGAGTGAATGTAACAAGGATTGCGAATACGCCGAGTCAGCTGACGAAGAGTGCGGAGGACCAGGATGCCCTTTCTCTAAACCTGGACCTTCAAAACCGCCGGTTTACGACGTGTTCTACTTCACGGTTGAGTACGGCAGTGAAAAAGATAAGCCGGGATCACCAAAATCAAGCAGTGGGAAATCATCGAAAGGAAGCAGCGGGCAAACATCTAAAGGAACTAGCGGACAGTCATCAAAAGCAAGCAGCGGGACTTCCACCCCCGCCAAAGGCTCCTCCAAACCAAGCGGCTCAAGCTCCCCTACTCGTGAAACAGGGAGTGATACGCAAAGCAGTGGCAAAAAATCAAAAAAAGGCGGTGCCGTTGACCCTAATGCCAAACTGCTAGCCAAACAGGGATTGAGATATTGCTCCCAAGAATGTCCTGGTTTAAAAAGTGTTGTAAGGATTCCATGTTCGCAATCCGTGTGTAACATACTACCCCCTAAGAAAAAGATTTACTCGGAAATTTGCCCCGAAACCCCCTGCCCCAAAGAAGGGGAGTATACACCCAGCCCAGCAGACAGCAACATTGTAATAAACCTTGATGATATACGCAACCCATGCTGTGTCACAACGTGCGACGTCGCCCACACGGTGAAGGACTTCATTGTCGAGGGACTTGAAAGCAGAAAAAAGCGCGCCGCGGATCCGGATAGTTGCTACTGCGACTGTGTATGTACATTTAAATTCTCAAAAAAAACGACTTACTGCGGCATTTGTGGCGGTTACGAGTGTTTAGGTGATGATATGAGGACGCAGCCAGATTACGCCAAACCGCACCCGTGCCCGGTATACCACAAGCTCTACGACAGACAAACCCTGAAGACCCCCAACCCTTGGCCTGATGTGCCGCCCGAAACCCTCAACGTCAAGGGTTCAAAGACCGTGTCTAAGGTGGCGCCCGTCTCGTCCATCGACAGGCGTATGACGAACGCTAGCATCAGCCGGTCAAACAAGAAGTTGGAAGACAGGAAATCGACGAGTAAAGAGCCGCGCGAGAGCAGCGTTAAAAAACAATCGGCAGCGGAGAAGAAGCCAAAATATAAAAAATCTGAGAAACCCGTCGCGGAGGGTGGTAAATAGACATCTTATATATTTATTACTTGCTGTTTACCGCGACTTCATCCGCGTAGAAGTCGTTTATCGCCATTTCGATTAACGTTAACTTGCGTTAAATGTTCCGAAATGTAATGCTTTAAAGTATAACGACTTAAACTTTTTAGTAACGGATTAGCGATTGGCGAAGTTAACTATTTGATTAACGGTGCCCAGCTGTGGGTATTGTTGACCATTCTTACCTAATATTTTAGAACCGTACCCGTTTTTTTTCAGTTTTCCTCTGGAATTTTAAAGGGAACGCGAGCGTTTTGAAAACTTTTTTTTAACCTTATTTAACCGGTTTAATCCACGAGTGGCGAATCGCGAAACCAAAAGTTCTGTACTGAATAAATCTATAAATCTAAAAATTTATCCCTATATCCCTTGGTCACGGCTGGACCGATTTCGCTAATTCTTTTGTTGTTATCGTCAGGAGAAGGTTCTAATGAAAGAAAATCCACCGGGAAAGTCAAAAATTTGCAGCGGGACTAAGCGAAGTTAGAGGGGGGTTCTGAAGACGTCACTGAAGTAATTTTTGTTACAGAGCCGCCGGAGCTCTTAGTAAAGAAACCGGAAACGAAGTATCCCTACCCGCCAGTGCCTAAACACATGGGGTGGAACTGGACAGCGGAGGATATCCCTGGAATGAAGGTAACTCGATCATAACATAAAAACTAGGGAAATAAGTTATGACAGAACGATCAGTCGTCATTTTATTATAAGAAAAATGAATATTTATGCAAAACAGGGCCTCTATTCTACTGCGTTACAACGATATTGTGTTTAACGTGTTTTAGAATAGTTTATGTCACAATTGCCATTATTGTAAATGACATAAGAGTTATCAAAACGTTGACAATACGGAAACACGTCAAAGACGATATCGTTATTAACCATGTAGAATCCCAGCCCTGTTCATTGTGGACTACCTTGACGGTATTGTGCGCTATAGAACTGCCTCACGATATGGTCAGGGTGACGTTTCGCACTTTTTATACAGGAATTTAAGGAGATAGGCTGTATTTTGGGCTATTGTTAATTCTAGTTCTGTTGCGACCTTGCCACTATATGCCTCTCTAATCAATGGTAGATTAAATAATAATAATTCCATACTACATGGCTAATACGAGCCCCAATGCAAAAGAGTTCGGCTACTATTTAAAATTGAAAGTAACTTTTTTTCAAAGTCAAATCTAGTTAGTAATTTTAATAGCATGGAAGCAAGGAATAAAAAAAAGTATTGTAAAATTAATCAAGTTTATTTCCTACATAATACAAATTAAAATTATTTCTGTATTTAAATAAAAAAAAATCAATTTTTCTATCAACGATAACGCATAATAGTTCGGCTAACGGTATATCGATCTTGAGTATGCAAAATAGTTCGCCTACCACTTAGTTGTCTCGCCTTTACTCTTAAGAACAGCCTTGATTCTCAATGGCATCGTCTCTACCAACTCTTCACACTCTTTTGGGGTTATAGACTCCCAGACAGCGACTATTTTCTCTTTTAAATCACTTTTTGACCTCGATGGAAACTTGCGTAATTTTTTTTTCATTTTCCACCACAATGTTTCAATGGGTGACAAATCTGGACTATTCGACGGCCACTCCATAATGGGGATTCCTTTAGACTCGAGCCAAGTCTTCGGTAGACATTTTCATATTTAAAGCTTGGAATTAAACTTGTTTTCAAAATGTCCTGGTATTTCACTGCATTAACCGTCCCTTCTACAAAATGCAGGCGGCCTACCCCTTGTGCCGACATGCAACCCCATATCATCACAGACCCAGGAAACTTCACTTTTCTCTTAATGCAGTCTTTGATGAATGCTTCGTCTTTCTTTCGAATGATTTTTTTCCGTTCGTCGCCGACAGTTACGTCGAATTTTGATTCATCTCTCCATATTATTTGACGTCATTGCTCAGTAGTCCAGTTTGAGTGCTCGCGAGCGAATTTCAGCCTCTTCTTTTTCTGTAACTCCGTTAGTAAAGTTTTTTCCTTGGCCGTGTAAAAACCATATCCCATTCTTTTGAGAACCCTTTTGCAGGTATCCACTGAAACGTCTTTCTGGATCATATCACGCCATTTTACGGTAAGTTCCCCCGCACGAGCACGACGGTTTTGTTTGATAATTTTCTTTAAAACACGGTTTTCAGCGGCACTCGTCATACGCGGTCGACCCGACTTCTTCAAACACGAAATTGTGCCGTGTTTCTTGCGATGCTCAATGATTGACTGGACAGTAGATCTTGGCAGTAATAAATGTCTGGCGATTTGGTTGGTAGATTTTCCACTCTCACTACTGGAAATTATAATTTTCCTGACTTCTTCTGTGACTGGTTTTCCGCGGCCCATGTTGCTCTAATTAATAACTTATAATAATGAAAAATACTTGGGGTATGTACTTATATATACCCTTTGACATGTTAAATGACAATGGGTTCCTAATTTATTTAAATCTTGTTTAGTTTTTTGAGTAATAAAATTAAAGAGGCTTAACGTTAGGCATGTACGAACTATTTTGCATCAATTAAGAACCTGCCGAACTGTTTTGCGAAACCATAATATGAATTAATATATATAGGTTTTTTTTTCTTATAATGGATTTATTGTGCAATAGTGTAAAAGCAACGTTGTATTTATGGAGTATAATATTGTATAAATCGTTTGCTGCTAATGCCTTTCTAGAAATAAAACGAGTTGATATAAGATTCATACAACGTGTTACAAAATAATCCGTAAAATAGAAATTACGAAAGTAGTGTCAACCCTTGTATACTGTATAACTAAGATACTGGGCCTCTATTCAGGTGCGTTAAAACGATATCTTGTGTGACACGTTTGAGAATCGTTTACGTCAAAGTCGCCATTATTGTAAATGACATAAGAGTTATCAAAACGTTGACAATACGGAAACAGGTCAAAAACGATATCGTTATAACGCAGTTGAATAGAGGCCCTGAACTGACGTTATTTAATAAGGGTTGACACTACTTTTGTAATTTCTTTTTTACGGATTATTTTGTAACACGTTGTATACTTAACAATCTATGACTTGACGAACTCTTTTGCATTGGGGCTCGTAGTGTGATGGATAGTATATTTGGCAATATTGTACTCAAGATTTAAGTAATTTCCGCTAACCGTAGCAGGTTCGGATGGCTACGTTTTCAAATATTTGACGCGCCGTAAAACTGGGTGAATAGGGATTAAGGGGTGAATAGAGACACAAACTAAAATGAAGCATGTAACAATAAGACAAAAAATATTTCTTATGGCACATAACGTTATTTTTATTTAATGCTTGTTTTTATTTGTAACAAGTTATGCTTTATTTTAGGTTGTGGTCCCTATTCACCCCTTAGTCCCTATTCACCCAGTGTTAGCGTAACAACACTAGTTATTCTTCCATAGCATCATTTTAGGTACCTTTTGAATATCAACGTTTCGTAGGACTTATCGATACACAAAAAGTTTCTGTTTTGTGGTTTTTACGTTATCCTTTGCTTATGCTCATTAGGTTAGGTAGATTTGTTACAACTTATTTCAATATTTTAACTCTATGTGATCGCCTTTATCGCTTTTGACAAAGCATCCGTCTCTCTCGCTCTTACATACTGGTCAAAAAGTGACCGATGTAGGCTCGATAAAAAATCTGTGTACATAGAACAAGAAAGGAAGCTCGGCCAATCGGCCCATGTGACTAATAACGACAATTGATATGTTTCCGGATAGGTTATTTAAGGTCGTAAACTTTTACCATCGCAGATAGTCCCAAAGGTTAGTTTTAAAAAGTTATCGCCATACTAAGACAGCGGGAGTTCGTCACAACTCACATTCTACCTAGTTCGGCTATTGAAATTTCTTAGGGTTTTGACATTACCCGCCATAAAAAATTTAGAAAATAATGTTAGTTCCTAGGCTGGGTTCCATACATTTCTGCTCATCCTTCTTTGTGTCGATGTAACATAGTTGAAATTCCAAAACAATACCTATATAAGGTTTTTGGCTGGACTCTCAAAGCTTATTGCGGTTCAGCTCAAAATCAGCCACCAAACGCAATGGATTTAAAAACGACTAAGCATTGCACTTGGACCTTGAGCATGATTAAGGGATTATGATACGGAATATTTGTTCAAATTATTCAGCGTTAGAACTATTAGCGTAATGTTAAGTGTACGGGTGATATGATGCCCAATTTGATGTAAAGACTTCGGATTTTACTCCTGACATATTAAAATTGCGAGGACATCATTCGAAAGCGCAATTGAAACAGCGTTTGACACATACGTGGTAATTTTACATGTAAAAGGCCTCACGACCCATGCCATATCTTTCTTATTTCTATGATTTGAGAAAGGAGATTTATAGGTTATCTTTGTGAACCTAATTGGAATCCTAAGAATGCTCATTACGTTTTAGCCTCGACCGAAATGGAAGCCCGGCGCGGCCAACAAGATCTTAGTGAGAAGATACAGGGCTTTAAGAGAAGGAGCGGACACCATTGCTAAGAAGAAACGTGCCTTACTGCAGAGGAAAAAGAAGATAGAAATGAAACCAACCTTAGTCGTAACAAAGCACGATGGAGAGTTCACGGTGCAAATGGAAGTTTTTAAGAAATATTCAAAAGAACGACTGCTTTTCCAATATCCTTACGACGAAAAGCCCCCTGTTATTTACACTATAGGAAAAACGCCAGAGGAAAAGTTAAAAATACAAAAACAACGTGAAAGGAAAGAACGGAGAGAAACTAGAAGGAAAAATAGACTATTGCAATCTACGTTTAGAGATAAGTGCCAAGAGATTTGCGTAAAGGCATATAATCAAGCGATTGGAGTACTGCCGCTCCCTAAACCCAACGACCCTACATGCCCTTGCTACACTAGATCAGTGCAACCAGAGAGCCCCATCGTAGACTCTTGCTCGTGCTCAGAAGAAGGAACGATCTCCAGCAGCGACACCGACGGGGATGACTGGATCATTGAGTTCACTCCTCCTATGGCTCGATGGGACACTAAAGTCAAACACCCCCCCGTGCTAGCAGAATCCGAGAGTCAGTATAATTACCTGGACTTTAAAGTCAAATTATTAGACAAGCAAGGAAATCCAGTGCCAAGATACTTCAAAGGTGCCGATGGAAAGCAAGAATGCAGCGATTTAGGCGGTTTCTGGGGCCCCAACCATGTGTGGTTGGAGATTAACAAAGACGGGTACATAGGAGTGGACGGTCGCTGGGTACCCATGAACTTCACCGGTCCTGATGGAATGTATTATTCGGCTGAGGAAGGATTCTTTACTGATGCCAGTGGTGCTACTCTGAAAATAGGCATCGATGGCTACATAGATAAGGACGGTAAATGGGCGTGGTACGCTAAAGGTCAAAGGGCAAAACCTGCTGGGCAAGATGGCAAATTTGATAAAGGGAAAAAAGGCGTGGCTTCACCAACTGCTCAGGGACATAAGCCTCAAGAAAAAGCCAAGAATAGTATTTTGTCGAAGGGAGACAAGTCTCCTTCAGCTCCAGGAAAAAGTGTGTATGGCGATAAGCAAAAGAAGACTTTGAGTTATGGCCCCAAAACAGGAACTAAACCTGTTGTGATGAGTGCGTCGACTAACTTCGCGATGAGTAGGTTTGACCGTACGACCGATAGGCCACTAAAGCCGTCGCTACGAAGTCGCGCCGGCGACGCGAGGAGGTTCGCTCGCTACCAGGAGATTATGAAGGGCTTGCGGAAATACGCAGACATCGGGGAATTGAGGCCTCCGATCAAATCCAACAGGGCCAGCAACACGCTACGGAAGCGAGTGTCACCGTTCACGATTTATGGAGGCTACAGAGAAATACCAACCGGCGGCAATGCAGCGTGTTCGACAATTAGCCAGACGCAATCTGGGTCATGTTTAGATCGACCCCAATTAGAAACATGTTACCATTAAAGTTTTTTATTTTTTTCTTATTTTGTTTTGTTGCCATTCCCTGGATCTTATCGATGAGCGATTTTGACATTGCCAACCCGAAATTAGAAGCTCTCCTATTTTCGCGTTGTATTCCCTCCGGACCTGATATAAAAACGAACCTAACCTAACCTACCTACGTTAGGGAATTGGTGGATTAGTGCCACTTGTACCATCAGAAACAGCAGTTAACTGACCATTTATGAATCTTATCACCTTACAATAAGGCCCACTAGTGGTCTGCAGTTAACAGAGATGCTGTTTGTACCATTGGACTGATGGGTCGAAAGCGTCTTAGTTGTCCCAATGTGGGATAACTCAATAGGACTATAGTGGGATAAAGTAATTATAGGATCCTTTTGTTTCACCAAAAAGTTTTTGCCTAACTGATTCATTTTCCATACATATTATTTGATCAAACTGTTTTCTTTTCCGATACTGTAAATATTTCAGTTTGGCAAACACTTTTTGACGAAACAAAGGTATATTAGAGGCACTATATGCGTGCGAAGCGTGTGTCGTTATGGAATCCCAGATTTATGGTCACATAGGCCTTACGTTCTTACTAAAATTAAGTAACTTTCCACGAATAATTTTGCTGATACAATTTTAAACCTCTTTTTACTAATTAGTTAATTACCGTATGAAATGGAAAATTCGTGAACAGATTTGCTTCCAATTTAGGATTAATTACGATGTAATGGGTTCCGTCATAGTATGTGTTTATTATGTACCTACCTAGGTAAGTATGTACACACTTAAACACTTACACACAAACACTTTATTGTACTAAAAGAATTGGTTTACCCTTGAAATGTCGACACTCATTTCATCGAATGGTTTACTTCGCCGAGTTTTCATTTCATCGACAGGCATTTCCACGTGCAGAAGTTAGAATTTTTTGGTGGTCACAGGTCTAACCTAACCTAACTTACGTAATCTATGTTTAAGATGACCTAAAATCGATAAGGTTTCAGCAGAAAGTAGCTTTCGAAGAAATGAAATTCGGTGAAACGACACGAAAATACGATTTCGGTGAAATGAGTTTCGATATTTCAAGGGGATCCCAAAAGAATTACATTACAAAAATATTTAAATTACAGACATTAAATTAGTACAAGGGCGAACTTATGTCTACCAGTTAACCTTTGGGCGAGTGAGAAAAATAAATGTCGCAATATTAGTCCAATACTCGTACTAAAGTACAAAATATAGACGAGAGAAAACAATAGCTGGGAGTTTTCAAAAAAAAGTATACATCGTTAAAGACAAAGTTAAGAAAATGTAACTTTTTCCATTTCGTCACGAAAATTAGCTATACATTTAGATACGTTAATATTCGTGACTTCTTAATTTTGTCTTTAACGATGTACACTTTTTTTGGAAAACGCCCATCTGAGCGTTGGTGAAATATTAAGTGTAGGGTGTTTTAGGTACTTTGAGTGTAAAAAAAACAGGCCAAGTGCGAGTCGAAATCGCGCACACGAGTTTAAATCAGGTAAAATATAAGGGTGCGCTTCGATCTGTATACAAACTTTTTGCATAAATTCATTTAACTAACTACGAAATGAATAACAAACATCTAGTATAAAATACAAAATGTATATTTTGTTGTAGCATAACAGTCACATATTATAATACTCACTTAGCATAATGACCTTTTGTATATCATTCATATGGAATAATGCCATTTGATATACTATACATTAAACATAATTATTAAAAATTATAAAAACATTAGCAATAATGATCAGGTGATTTAACTTATTATAAATTATAATATGTTTAAATCAAGGTCATGCAAATCAATCTGCCAAATTAGGTCAATTTTGCTTTTACTTATAGGTTAGGTTAGGTTAGAGTTGCGTCAAGGCGCGAAGCGCCATATCTACGCAGAATAGGAGTCGACTTGTTCGTACGTAGTCTTCTTTGTAAATTGTATTTTGCTTATTAATTTTTAGTAGGCGTTTATATTCTTTGATTATTATGAGCTTGGTTTTTATTAAAAAAGAACGTTATGAGCATTAAATATTATACAAAGTGACCATTATACTGATTGTATGTTATGCAGATTCATTAGTAGCTACTAAACTATTATTGCTTTTGAAATTATGCAATTCGTTTATATGCATTTTATTATTATATTATTTAATAATTTCTGCAGAACAAAATTATGCAGTTAGTTTTATGCAACATGAAAATTCGCAAATAGTTGTTATGAAAAACATTACACACCCAAAATATAATACTTATTATTAATGAATACCTAAACTAGATCGATTTAAGAACCATATGGCATATCGAATGTGTTAACTTTACCGGTGAACACACTGGCATCCGGGACGTGAATGCGCGTAGGTACTGTTACAGGTAGGTATGGTTAGGTAGGTAGATTAGAAACGGGGCGCCGAGTCAAGGACGTCCCTATTGTTAACGGGTTCAATCGAGTTCAAGGCCAAGACCGTCACTATTGTAAATATTGTAATGCATGGCCGCAATGTGTAGAACCTTCCATTATCGAACTCTCTAAAACGTCCCGGTGAAGGTCCATCGGTCATTCGAGAAGGCATTCTGGAACATTCGGGGATTGGGGTACTTGGAGAGGGAACAGTGCGAACGGGTAAACTGAGCGATCATAAGTTTATTGTGCGATAATTATTTGTAACGATAAAAGTCTGCTTTAATTAGCGGTGCATTTGTGCATTTCTATAAGTTACCCCCACGGACGTAACAGTACTATTAAGCAGCGAAAGGGCTCTACCGGTGGGAGCGTTTCGGGCACGTAGCCCGCGCCAGCGCCGCCCTCCGGCACGGCTTAGCCCAGCCGTCCCAGCACCGACGGGCTGTCTACCCTGCCATAGAGGAGCAAGTAGCAGTGCGTCAAGAACTTCTCCGAAGCTCCAGCGTACCGACCGACAACCTCCGACACGAAAAACTAAAATTATGTTAAACATATGCATTTATTTATATGCACCAATAAAAACACTTATAATACAATAAGGCTGCGTTTCCACCAGAGCTGTGCGAGGTGGCGAAACGGTGTGCGTGGATAAAATCCACCAATAGGAGAGCTGCGCTGAGTGAGGCTAGGAATTCTACTGGTGGAGTGGTTCCCTGCACACCGCTCCGCTACCTCGCACAGCTCTGGTGGACGCGTAGCCTAAACACATAAGAAAAATCTTAGGATAGGCGCTTGCCTGTTGCCCATTACTTACGGTTGCGTCAAAGTGGGTAATTAGTTAATATTATTACAGAAAAAAAGTACCTAAGTAATTTTACCTTATTTCGCTGACGCCTGAATTCGTGTAAGTACCTACTAATATCCTATTATCCCATTAATATTATAAATGTGAAAGATGTGAGTGTATGTGTGTGTGTGTGTTCGTTACTGTTACTTCTTTAATGAAATAGGGAATAAAATAAGCTGCCCTGGATTAACATATAGCCTACGTTTCATCACGTAATAGCAATTTTCGAAATGTACGCGGACGAAGTCGCAGGCAGAAGCTAGTTGTTTATAAACAATGAAGGTACTTACAGGATATAATTTAAACTTATCCCTTGTTCCTCGTCGTACCACCAACTCGTTCCACCAGTGGCACGAGAAGGAATTGTCATTCCTCGTCGTACCACTGAGTACAGACAACTGCAGTGAAGGTAGCTCTACTTAATTTCCCTTTAGATTTTGATTTATTTATTTATTAGCTTTATTTTTATCCCTTACATGTAGTTCTTATCTACTGTTTACTGTAATTATTTTCTGCGGAACGCCAAGAAAACCGCTAAATATTTCTACTAGCAGACTGGCACTGTACCAAAAGAAAGATAAATTTGTTTTACAAACGCAAATGGAAAGAGTAAACCACGTAATTAGTATCGAGCATTTAATGAAAAAATTAAGATACTTTACAAGATAGAAGTTATATTATTGATGAAAAAGTTATGATTTTGTGTATTTTTGTGATTAGTTTTTTTTTATTACTACTAGAGGAACAATCATGCAGTGGCACGAGGAGGAATGACAATTCCTTCTCGTGCCACTGGTGGAACGAGTTGGTGGTATGACGAGGAACAAGGGAAACTTATAAATAACGGCAAGCGCTACATAGGGTCGTGTAATTATGTATGGATGGCGCTAAAGGCAGGTCCGATGAAAAATCATGGCGGTTAAAAGGTTAGTTACATCCCAGACAGAAAGGTTTATAATTTAAATCGGTCGTACTGAAAACGATATATCACATAACATTCACAAGTATTGTTTAGCATAAGGAATCAGGGCCTCTATTCTACTGCGTTATAACGATATCGCGTTTGACGTGTTTTAGAACCCTTTATGATTCGGTCGCCATTATTGTAAACGGCATAAGAGATATCAAAACGTTGACAAAACGGAAACACGTCAAAGACGATATCGTTATCACCGTGTAGAATCCCAGCCCAGTAATCGATTTTTGATCAACAAAATGTTTCTATTATTTTTTAGATTCTTCCTTCAACTTGACAAATAATCACGTTTTTTTATTATTTACTTAGGTAACCCATACGCAGAGAGCTGACTATGCATTTAATTAAAAGAGCGTTTGTAAAATATAGTAAGGAGGTTGACTTTATAATTTGACATTAAAAACCAGTCAAACAGCTGCCCGAAAATTTAAATAACAATTTAAGCCAACTAGGTTTGGCAAAATAAAATATCCGGATGTCAAAATTTGAAATGTAACATTCTCGGCAAAATGTTGAAATTGAAAGTAACAAATAAAATTTAAATTAATCACAGTTGAAAAAATAAATTTGTTTAGGTATTTTTAATAAGCTTAACGCATGCTTGTTTGCGAAATTTACAGATTTATATTTTTAAACTTAAAGTAAAATGGCGCTTTCGGATCCCTTGTTTTTGTTTGAGATCTTCCTCGAGGAGCTAAAGAGTTACGTTAGCAAAAAACAGTTCATTATAAAAAGTGAATTTGCTGATGTTTTTTCATTAGTGTTACGTGATCCTTTGGCGGAAGTGGAACCATCCCACATTAAAGTGAAAAAACCAACAAGGGGTAGATTTAAGGGAAAAGGGAAGCATACAATCGTCGAGGTATCGCCTAAAGTGCTAATGGGTCAGTCGGTGCTGTTTACTTGTAACATAGATGAACTGATGTCTTACATGCTGCAATATCCTATGGAGATATCTTTTTGGAATAAAAAGGACCCGGATGATAGGATAGGCTCCACTGTTATTCCTTGGAACCCGGCTTTCGTGGAGTTCCTGGCGAGGCTTTACAAGTCTGAAGACCCTCCCCCGGTGGTGGTGAACGACACCCGCAACGTGTTCGACGAGATGACCTCCAAGCGGATGGCGACCATCAAGCTGGCTATCAAGATGAGCCACATCTCAGACACAGCCCCGCAGCGATTCCAACATAACTCACGAGCAGTGAAAAAATCAAGCACTTCGGTTTATCCGTGCATTTCAAAAAAGTCCAAATCTGTTAACACAGAGAAAAGACCTTTGAATAATGAAACTGGTGTCATAAAAACTTTTTATAGTGGTGGTAAGCGTAAAAGTAAACATCATAGTAAAACGAAAAAACGTGAAGAGCGAAAAGACAGCATTGGAACTGAACATATGAACGTTAAAGAAATTAGAAGTAAGACCACAGTGGGCAAAAGCCTTGCCACTTTAATTAGAAGCGACACCGATATAGATAAAAAGATACCACGGAATGTAACACAGATAAAATCTTTTACTTGTATTCATCCATTGAAAAATCTGACTAACATTTTTAATAACCAGGCTGGACGATTCGGGAGTCAAGTGTACACAGTTGGTTACCTTACTGTAGAGAATATTCCGAGTAAAGGCAGCAAAGACAAGGTGGATTCGAAACGGAGCTCATCCACAAGCAAGTCTGATCCAAGCTCTAAGGCTTCTTCTAAAGCATCAAATACCAAACCGGACTCTTCTTCGAAAGGCTCAAAGTCCAAACCAGACGCTTCTTCGAAAGGCTCAAAGACCACACCAGATTCCACAACTTCTTCTAAGAAGGATTATAAATTTAGATTATGTGCCCATGACTGCCCTGCGCAGAAGAAAACGCCGCATGCCAAGAGTGAGTGCACGCTGGATTTGCCTGAGGCAGCTAGGCGTTTGATTTCGGTTACTAAATGTGAAGATTTAAGTTGTTTACACAAAAAAGAAAGACCTCCGACGAATGTTCGTAATGACGAGAGATACCTTGATCTGTCCAGTCTCAGAAACCCTTGCTGCGTGACTACCGTTAACGAGCAGTTGGTGGGCAGCATGAAAGCGCACATGCAGGTGGGCGACGACCCCTGCTCCTGCGCGTGCGAGTGCGTCTTCAACATTGGCAAGAAGACCACCTACTGCCACATCTGCGGAGGGTACGAGGTTGCCGGAGAAGACACAGCGGGAAGGCCGCTCTACCAAATGCCACCTCCTTGCCCTATCTATCACAGAATCGAAAAAAAGAAACCTGGGAGTACTTCCGGAAGCGAGTCCAAAAAAAAACCCGAAAGAGAAAAAAAGGGAAACAAGAAAAAAGTCGACAACAGATTCAAGTTTAACTATGGCTACAAAGGTATACGTACGTATTACATCTTTTTGTTTTCTCGTGTCAATTTGAGAGATTTTATCTGTTTGAAATAGTGATTTCAAAGTTCATTTTGTTGCAGCCCCTCAAATTGGTCACAGCCAGTGTGCGATGCCGTGCACCGGACACATGAATAATGTTCCGAAAAGAATGGGCTGGCTTTGGACTGCTGATAACGTGCCTGGGTTAAGCGTACGTCATTTAATAACAAGTTTCAATTTGACTTCACATTTGATTCTTAGTTTAATTAGTTCTTACTTACTTACTTGTACTGAATTTTCGTTTTCAGACACATTTAGTTACTATAGCCGTACTAACTTACCAAATTATTTAACTTGTTACAACAATTTACGAGATTACTTGCTTCCTTCTGTAATTTTAAAGTTTTCCAGAAAAATAAGAGTATTTTTGTAAAGAAGAGCAGCATGTACAGTCAGCGTCATAATTATAGTACTTAGCAGTCAAGATCACCAAATAGTTGGAAACATCCAGAATACTCATTAACATCGACGCAGCCAAGTGATCAAATTGTTCAGATCATCCACAGTGCTAAAATAAACCGAAGCACAAACAAACATGCAAATAATAATATTAATAATAATAATATCATGGGACAATGTCACACAAATTGACCTAGTCCACAACTAAGCTCTAGGCTTGTACTATGGGTACTTGACAACGATAAACATACTTATATAGAGAAATATATACTTAAATACATAGAAAACATCCAAGACTCAGGAACAAAAAAATGTGCTCATCACACAAATATCTGCCCTTACCGGAATTTGAACCCAGGACTCCTAGCTTCGAAAGCAGGGTCACTACCAGCGTTACCGCACCGCTGCTGGTAGGTTGGCATCCGAAGTAACAACACGACAGAAAATTGATCATTATTTTAAATAAAAAAAAAAAAAAATGAAATACTATTTTATTTTATTTTTTCTCGGGTTAAAGAATATGTTACTCACTAAAGGTAAAATGAGAAGTAAGGAAGAAGATAATAGAACCTGTGTAACGTTGACAACCTATGTACAGTCACGGAAGGAAAGTTGTTATGCCACTAGCTATAATTAATGATTATCGCTGTCATTATGACAGGGTCCCATAGTGGCATAATAATTAGTCCTTGACCGCACCGGTCGGATATTGGAAGAAAATTTGACCATTGAACAGTATAAAGCACGGAATTAAGTCCATTTTCTAATGTCTAATCTATTGTGTTCTGTACTTTTGGTTACTTCGGATGTTAAGCGACCAGCAGCGGTGTGGTTGTGATCAAGTATTTACCGTTGTATTTGAGCGCTGTGGATGGCCTGAATAATTTGATCACTGGTCGCGTCGATAATAAGCATTCTGAATGATTCCAACTATCTCATGATCTTGACTGCTTCGTACTATATGACGCTGACTGTACTTTATCAACATAAAACACAAAAGCGATTAACTATTTATGACTTTTTACATACCAAATGCGAAAGATTTCAATTCGATATGTCTTGACATAACATAATTCATTTGAAAATTCGAAGCGATACATATCGATACTCAAGTAAATTTAGTAATGTAGTCCGTACAAGCCGTATGTTCTTAACGTAGACCTGTTAATGAAAAACGCAAAACAGTCGGCAGCGAGGACCTTGTTTTATTTATAAAAATAAATAGCGAAGGAATTTGCTACATTGCTGTTTACGTAACCAGCCGATTAGTTACGAGGACTTTTCTTATTAATTTATTTATTATTAATTTATTTGTTCCATTTTTCATAGTTCCGTCCGCAATGGAAGCCAGGCGCTGTTAATAAGTTTGTAGTGAGAATGCTCAAACAGGCCAGAAATCCTGGTGAAGTATCTAAAAAGCGCAGGAAGGATACGGGTAAGAAGAAACGCCCTCTAAAACGGCCTCTCTTGATAGTTCACAAGAAGGACGGCGAATACTGCGTCACCATGGAGACTATGAAGCCGTACTCTAAGCCGAGAGCGATTAACCAGCCCCCCTACGAAGACAAAGAGCCTTTAACGTATACCATCGGGAGAACGGAGGAAGAAAACCGTGAGCGAAGGAGAAAGAAGGAGCGAGCACAGAGACGGTTGGAGAGAGAGCAACGCGACTTTATTCAGAGTACCTTTAAGGACATGTGCAAGGACATATGCATAAAGACATACCAGCAAGCCTTGGGTATCTTACCTGACACAGAAAAGCCGAACTGCACGTGCTACCCCGCGCTGCCCGGGCCCGAGCTGACCAACCTGGACCGCTCTTGCTCGTGCTCGGAGGACGAGGCCTCGCTTGCTTCTGACACCGACTCCGATGAGTGGATAGTAGAGTTTACGCCTCCGAATGCCCACTTCGATCCGAACTATAACCGTAAAAAAGTGCAAAAGATCGATGCTGAGACGCAATACACGTATTTGGACTACCGGGTCAAACTTTTAGATTTCTCCGGTAACCAAGTTCCGAGGTACTTCAAAGGCCTTGATGGTAAAGAGCTATGTAGTGATTTAGGAGGTTTTTGGGGTCCAGATCATCAGTGGTTGGAAATCAACGTCGACGGCTTTATAGCACCTGACGGGCGATGGGCGCCGAACATATTCACCGGACCTAACGGAGAACAGGTTGACGCAGAACCGGGAAAATTCCAAGCGATGAACGGAACTTGGCTTGTTGTCGGTGTCGATGGGTATGTTGATAGCCAGAATAAATGGAGGTTTTACCCTAAAAGAAACACTGCCAAAAAAGGCACGTATGTACGATCTGCTCCCGTGAGGAAAGGGGCAGGTGAGGCTCCAAAATCTGAACAGTCCTGGAGTTGCTTTGGCGACGACGTTTCTCCCGCAGCATTGTCGAAAATGGGTATAACTGGGCACGGGCTTGATAGAAAGTTGCTTCATAATGCTCTTAAAGACTTGATTGTCAGTGGTCGGAAGGATATTAAACTTGTAGATTTCCCTCGACCTCAACCGGGCAAAAGCTCAAAGAAAGGAAGGCGGACGCCCAGACGTGTAACCGAGCAGGTGAGGTGCAGACACGCCCCGCCCTCTGATAAGGGAATCGTAATAGACAAGACCGGCCACAAGAGATATTATAAGGCGCCAGGCTGGAGGAACCTAAGGCCTCATGAGAGGATTGTTAGATTAGAACGACAGGGCAGAAGCTTGAGCTCGTTCCACAAGCCGTGCTTCCACTCGTTTATTGACCATGAGAGTATGATGGTGCAGCAGAGGGACCGTTTGATCAAGATGGCCGCAGGGAAGGCCACCCCCCTATACGACAACAAGAGCATAGCCGTGCAAACGGCGTTCAGGAAGTGATCAATTTGCAGGCTATAATTATTTTTAGATTTTAAAAGATTTAGGTGTACGTCTAGAAATGTAGACATTCTGTTAAGTAGTTAATTTATTTGGTAATACGCTAAGTAAAATTTTGTAACGTTTTGTAACTTGTAAGATGAATGAGTAAATAGTTTTAATACATATGAAACTGTTTTATATCACAATACGTATAGCTTGTATAATACCGTGTTTAGCATTCTTATGTAGGTACTTAATTTTTATTTATTTAATCTCTTTTTTTTTTTTTTTTTTTTTTTTATGTTAAGGAGAAGGCACACGAGCACTCAGGCCACCTGATGGTAAGTGGAATCTGAGACCCATACACATTTGAATTCTCAAGACTATAATCCTAAGACCTCAAATGCGTTGCCAACCCTGAGGACTAAGATGGAATGCCTCTATGCTAGTAATTTCACCGGTTGTCTTATCCCCACGCCACATAAATAAGAAACGATCTGAAACAAATGCCGGAACGATCAAATAACCAACCCGAAAAGTACCTACATAGTGGGTGCACAGATAAAGAAGACGCACAGAGATGAAAAACTTGAAACTTATGACATAATTATACTATTTATTGCCAATATTCAGACTGATAATAAGTACTTATAATTAATTTAAGTCGTATTGTACAATAGTTTCGTCATGTAAAGGATCGCTAAAACGAACCTTAATAAAGGAGAAGCTGCATACATTGAGAGGCGTCAAAATGACCAAAAATAGTTTGGTATCTAGCTAGATATAATGGCCATCCGTGAGAGTACCTGTGACGTGTTAAAATCGTGACGCATTACACGCGAGGGAGCGACCACACCGACGCATAAAATACGGTGACGTTGCGTAAACAAAGAAAGTAATTACACGGCGTCAGTTTTGACGGATCGTAATGGTGGTCGCTCCCCAGCGTGAACGTTGCATCTATGTTAAGCTTCGATGTGGCAGATTCTTTGTAAAACGGAAAATATGGCGTGACGTCAGCGATGCGGCAGTGTTTATGCAAAAAAGAGACAGTAAGATTTTTTTTGTTTTTTTTTGCTTGATTGTATTTCCTCACCAGTTTAAAAACTAACGCCAGTTAAATTCACAGGTCGCTCAAGGCTGGAAACCAGGTGCAGTTTCTAGAGTTCTTTTAAGAAAGCTGAATCTAGCCAAGCACCGCACGTCTGCGGTGACAAGCCACACTCAGATGAAGAGGCCGAAGAAAAAAACTGTAGACAAGCCTCTGCTTATCATTAGCAAGAAGCAGGGGCAGTACAGCGTGGAGATGCAGACGACTGCCGACCTGAACAACGCTGAATACAAGCCGCTAGTGTACAAGATCGCGTCCGCTAACAACGAGGAGAAGATCAGAAGAAGGGAGAGGAAAGAGAAACTGCTAGAAGAAGGAGTGCAAAAAGGGTGGGGTGACCCTTTCAATCCTGAAATCTGCGAGACTAAGTGTCTCCGCGCTTACATGGAATCCGGCGGTTACTATGGCGATGTCCCTGATGACGACGAATCCGAAGAGCCGACTGACGAGGGGAGTTGCTGCGAAGAAGAATCCTCAGATGATTCCCTTGACGTGGATTGGGAGATACATTTCACGCCACCGGTTGTCCGTCATAAGACTGATAACAATCCGACGAACGTTCAATAGTATGGAGTGTTTCATATATATCGGGTTGCAGCCTTTATTTTTAATACAAAGTTATAATATTTGTGCATGGTTCCTTACTTTTCGTTATAATATGTGCCCCAGTTTTTGTAGAACTACTAAATGCCGCTACTATTTTATCTTTAACCTGTAGTACTGATAGGCGATGGGCTTGCAACCTTGCAACCGACGGGAGATCCGACCAAGGACACGATGGTTGGCGGTTGATCCCGATCGTGTAGGATCAGCCTTTTTATTTTATTAGCTCAGTTAAAGCAATGAAGAAACCATATTTTCAATATTGAACTTAAAAAAATATTTGTTTATAAATGGTAGTTCACTTTAAGCAATGAAGAAACTATATTTTAAATATTAAAATAATAAATATTTTTTTGTAAATGTGGTCGGACTGCAAAAACTGCCAGACTAAGGTGAGGCCGACCAAGACATACGTCAACAGGCTTAATTTAGCTATTATAATCCGTTTTTTTTTCATTTAATTTTTCGATGAGGTAAAATGCAGCTTTCAGGTGGTACCTACCACAAATTCGGTCGGACACAAGAACCTGCCATCAAAGGGTTCGCCCGACCACTTTTGTTTTACTGTCCTCAATGGCCTCTATCCTACCATACAAGTTCTATTCTATTACCATTCTATTTTTCGAGGAGGTTTTTTTTGATGATTTTTTGTACCACTTTTTTGCCATTTGCGCAAAATTTGCCAAGTTAAGTAAGCCGCGGCCGACCAGGAGCAGTTGAAGCTTCTAAAAGTCAGCTACTCCTACACAGCAGGTATTTTCTATTTCTTTATCAGGTAGGGTTTTTTGCAGTCGGCCACCGGACTATTAAACCTTTTGAAGTATTGGCGTTCTAATACTCAGACAAATATTTTTTTAAAGGTAGACATTTTTATACATCGCCATATTTTCTTATAGTCCATACACGCATAAATCCCACATTCATGTCGCTCAAAATTTAACTTAACTACCTACATTTCATGACACAAATTTAATTGAACTTTCCTAAAATTTTACTTCATGGATCAGTATTCTCCAGGAAGTGACGAATTCGTGGCTCTATTCCATTTCTTGCTTGTATCTTCACTTTAGCAAGGCCTGGAAAAGGGTTCAACAAATATTTCACCTGGGAAAGGAGTGAAAAGTCCATTACATACATCGGGGTCAGGACCACGTCGACAACAAGTTATTGTTGACACTTTGGCATTGTTGTTTACCTATTAGTTCACGCAACTGCGTTTAATACAGGTTAAATATGATCTAGAGGGAAATCTAGTAAAACTCAAAGAAACTTATCAGCTATTTTTATCGTTAAATTCACTCATGTATAAATTAAGCATATCCCATATGACGAGCGATAGAGTGGTGTGCGGCGTGATTCTGATGTAGAGAGGGCCAAGTCCCTTATACAGGCCGTTGAGACCCTCGGTTTTGTAGATCTTGCTGAGGGCGTCGAACACGCCTGTGTACAGCAACCCTCCTGTCGCCGCTGTCCCTGAGGGGTAAAAGAGGTTTGGTTAACCCTTGGTATGTCTAAACAAACGCTGACCAGTGCTCCATCAGTTCAAGGTCACGTGATCAACGTTTTATTCGAACTTAAGACATAAGTCCATTAGAGTCGATAATGTTTTTTATTTAATCCCACTCAACCAATTTACATACGACGTGTGATCTATAAGTTTTTGGTAATCGGTATGAACCGTCCCCATAATTATATTCTTTTAATACCATGGCGCTAATCAACCTTAAAGTAGAGAAAAAATAAATATATATATATTCATACATTATTCATTTGTTTTACTGTGTAATTATTTGGAGCGGTGTGGAGGAAGTCCTGACCCATTATTAAAAAATATTGTTACTGAAAATGAAACCTTGGTTTATCTTTATGATTAAGGATACATAACTTTGTAGTAGTTTGTTTTTATCTCCATCTCTGTTACCAAAATTTAGGGTAGGTTTTTGGGCCTTTTTCAGGATTAGGCCTACAAAATAATAACTATGACATTAGCTTTTACTAACGGATCTCAAATAATCTACGAGAGTTATTTAACGTGATTCTTTCAAAGTTATGTAAAAATATTAAAAATTAGCTAAAGAAAAAAAAGTTGCGGCAGGGATTGTGCTTCAGAGCCTTCTAATTAAAAAGGGTCAAGGGTAAAGGGGGTCTTCGACCAAATTTCAGAACTGATAACCGTTATGTAGCCCTTACTTTCGACTCCTAATTCTCATTATTTATGTTCAAAAACAACTATATGTATAAAAATTAAGAGCTGATGATGACTTAGTGAAGGTAGAAAATTTGACCTCCAAAAGTAAAAATATTTTAAAAGGGGTTAAATAAAACGATTGAATGACGTTTACCCTTTGAACGCCAAGAACCCATAAAGTGGTCGTGAACTGTCGTGCCTACCACGCCATCAACCGTTATTTGTGTTCACAGATACAGTGCAAAATAGACCCGAGTTATTGCGACGTAAGGTTAAAATTAGCTGTGGTTTTCAGCTGTCATTGGCGTGTGAGGACCACTTTTGTATCAAGCCAATGGCGGCGAAAAGGTTAAGTTTTTGCAAACACAAAAAGTGTGCATATTCCAATAAAAGTATAATGATTTATTTATCTCCCATTTTTTATACCGATTATCAAACCTTATGGATCACCCCTCGTATTCATCATTCGATGAATAAAAGGTATTGATTTGATTTAACCCTACACCGTAATACAACAATGCCAACACCGCTGCTTGGCAGTGGATTAATGGATGAGATGGTGGTAGCGATCCGGACGGATCCTGCACAAGGTCCTACTATTACTCAAGAATGCATCTTGTCTAGACTCTCAGGTTTTCTTCAGGTACTGCACTTTTGGTTTATACGAAGCCGCTGTAAACATATTACCAGAGCCCGGAATTTTCGTAGCAATTTTTAGGTTTCATAGGGACCCCTCGTTTATCGACTTCCGATATACATATTTTATCGGTACATTATAGAACATATCAATGAACATTAAAAGTGAAGGTAAACAACAGGCGGTCTTAACGCTAAAGAGATCTCTTTTAGATAACATTTGAGTGGCCGAAAATGTTAGAGATTTGCAATGAAAAGTTAATAGTTAACAATTCTACATTTAAACAGTTCAGTTCAGTGTTTTAACATTTATCGATTTCAAGTTCAAAGTCAGTTTTAGTGCTAACAAGTGATTTATCATTAGTTTCTCTAGAAAGGAAATAGATAGTTATAATTTTATCTTTTCTCGAAGAGATCGCTCATTCGCGTTAAGACTGTATGACCTGTATGTTGTTTCCTTCTACCTACTTGTAATCATATTAAAAAAAAATATTCTGTATTTATCGATTTACATATGTATATCGGAAGTCGATAGACGAGAAGTCCCTATGACAGCTCAAAAGTGCTACGAAAACTCCGGGCTCTGCATATTACAGTTATATCTCACGAAAGTGGGTGAGCCATATTTGTAGTTGTAACGCGTATAGACGCGCACACTACGGCGTCGCGTAGTGATGATAGCTAGGCACTCGGAGACGTGCACGTGCATCTACACAAACACAAGCATGGCCCACCCGCTTTCGTGAAATAAAACAACAGTACCAGGTTCAAGGCACTGGATGAAGTTCTAGAGAACTCTTGTAGTGGCTGAATGCGCGTTCTAGCATGTTGAACCTGAACCATAAAAGCAATTAGAAGTTTAAGGTATATAAAGTTATTTACACGAAATAATATTTTTGCCGCTAAAGCATTGCCGAAGGTAAAACAATAGTTGATCTTGACGCGTTATCGTATTGCCAACGTTACGATGGCTATTTACTTGACAGTAATGGTACCTACAATAATATCAAAGGCAATATGGTTTTATCAAATGGAATAGAGCCCCTGGACGGCGTTGCTTCTAGCGGCAAGATTACTACCATTACTTTATTTCAAAATCAGATTATACAGAATATAAAAAAAGATGTATAGGTACAGTCGAAGTCATAAATATGTTTACACTTTAGTACCTTGTCACTTTCATTAATTGAGACCTTTTCATCACTACATGGTATAAAACAAAGTCGCTTTCTCTGTCCCTATGTCCCTTTGTATGCTTAAATCTTTAACACTACGCAACGGATTTTGATGCGGTTTTTTTAATAGATAGAGTGATTCAAGAGGAAGGTTTATATGTATAATACTTTAATCCGCAGCGAAGCGAGGGCGGGTCGCTAGTTATATTAAATTGTCTCAGTGAATGAAAGTGATAAGGTACTCATGTGTAAACATATTTATGACTTCGACTGTACCTTAGAATAGGTAAGGTCGGCCTTATAAGTAGCTGCACACGTTAGTACTCTGTCAGTTTAAGGTCATGAACTGCTGCACTAATCTATCAAAAGCATTATAGCGACGAGGTACTAAAGTGAGCAGTTACCTATAAGGTCGACTGTACTAGTGCAATAGCTCTTTAAAACTCGTTCGGGTTTTGAGGCAGGTTTGACCAGCTTAAGAGCGTGTAAAAGAAAGATAAAAACCCGTTGCTCGTTAATAAGTAGCTATTGCAGGCCGTTTCCTCGTGGTCCTACTATTTTTGTCCTACTGACTTTCGACGGAGCCCCGCCCAAGGCGGGGCTCCTACTTCTAGGTGGTTTTGCCCTTCGGGCATCTGAAGATGCCTAACAAACCTAACCTACCTACTTTTACAACCATAATTACTATTTAGTGATCAAATCTAGGTTCACTTTTTGACTAGTAGGACAAATTAGTAGGACCACGAGGAAGTAAGCCTATTGCACTGTATTTGCTTAGGAAAATGTTTAGTAACTACAGAATAAATTAAAACTATTTCTTAGCAAAAAATACAAAAATAAGTTGATACCAGCCCCCACCAATACACAAGCCAACACCAATTTGATTTCCTGAATACCATAAGTAATATCTTAACTTTATCTTTCTATAATTCTCTTGAGATCATTCATCAGATCTATGATGTATCCAATGAAATATTTTTTCTAACTATATCCTTTACGCGGAAGTATGGATCTAATGAGATATTATTTGTCACCCGATACATCTTTCTACCCAATTGCAAGAAATGGATCTACGGAGAATATTTTTCTCAGTAAATCTTACATGTTGTCGTGGATCTAATGAGAAGTAAATAATGTATAGTCAAGGTCACCAACATACATACCGGGTGTGGCCTGTAACAGGAGCAATAAATTGAGGGATCGTTTCCACACCACAAACGTAACAACATTTATTCTACAACTTTTGAAAATAACTTATTGTTAACGAAAGCAATGTATTGCGAAAACTTCGAAGTTTGTAGGCTGACAGTAGATGTCAACTAGACTATTGTATGGATTACATTGAAAATGCTGTTTAGTTTGTTCGAAAAAATCCCAAATAATAAATTACATGTGTGTTAAAAGTTGTAGAACAAATGTTGCTACGATTATAGAGTAGAAAAGATCCCTCAATTTATTGCTCCTATTACAGGCCACACCCGGTATATAACAGGGGTACGTATCATAATATAAAAAGTTCAAAATCCATAACGGGTCATAATACATAATGGTCATAATATATAATGGTTTTATTTCTGAAACCGTAAAGTTTTTAGGATTGTGATAAAACAAACCTAACCTAACCTAATGGGTTCTATGTAATGAACTTTTAAAAACTCCTAAAAAGTTTACGGTTTCAGAAATAAAACCATTAAATATTATGACCATTAAGTATTATGACCCATTATATAATAATATTACGGGACAATCTCGCACAAATTGACCTAGTCCCAAACTAAGGTCTAGGCTTGTACACACGAACTGTCCACCCGTAGACTTTAACACGTTGCGATAAGGTTTATGTTCGTTTGTAAATGTACAGTTAACAGTGTCTTCGACTGTACTATGGGTACTAGACAACGATAAACATACTTATATAGAGAAATACATACTTAAATACATAGAAAACATCCAAGACTCAGGAACAAATACTCATGCTCATCACACAAACATCTGCCCTTACCGGGATTTGAACCCAGGACCCCTAGCTTCGAAGGCAGGGTCACTACCAACTAGGCTAGCGTGTCGTCATATACTTTGAACTTTATATATTATGATATGATCCCAATTTAAAAGTATTGTTACTTTACGGTTTCAACTTTATACGTGACTAACCATATTATACTCGTATTATTTATTAGGTATTCATACTACATATACTTTCTGTTCAAGAACTACAATGTTCATTTAAGGAGTTTGGCCTCTATTGTGAACCTGTGACTCTGTTATTTGATACAAAAATTGATGATTCTACACTTGAGTCAAGTCACGTTTAGGCTGCGGTCCCATTAGGTAAACAGCTTGAGGCTTCCTGTTCACCCTCCGTTTGCCAAACGGAAATGGACAAACTGTACAATTTTACCATGTCGCATCTTTTGTTTCACCTATATGAACCTCGCATACCTTCTGAAAAACCGCACATATGCGTTTAAGGTACAGTCAGGGAGAAGCAGAATGCGTTGCATATAAGGGCGTTTTCAAAAAAATAAGAAAATCTAACTTTTTCCGTTTCGTCACGAAAATTAGCCATACATTTACATACGTCAATTTGCGTGACGAAATGGATAAGTTAAAGGTTTTCAATTTTTGTCCTTAACGATGTACACTTTTTTTGAAAACCGCCCATAAGTGATATCTTTATATTTACACTAGCGACCCGCCAGCGGCTTCGCCCGCTGCAATTTTTTTTATATCACTTAGGGGTATGTAAAATAGATGTTGGCCGATTCTCAGACCTACCCGATATACACACAAAATTTTATAAAACGCGACGCGACTGAGCCGCGCGGCTACCTATCTTACAGACGTGCACGCCCCACTCCTGTATTTCAGTGCCCCCTCCACCCCGCCCGCCGCGATGCCCGGCGCGCTTTTCAGACTGCATCGCAAACAACGGCCACGGCGCTATGGCGGTTTTGTTTACTGTTTGAATTTTTTAATTCGTAATATCTTTTGAATGGAAAGTCCAATTTAAATAATTTAAAAACTATTTTATAGGTAGTTAAATGGTCTTGACCATAAAATAATTTATTTGGATAAGGATTAATATAAACACATAAATAGCATGGTTTGAATTTGGTTAGCATTTTCATTAATGTTTAAAATGAAAAAAGTTGTTGTAGTGACATAACTACAATAGTTGGACATATGCTACCGCGGAGTTTTTTGTAGACATTATGATGTTCTTCAATATTGTTGTCATTATTTTGTTCTATCGCTAATAGTTTCGGCAGCGCATTCGACGAAAGACATTTTAAGACTCATTTTTCTACACCTTCGGTTACATTGTTCAAATTTTACCAAGGATCCCTAATTTTTTTCAAAATGAAATGTAGCCTATGTCAAATTGGAAGAATGTAGCATTCTATTGGTGAAAGAATTTTTTAAATCGGCCCAGTACTTTTTGAGCCTATTCATTACAAACATACAAACATACAAAAATAGGTACAAATCTTTCCTCTTTATAATATTATATATAGTGTAGATAAGAGGTGTGTAACTAATGTGGTATTCAGGGAATCAAAATAACTTTACCATCAACCGTCAGAAGAGCAATCGCTGGTCAGTCCTTTAGACACAAAGCAGAGCAGGCCACATCCAAAGCTAGCATTTGAAGGCAGAAGCGAGGCTGCACCCTCATACCCTGATTGTAAATCCTCGTGTTGACGACATCGAACGGCGTTTCCAAACACACAACGAAAAAGCTGCTGACGAGACTGCTCAGAAACGCAAGCATCGCCGGGGAATCATTCGCGATTCCCATCTTAAGCAGCTGCTCTTTGGTTCTGCAAGTGCACACGGGAAAACTCATTACCCTGGTTATACAGTCGGACGGTGGTGACGTCGAAGGGGCACATGGCGACGGCCACCACTGCGCCACTAATGGCGCTTGCCGCGAACGCTAGCCAAAATGGCGAGGTAGCGCATACGCCGTGGGCAGCCAACATTTCTTTTGCACTGGAGAAAGAAATAGTAGTTTATCTACACATGTATCATTAGTGCTCTAAAACGCGTTCAGATCCATTGGAAATGACCTGCATTTCCATCAATTGTGTTATCTGCGGTTGTGGTCGTGGTGGTGCTCAACAAACGTGCTCAAATATGATAAAGTTATGAGCAGAGCCCGGAGTTTTCGTAGCAATTTTTATGTGTCATAGGGACTTCTCGTTCCTATTCGACTTCCTATATACATAATTTTATCGATACATTATAGAACACAACACAACATATCAATGAAGATTAAAAGTAAAGGTAAACAACAGGCGGTCTTATCGCCAAAGAGCGATCTCTTTTATATAACTTTTGAGTGATTGAAAATGTTAAAAAGAGATTTGCAATGAAAAGTTCAGTTCAGTGTTTTAACATTTATCATTTTCATGTTCAAAGTCAGTTTTAATGCTAGCAAGTGTTTCATCATTAGTTTATCTGTAAAATAAATAGATAGTCATAATTTTATCTTGTCTCGAAGAGATCGCTCTTTCGCGATAAGACTGCATGTTGTTTACTTCTAGGTACTTGTAAACATATTAAAAAAATATATTCTGTATTTATCGATATACACATGTATATCGGAAGTCGATAAACGAGAAGTCCCTATGACAGCTCAAAAGTGCTACGTAAATTCCGGGCTCTGGTTATGAGTTTCAAATTTGAAACGTCTTCCAAAACCAACTCAAATTAAATAGACCCCAATTCTAAACACAATTGAAATTGAAAAGTCATATCGATTTTAGCTTAACACCTAAAGATATGTTACAGGTAGCACCACTGGTAGCAATGCAGGGCCTCTATTCTACTGCTTTATAACGATATCGTATTTGACGTGTTTTAGAATCGTTTATGTCACAGTCACCATTATTGTAAATGACATAAGAGTTATCAACACGTTGACAATACGGAAACACGTCAAATACGATATCGTTATTACCGTGTAGAATCCCAGCCCTGGGTCTCTATTCAACTGCGTTATAACGATATCGTTCTGTTTCCGTATTGTCAACGTTTTGATAACTCTTATGTCATTTACAATAATGGCGACTGTGACATAAACGATTCTTAAACGTGTCAAACACGATATCGTTTTAACGCACCTGAATAGAGGCCCAGGTCATTTGCCTTCGGATACTGAACCCATCTCAGAGTACTTACAATATGTGTGTAGATAAAATAATGTATGCAACTGTTCATAAATAAGCATTAAAACACTCGTATGATCTTATTATGAAACAAGCCAAAGGCCACACTCGTGCTTTAAGACCCCTCATTATGGTACGGTTACATAAACTATTTTACTTTATGAACTGGCCCGCTCTGCAATATGACAGCGGGTTTGTGCCACGGATGCCAAACTGTCAGAGTTCAACAGTCCATACATTTTATTCAAAGAAGCTCTTTAGTGCTTGCTGATGATGATGATGTATGATGAAATCGTGGCTTCTGTGGCAATTAAAGTTGTCGCAGACTGGCGCTTCAAAAGGTTACATATTCCGAGCTAGAGTTCCCTCCAAGACTCTGGGCTCGATGTAATGACCATAGAATAGAAGTCGCAACATCGTACGCTTAGAATTTGTTATACCTACTACGGAAACTATAAAAAACAAGATCTTGACTTCCTTTGTAGCAAATTTAATCTAAAATCCTTTAAGCCATTTATGTGTAATTGAAAGACAAATATCCAAACTTTAAACAATTTCAAATAAATAAAAAAAATATGATTATAAAAGGTCTTTAAGTGAAATGCCACACATTGTTATGCCTATTAACTCTTGAGTTCAAGATTTGTACCTAATACTGGATTGTGCCTGTCATGCAATTTACATTTTATCACCAACAAAACGTAATTATAATAAACAAATTTAATTATCTAATAAGAAATCCGTTTTACTATTTATGAGTGATAAAAGAAACATGTTTTCATTCATTCATGCAAACTTTTAATAGCCAGGGGGGTTATTATGACATAACTATGCAGTTCTGTTTCCGCTCAGAGAAAAGGACAGAGCTAAATAACTGCCATAGCTCTGTCCTTTACGCTCACCGTAAAATTATCTGCAAAGCTAGGTCAAAATAACCCCCCAGAGACTGCTAAGAACAGGCAAAAATGGAAAAAGTGGGGAGAGGCCTTTACCCAGCAGTGGGAAATATCAGACTTAATAAAAATAAAATGATAAAATATCAGTGGAACAGTCTCACAACAAATGACCTAGTTTCAATCTACAAGAAAGCTCTAGGCTTGGATTTGTTGCCAGAGATAACGATAAACATACTAACTACATAGAGAAATACAATATATGTAATACCCAAAACAGAAATAAATCATTGCGCTTATTAGTGTATTACACAAATACGGGAATCGAACCTGGGACCGCTAGCTTCGTAGACAGCGGCAAATCCCTACTATGGTGATCGAACTAGTAGTGGACAAGGTTCAATGATTGACACTTGACTCTTATTTTACACACAATAAAGGTTATTCATTTGTTTTGCAACAATAATTTTATAACCTTATAATCTTTTAATTAAGAGTAAAGTGTCCATTATTAGTGCCTGTCAGCTTAAAGTGTCCAACACTGGTGTGATCACCCTAGCAGTTATTGTATCCCTCCGTTCAGATGTAAGTCGATCTATTTAGGAGGGGAGGAAGCGACCGCATGCGCAAAGCAGAAAACTAACTTTGCTAGGGCGCGCCCTGAGAGAGGCCAATGTCCACCAGTGGACTGAAGTGAGCATTGGGCTGAGCCGAGGAGATTGACGACGAATTTAGCCTAGTTGGTGGTGACCCTGCCCAAGAAGTAGAGTCCCAGAGTAGGCCTAACACGCTGCCACGGGACAAGATTCTGACATAGGCTCGGGACTTAAATTTTGTGAGATGAGCGCGAGTATTTGTTTCTGAGTCATTTAGGTTTCTTTGTATAAGTACTTATTTCAGGTCTAATATCGTCTGCCATAATTATTTTAGGCATGAAGGTCATATTTAACGCATATTACGTATTTTTTTGAGAAATTGTTTTTCTGGATTTTTATAAATCAAACCTAACCTAACCTAGCCTTATCTACACTTTAAATAATTGAAATTAATGGTTTCAGAAGAAGCCTGCCGTTTGGTGAAATGTATAATTTTCCAAATTTTTCATTTGCTAAACCAATGTTATACACATTTTTCAGAATTTATTTTACTACCATCGTGTAGAACCCTTTAGGTAAGGTTAGGTTAGCTTTTATAAAATCCTGAAATATTTACGGTTACAGAAAACAAAGCGGTTTAGCAAATGAAAATTTGGGAAATTGAAAATTAACAAAAAAAAAATGACGAAACGAAGGTAACCCGGTTTCAGCCATATAAGTAAAAATTATACGTTTATAATAATTATGTTAACAAAATACATTACGATCAAAAATTTTGATGGGGAAACACGGGCCCACCTGTCTCTCTAAAGGAGCGTCCCCATTGAGAGCATTCGCGTGTTATACTCGTAATCGAGTTGTGTGGACGTTGAGCCGAGCGTTACTGTGGTCCCCACTCCATACCACTTGAATATTAGACGCCAAATGCTCAATACACGCGAATGCTCTCAGTGAGGACGCTCCTTAAGTATATACTCATATCTTGGTCTAGTGGCCTTTGCCGAAGGCTTAGTTTGGGACGAGGTCATTTTTTTTGAGATTGGCCCCTGACATTATGAATACGAGGGTTTTCATTGTGAGTTAGTACTTACGCGGAGAAGGTGGTGAGTTGTGCTGCGCTGCCAACAGCCAGCCGCGTGCAGGTGGCGTTCACCCCCGCGAAGTAGCCTTTAAAGCCTTCCGAGGAGTAGATCTTGGACATGCCGTCGTACATCCCTGCAAGAGGAAGCCATTACGGTGTAAGACTTCTTGGAGGTTAAGGTACCACGAGATTGCTAGCGCGTAATATTCGACGGCGTAGCTTGCTTATAGAATAGAACAAAATAAAATACACCGCTTGCTGCAACACATTTAAAAATAAATGACAACTAAAGTAACAAATTAATAATTGCGTTTAAAGCGCCCCACTCAGCGTTGGGACCCGAGCAAGCCGCGGCGGCGCTGGTTTCCAAAGGGACCCGAAAGAAAGAAAGAAAGATATTTATATATGTACAGAAATTAATTAGCTTTACTCTTCGCTGGCTTATTCTCTTCTGATAGGCACAAGATTTTCGAACTTAAGGACCAGACCTTAATAGCGTTATGAAAAATATCATAACGTTATATTTTGTTGCAAGATGGCGATATTTTTTTCATAATGTTACGTTACATCGCAACGAAATCAAAATCTTAACTAAGCCAGAACAACGTTATATTAACGTTATAAATTGCACGATTTGGTCGGTTTGTGCTTTTATTGCTCTAAAGTCAAACGATTGAGCAGCTGATATACTCTTGTGATGCGTATAAGATGAGCGGCAATGAAGGCCATCACGATATTGTACTAGTGCAAGTGCAGTAGTCGAGGTGATGTATTTAACTTTAGTATGTTTATATAGACGAGCTTCATATCATTATGATGAATATCGCGATGGACCCGAGCTATACCTAACCTAATTTATAATTACGATTCACATTCACAAAGACCAAAAATAAAACGTAGGTAATTAAGCCATTGTTGAGGAGACGTTCTAATCTGGTGAGGGAATCCTGGCTGATGTTAGTAGTGCAGACTGCAGACACAACACTCGCATAATGGCGTCAACCACTAAATGCAATGGGTACATATACTGTTTCAGTACAAAACAATACAATATAAATACTCTTTATTGAACACCAAAAAATAAAAAATAAAAATTGAACATGGAACAAGTACATTTAAGTCATAGATATACAACAGGCGGTCTTAGTATGTATCACATTAGCATTTTGTAAGCTAAGCTCCCCAAACAGCTCACCTTTGTACCTATGCTGCCGTCCGACCGCGATGCTCGGGTGCGAGCCCGCCTGGATGCGGGTCTTCAGCACCGACACGGGGTTGGCTACAACACCGCTTACTAATCCGCTCACGCTGGACCAGAACACGGACTTGTTGATGGACACTTCCCCGTTGGCCTTCGCCGTCCAGCCGTGGACCTCGGCCACGTGGTACATGCCCAGTCTGTGAAATGATGGGGTACTTTAACGTACAGTCACAAAATAAAAATGTTGAGCATACTTAGAACCTTGTCATTGTGGTTGTCACTGTCATTATCGAGATGTTCGTTTGATGTTCAGTTTGAAGATTACTATGATAAGGCACTAAAGTGCTTAATGTTTTCGTTGGGGTAATGTACTGTTGAAATGTCTTCCAAATCCTAACGAACGCGTCTTTTTTTTCAGTAAAATATAACTTAACCCACTATTTCCCGCTTCATTCGTATGTTTCATACTTACTGTCCCTTTTGATTAAGGGTTAAAACTTAATACTGTTCCATAACTAATCCGATCTTCCTCTATGTATGTGCGACTACAAACAGAGCCTTAAACCTTTGGACCTTTTATTGCAATTAGAAGAAAAAATTGATACATTGCTTTTTAGTCTACTAAACAACTTAAGGCGAAAATTAGGCTTTAGGACATATTTAATTTATTAAATCAGACAGCCAATATGCAAATTACAAAAAAATATAATAATCTATCAAGAGATACTGAAATTCCCTGTATCCTACTGGATTTTTTCGGTAGTAACCACCATCTTGCTTCAAAACCTGGCCCAAGTATGCCCAATGCGTTGCCAACCCTAAGGGCTGAGATGGAATGCCTCTATGCTAGTGATAAGATGTCATCAGCTGTCTTATCCCCACACCGGAACACAACAATGTGAATACTGCTTGGCGGTAGTTTAATGGTTAAGGTGGTGGTAACGATCCGGACGGACCCTGCACAAGGTCCCACAAACAAAAGTACTACTAGCCAATGCTAGTTTGCCGTGTCTCTCATCATTATTATAATTTCAGCCAAAAGACGTCCACTGCTGGACATAGGCCTTCCCCAAGGTTTGCCGCAAGGTCTACCTATTGCACATCTATCCACGCTGCGTCTTCCAGTATAGTTCCGTCACGTAAAAAAGCTGCAGGAGATGTACGTGCGCATCGCGCATTTATCTAAAAAATTGGTAGTAGGAATGAAGGGGGCGGGACGGGGATATACTCCGCCGGTAAGCTTATGCGCGTACGCTATTGCTTAGTGACTGTACCCATGCGCAAACACCTCCATTGTCTCTCAGTGGCCTTTTTACATGACTGGTACTATACGCGGAAAGAACCCCTCGGCCCCATCGGCCACAAAGTCTCCGACATTATCTATACTTTGAAATTAAAATGAGTGTAAGATTAGGTACTTAGGATAAGATGTTTACCTGACTGAGTTCATGGTGAAGCCCAGGATCAGCGCCGGCGCCAGGCCCTTCTGCAGCGCAAGCGCACCATCGGTCCGACCGATGACGTACAGCGCGTGGAACATGCCCTTGTATCGGACTACCTGCCCTTCAGGAAAATGCCTTGTTCAAAGTCGAATCATACCCCGCTAACCTTTTTTTAGGGTTCCGTAGTCAAAATAGGAACCCTTATAGTTTTGCCATGTCCGTCCGTCCATCCGCAGCCTAGTGCAACGACTATTAGTACTAGAAAGCTGCAATTTGGCATGAATATGCATATTAGTCTCGCCAACAAAGTGGTAGTCAACGTCAAAAGTAAGTGATCAAAATTAAGGTTTCAAAACATCTTCTAGCATGACACCCCAGATATAACAGTTATACCAAGGTGTCAGTTATCAAAAGTCTAATCGTCTGTTGGTGATCTTAAAACGATATAAATAGGAAATAATGAGAGCTAAACGAATGCGCGGGAAGCTGTAGGTACCTACCTATAATTATTTATTAAATTTAAAACTTTAATTAATGACATATGTTCAAAGAAAACACGTTTTAGATTACTAATGTGATAACGTTTACATTGTGTTCAAATCGTAAAAAAAATATTAACACTTAAAAATGAAAGAAAAATCGATTACGTAAACGACTAATGTATTGTTTCTAATCAAAAATAAGTAGAAAAGGTAATGAATCTTTTTACGGGTTCTGTCACTTCCATAAATTTATTTAAATGTTCCTAGCTCTTAATGACGGGGTGCGTAACGATCGATATAAAAATATTTTGTATAATATCAGTCGATATAACGCTCATTTGATATAAGTATTGAATCATATAACAACATTTAATATATTTAAATATGATATAATTATCATTTTATATAACGATCATTTGAACTAAAAATATTTTATATAACATACATTAAGTATAATGCATATTTATTATAATCAACTTATGATATAAAGTTCATTTCATATAAAGTATAGTTGGTATAAAAAAATACTGTCTATACTAACTCGTGTCCAACCACAAGGGTCGGTTTATTAGTTACCTATTGTGACCCTACAGAGCGGTAACTCCTAGGTCTCAACTAATATATAGGTTAGGTTAGGTTAGAATTGTGTCAAGGCGCGAAGCGCCATAAATACGCGGAATAGGAGCTCCGCGAAGCGGAGCTCCGTTGACTTTGCCTTACAATTATTTTAAATATGTGGCAATAAAAAATAATTTACCACATGATAGTTATACAATATGATTTTTATACAATATGATGATTATACCAATTGATGTTTATAATAAATAAATGATATACCAAATGATAATTATAATAAATAAAAATAGATATTTTGATAATATACCAATCGTTTATTATATAAAATGAGTGATTATATCCTTTAAAATAATATCAAATGTTATTATATCAAATGAAATTATATGAATTATTTTTATACCGATCATTACACACCCTTAATGACGTGGTAAGCTACAATACCAAAATAGCTAAATTGGACTGACTTACTACTGAATTTTATAAAATATTATCGTGCGTCCCTTTAGCTTTAGTTTGAAGTAAACCGTTACAAATACTAGTTCTAATTATAAGAGAGTGAAATGAATAGAATTTATATATAGAGTTTAATACAAAATCTACCGCGCCGCCGTACTCATAGAGACATTTTAAAGACAATTAGGCAGCGTTTCCACCAGAGCTGTGCGAGGTAGCGGAACATTGTGCGAGGAAAAAATCCACCAATTGCATTCCTAGGCTGAGATTCTACTCGGTAATAAACCGGGCAAGAGCATGTCGGACTATGCTCAGTGTAGGGTTCCGAAGCCGCTAAGTACTACAAACATAAAAATCAACCAGTAATAACTAGTTTTCTATTTAAAGTCATTTGGTGTCGTCTTAGATGATTTTAGTAGGTATAAACACTTTAATCGCCTGTATCTCAAGAACCAATTATGTCTTCTTATTCGTGATGGTTTTCCTTTAAAATTCGTTATATGTTGTTTTATTTAAGATTGTTTTCTGATTTTTAGTATTTGTGGTTTTGGCTTTACGCTTGACTCTAACAAAAATTAGCGCTTTAAAACTTAATATTTCATAAACTGATCACTTAATCGAAAAATTGATTTCACACACCCGCAATATTTTGAAAAAAGAGCTCTCGAACGACACCCCACGACAACGAGAAAAGAAAAATACATCCCCACGTTACGTGTAGGGGAGGTACCGTAAAAAATATTTTATCAACATTATATTTTACCATTTTGTTGGCGTGACTAATATGTATATTCATGCTAAATTACAGCAATTAGTATTTAAGAGTCTCTGAGCTAGGCTGCGGACGTACGGATGGACGGACGGACATGGCGAAACTATGATCGGATTTTTAATCCCACAGAAAAAATGTAAACAAAATTACGTCACTGTCAAAGTGACGTTTCAGGGGATCTCAAAGTTCGGGCCAGCAACATTAATAATATTAATTTATTATTTCGCTGTAACAGTGATATTAAAAATAAATTTGAGAAATAATTAAAATTTAACAGAACAATTAACAAAGTCACTGGAAAGCGATTAAGACGGGAGCACGAATTGTGAAGCGAGTGTTAGTGACGTCTCACATCAATCAAGCGGCCCTCAACTTGTTGACACGGGTGTATCGAGTCAGTGATACCATTGCAATAAATAAATTATGCATAGAAAAAGAGTACCTACTCTCGTTTTAAATGAATGTAACAAAGAGTTTATTTCAAAATAAAGTTCGTCATTAACAAATGAAATTATTTCATGTTGATTGAAATATATAGATTTTTATAGCTAGTCAATTTCTTATAAATGTGGAAAGTATAAATATTTTGAATGCTGCAAATGTAGTTTTAAAAATCTAAGCATTGTACATAGGGACAGACAGACAGCGGGAAGCGACTTTGTTCTATACTATGTAGTGATGACAAGCATTTGCCCGCGACTCCGTCTGCGTATATTTAGAGTATCGCTATTCCCTCAGGAACTGACTATTTTTTCAGGATTATCCTGTGGTATAAGTATCATATGGCCTTGCCCGGGACTCAAACTATCTTCATACTAAATTTCGTCTAAATCCGTTCAGCTGTTTATCCGTGATAGCGTAACAAACAGACAGACATACAGAGTTAATTTCGCATTTAAAATATTAGTAAGTATAGTCAAGTACGGATGGATTTTACTGAAAATCTGAGGTTATATGTCAAACAGTATTAATTTGCGTACAAACGAAGACACTGTTAACTGACCACCCATAAACTTTAATACGTTGCGATAAGGTTTATGTTCGATTGTAAATGTACAGTCGACAGTGTCTTCGATTGTAGGTACATCTTTAATGTTTTCTATTGACGCCGACTATAACAACTATGCTGACGTATCGTCATGCTGATGAATGAGGTGATGATGGAACCTGCTGGTGTTTGGGCTGCAGCTCCCCCTGAAGCTGCATGCGCGTCTTGACGACGTCGATGGGGTTGGTGAACACTGTTGCGCCGGCGCCGGCCAGTCCGCCGATCACGAAGTCCATAGTGTCAGGGTCTGTGGGACGATAGTTGTTTGACAAAAAAACAAGGCAAGGATTGACTATTAAAAAAAACAATGGGATAAATCCGGATGGTGGCCACACTTTTTTAAATTACGTAGGATAAAAAGCAAAATACTTTATTTGTAAAGCTACGTTTGGTTTTTATTTACTAATATCGGTCCTATCGAAAATGGATATAATTCTGAAGATCAAGTGACAAAGGATTTAAGTCTAGTATTGTATGTACCCTTTTTTATTACGAGTTAAGTCTACTTATGGGTCATACACACTCTTAAAAACAAAAGATTGTCTTTCCTGTGGTCAATAGTTAAAAGCTTGTGTGCATATTAGTTTTGTTTTTATATGATAGGTCTAAAGCAGTCCTGACGCCGTTTATGCGGGAATAGGCTTAGCCAGAAAATTAGGCCTTATAAACGTTAATTCCGTCTGTCCGTTGTGTCCATAGGAAAGACGATAACCTAAATCTATGTATGACCCCCATACCCTTTTTCACTAGGAGCCCAGATTTATGGAAGATAAAAAAACATTATCTTTAATATTTCCGGAGTAAAGGATGTCCCAAAATTAGTATTTGCGGACCATATTTTGGGACATCTATCCCACATGTATAGGGATATTTGCCTATTTTGTATAAACTACGTTTGGGATAGATCTAAAACGCAAAAACTTAGATCGCATTTTGCCTTCTCGTGCAGAGACACGCGACACGTTCATCTTAGTTGAAGAACCTTCAATAGATTCATCCGCGAAACGAGGAATTTACAAGCGGGGCAACTATACCCCTGGGACAAGTATCCCGGATAATTACTAGATCTTATAAATGGCACAAGCACCGGTGGTTTACAAAACCACCCGTCCGACCATTCCGATTTAACCCTTTGAACGCCAACGACCACTAAAGATGTCGTGCCTACAACGCCACCGACCATTATATAGGTCACAGGTAGGTACAGTTTAAAAGAGACGTTATTTCGTATGGATTAAGTTAAATTTTGCAATAACTTTTAATACATGTTTGGCGTGTGAGTGACGCATTTGTATTTGACGTAAGGCGTTCAAAAGGTAAAAAAACGCATCGCAGCAATTATAGAAGACGTTACACTTTCGCGAGTTTCACACATACTGTTATAAATAAATAAAAAAACCGGCCAAGCGCATGTCGGACCACGCACAGTGAAGGGTTCCGTAGCTGGGATGAACGTTCATGGTTGAAATTCTTTTTTTTTTTTTTTTAATCTCAAAAACTACACAGCGTATCGTGTTCAAAACAATTTTGGTTGGAAGTATTTCGTATGTTGTACTACTGTAATTTTTATTACAATGTTTTATTTAACAGTTCAAAAGCTACCCACCCGGACAGAATTTTTACGACTTTAGAAGCGTATATCTGGCCAACTGTTCACTTACGTAAAAAGTCACTTAAAAACCTCCGTATCATTTTGGAAACCCTACCTAGGAAAACCCCACACGCTGATGTAACTCAGAAATTTTTTTTCGTTCCCTAGTTACATGTATGGAGTGCCACACCTAAAAAATTTTTTTTTTCTATTTTAGTACATTATTGTATAGCGGTTCATAGAAAACATCTATCCTCCAAATTTCATTTATATAGTGCCAATAGGCTCTGAGTAAAATGGCTGTGACATACAGACGGACAGACGGACATGACGAAATTATAAGGGTTCCGTTTTTGCCATTCGGCTCCGGAACCCTAAAAATGGGACTATTGTTTCGTGTTAGATATAAACATCGTTACTCTAATCGCTAAAAGAATATTTCTTTTGACTTGTTATCGTATTGTTTTAACTCGGCCGCCATTACTTTCAAGTAAACGAGAGCTATCATAACGTTGACAATACTATAACATGTCAAAAGCAATATGGTTTGCCGAGTAGAACAGAGCCCCTGGTCAGAAACATTAACCTCCTCCTCGGGCAGTCGGCTAAAAAAAATATGGTTAAGTATATTTGTCACCTTCCCGCATGCGATTGAATACTCAGACGGCACTAAGCTCTTCGGATGTGTAGCTTTCCTCACGATGTTTCTCTTTACGATCCTACTAACTCAGTGTGTTATTTTTGTCTAAAAGACTATTATAAAAAGATTATTATATTAAAACTTATTTAATGTGCTTCAAAGTTTTGTTTTTTAACCAGTTAAATTCTACGTGTTGCAACGTTTCGGTAAGTTCTTTTTGTATGTAAAGGAGAAGGCACACGAACACTCAGGCCACCTGGTGGTATGTGGAATCTGAGACCCATAGACCTCAAATGCGTTGCCACCCCTGAGAACTAAGATGGAATGCCTCTATGCTAGTAATTTCACCGGTTGTCTTATCCCCACACCGGAACACAACAATGCGAACCCTGTTGCTTGGCGGGTGGTTAATGGATAAGATGGTGGTAGCGATCCGGACGGACCCTGCACAGGGTCCTACCACCACTGCAACAAATGCAACGATTTGCTGTTGCTAACTCATCGAACTGTCGGTTTCTATATCATCATTAGTACCCTTGCCTTTCATAGGCAAGTAAAATAGGTATGTGGGCATTTAACACACAGCACTTTCTGCCAATAATAATCACAAGTACCTACTATAGATTAGGCACTTACGGCCGAACCCTATATTCAAACCGCGGATAGATAAGGCTTATTTCGGGTTGAAATTTGACATTTGCCCATACAAAATGTGTCAAATTTTAATCCGAAGTAAGGCTATCTGTCCGCGGTTTGAATATAGGGTTCGGCCGTAAGAATAGTAAACAAGTGACAATTAATCACGAACTTTGAACATCACGAGGTACGAACGTACAATTACACTCCACTTTCGCTATGTCGTGAGTTTCTACGATTTATTTGTTTATTTTACGTTAGTTAAACATTCTAGCGTTAAGAAATATTATCTGCCGTAATTAAGGAACCTAATACATATTCAAGGTTGAAGGTTTGAACGAGATATCTCTGTAAAAAAACATGACGTGCCAATTTACATGCTATGGAAATAATACTTTAAAAAAATGATTGTAATTTTCGACACTTTAACCAAGTCCTATGTTATCTGTGCAGACTCATTGCACTGAATTTCAACCGCTACTTTTTTATTACTTCACTCTGTCAAATGTTTAACGTTCCGCACACTATTTACATAGAGCCGTACAATTCATTTCAAACACAGAAACTAATAAAACAACTAAATGGAAACAAAATACATACATTTGCGTCGACCTTCAGATGTTATCACTTGTACCACACTGCACGACTGTTATCACTGACACATTTCGTCTAAATACTCAACTAAACAGGTAAAGAGCACATTTATCACAGATCTTTGTTACCTTTTACATCATTTGGCGATCATGCGCGACATTGAAATACTCAACGTTACGTCAGTCTTACTCTACCAAGTTACGTTTGCTGTTCGCAATGTCGCTACCGTCGAACGGTTTACTGCAATAAAATATGACGGTTAGTTAGTTCAGCGTTTGTCCGCTTGCATTACTAAGTTTGCTGTATTATATGCTACTATTTGTTATACAACGTGGTATGACGTCACGCGAGCACGCGTTTCGCGCGCTTGGCAATCGAATTGGTTGAATGAATGAATGTATTTTCGCTCGTTTAGGTTAAAACTCATTCATTAAGAGCTATAAATTAAGACCGAACGTCTACTTTGAAACTCTAAAATCGAAATGAGAAACATTTATGTCGTTACTTCGTTAATTCGTGAATCAACCGAGAGAAAGAGACGGTTAGCGTAATTGAGTTCGATTTTTGGGGTTTGGCCTCAACTTGTCCCGATAACTTTACGGGCACGCTAATCTCACAGAATTGACTATATTTTCTATGGAAAATGGTAGCATTTTGCCATACTTAATACTTAAAGTACCTACTTAGTTACTTACTATTAATGGGATTCAATCGCGTAATAAAATAAATATTTATCCCGACGTTGCGACTGTCTTACAACAGCCGTGGTCACGAGAAGACTGACGTAGAGGGTGTTCTTCTTTTCTTGCGAGTTTTTCGTTTTTGTTGTTTCAAAATGTCAACACACAATACTCACTATATACTTATCCGACGATTTATCCGCTAAGATAAACATAATAATATTGTAAAATCTATAATACTTACATTAACTACTTAAGTTAAGAAGGTTCACTACTCTTGTAGCTTTAAATGACGGTATTACAAATCAAGATAAAAAAATCGGAATAGAGCATGTCGGACCATGCTCAGTGTAGGGTTCCGAAGCCGTTAAGTACTACAAACACAAAAAATAACAAGTGTGAACTAATTTCATTTTTCAAGTTATTTGGTGCTTCTTAGATGATTTCTAGTACTTTAGTCGCCGTATCTCAAAATCTCAACTCAAGTTAATCTTGAGAGATTCCTATAATTTCTTTTATCATTTAAAAAAAAAGCGGCCAAGTGCGAGTTGGATTCGCCCATGTCATGCTTGGTTTTTTTCTATTTATGTGTGAAAATCTTAATGCGGTTCACAGAATACATCTACTTACCAAGTTTCAATAGTTCTTATAGTTTCTAAAAAAAGTGGCTAAGACATACGGATGGACAGGCAGACAGACATGACGAATCCATAAGGGTTCCGTTTTTGCCATTTGGTTACGGAACCCTAAAAACAGTTTTTTTTATTATTTGCAGTTTTGGCTATAGGGTGGCGGGGGAGCACGTAAATTTAAGCAAGATTACACTTTTCGAGTTCAATATTACCTAAACGGTCCCGTAAATCCAGAAATTGATAATAACATGTATCCCGGTAAGGGCAGATATTTGTGTGTGATGAGCGCGAATATTTGTTCCTGAGTCTTGGATGTTTTCTATGTATTTAAGTATGTATTTCTCTATATAAGTATGTTATCGTTGTCTAGTACCCATAGTACAAGCCTAGAGCTTAGTTTGGGACTAGGTCACTTTGTGTGAGATTGTCCCCTGGTATTTATTTATTTATATAATGTTTTTATTAAGAGCTATCCAATGGGACCAAACTCGATGTTATAACGTAAATAAAATCTGCTTTACATGTCAGATTACCGCTCGTCCAAGGGTTTCGAGTTAAATCGCGGACAAACAGACGGAAATAGCGATACCTTGATTCCTTATTGAGTACGAAACGCTAAAATTACATACATACATACATACATAACATCACGCCTTCATTCCTAGAGTGGGGTAGGCAGAGCTACAGAAATACCAACAACTCTATAAAGAATTGTTGATAATTCTGTAACCACATTTTGCACAATAAGGCCAAGAAGCTTACTAGTGTATTAGTGACAGGTTGCAAGCCCATCGCCTAACAGTACTACAAGCCCTTACGCTAAAATTACCTTTGCTATAAATAACATAACATAACATCACGCCTTCATTTCCAGAGATACCAACAACTATAAGAAGACTTGTTTATTTATAATTACTGTAACCACATTTTGCACAATCAGGCTAAGATGTTAACTAGTGTATTAGTGACAGGTTGCAACCCCATCGCCAAACAGCACTACAAGCCCTTATTCCCTTAGCATAAGTATCTATTTCAAAAAGGTTAGTAATTTAACATAGTATCACAATTAAAGTAGGTCACGTGAATAAGTAAAAAGTCGTTAGACATCAATGGTGGGCACGAACAAATCATAGCGATCGGGGATTTGGGTCAAGTGCACCAACTGCCCAGCCGAGGACAAAAACCCGTGTCGTGATGTAATGGGGGTTGGGTTATTTTCTCTGTTGTAATAGTACATTATTGCCTTGGAACGGAAAGCTTCGCCTCGCAGTTGCTCGCCTTCTAAAATAGCAGTCAGGCAATCAGGCATATATAATGCTTTTCTCAATAAATGCGAGGAAATGATACAAATGCATAATTGAGAGAGAATCTTCTTTTGAAAATCAGTACAAGACAGTATTGAGCCGCCGCACCGCTCGCCGCCCCAGCACCTTTTATTAAATTGGGTGTATAGGATTTTTTTCACGGCCAAATTGATTTTACAGGCAATAGAGATCATATTTAAATAAAATATGGACATGGACGGAAATGGACATGGGTTTTCTTAAAATGAGGTACTTTCCGTCCCTGTGTTTCAATCGTAAAACGGTTCTTTACGAGCGTGTTTGAGAAAAAGCACACATGGAGCGGCACTTTTCTGACCCAGCATCCACACGGGGGGAAATGTTATCATAAAATATATGAATAAGAATGAATATGAATAAATATTCGCGCACTCATCACACAAATATCTGCTCTTACTGGGATTTGAGCCCAGGACCCCCTAGCTTCGAAGGTAGGGTCACTAGGCTAGCGTCAAATAATGTTATCATTCTCTAGTAAGACAAACAAAAAGGAACGAAAAACTGAAATAGACAAAAGGCGTTGTCACGAAATGGTTCCAACTCAGCGTCTTGATGGCATTAAAGCGAATGCTGGTCATCCGTTGGAGCCATCCAGTGAATTCACGGCAGATCACACACTCATAGCACACGCACTAAACTAAAATAAAGAAAACAAAATATGCAACATATTCATTAAAATCACGCCATATTTGAACTGGCCATGAACTGGTGCGGTGGCGTGCTAAGACAAATAACCTCTCGTGCATAGGAGCTCTAGCGGGAGGGGTTAGTTTTTCTGCAGGAGGGCTAGCACAAGTGGTTCACGACTTGTTTGTCGCTCGGATATTTCTATTATAGTCTGTAACGATAGAGACGCACTGAGCGTCATGCGAGAAAATACAACTTGTGCGAAGCGTAAAGTTGTACATTAAGAGGCCACATATGCTGCCACGCCCACACAAGAATCAAAAAGGATGGCTGTGCTTTCGAGCGAAAAACGTGAGATGGAGATAGTTTGCACGCGAATTGATTGCAGCGTCAAATACAAATAATTGCAGTTTACTTTAAAAATACAACTTTTATTAAAAAACATGATCTACCAGGATTATTAATGAAAAATTATTTTGGAGATCGTAGGGTTTCGAACATTCTACCAAGAACATACGAAAACTGTTGACGATTTTGATATTAATCTAATTTAATCTTGTTTTCATGTTTAATACATACATACAGTCATGCCTTCATTCCCAGAATGGGGTAGGCAGAGCTACAAAAAAAAACACTAAAAAACTTGTTGATAATTCTGTAACCACATTTTGCACAATCAGGCTAAGATGTTTACCAGTGTATTAGTGACAGGTTGCAAGCCCACCGCCTAACAGTACTACAAGCCCTTTAGCCCTTGTTTTCATGTTTAATAGTCTCAAGGAAATATGACCAAGTTTAATAGGTATATCTAGCACATATAGCAGTTTTTTTTTGCTCAGGCCACCTGATGGTAAGTGGAATCTGAGACCCATAGACATTTGAATTCTCAAGACTATAATCCTAAGACCCCAAATGCATTGCCAACCCTGAGGACCAAGATGGAATGTCTCTATGCTAGTAATTTCACCGGTTGTCTTATCCCCACACCGGTACACACTGTTGCTTGGCGGGTGGTTAATGGATAAGATGGTGGTAGCGATCCGGACGGACCCAGCACAGGGCCCTACCACCACTAAAGCTATAGCTCTGTTCTTTCTGTCAGCGTAAACTGAACTGCATAGCTATGTCATAATAACCCCTCAGATAACATCCAGAACACTATTGATCATTATTATATGGACAAAGAAAGCGACGGGTACTAAATTATCTAACTACTTACGGTGCTGACCGTACATAGTAAAAGGTATTTATTTTTAGCTGACTACTTAGTTGCATCTATTCTATAACTTATCGACAAATATTTGAACGAATCCATTAAAATGTCTAGTCACGTTACAACTTAGTATTGAGCTTCTGTTGACGTCACAAGGCTTCTATAAAAGTTCTTGGTAATTGTGATGGAGCACCCAGTTACTAATGACTTGTAGATTTGATAAAATGAACTTTTTGACCTCTCGATAGATTTTTTTAGGAGAAAACCCGGATTTTATGTTGAATAACAAACATTTCTCTTGGGATACGAAACCATACACATACAAAAGTCCGGTCAAGTTCGAGTCTCACTCGCATACCGAGGGTTCCGTCCTACCACACCACTTTATCTCATTTCAATCGGGTGTGGTTTAGTATGTTAATTCTAGTAGGATAATGTAAATCCTAATTATATTAATTATAAATTTGAATTATATTAGAAACATGTATCCAGGTGCCATCGAATGTCATCACTTCATACATTTTCTGTCGATTTCGTTAAATGAAAGCTAAACGTTGGTCATCTTGGCTTCTACCCCAGACCTATCGTTTATTTACCTAGATTGATTAGGTAAGCAAAGATGGTTGTCCTGCAATAATAAAACAACACGTTAATGACTCAACATTCACTGTTTAGTAAACTTATTGTTTAAATACCTACGGTGAAGATTGAAAACGTTCTAATGCGAAGTGTAGATTTTAGTTTTTACTTTCTGATATAATCGATTTTGGACACAAATGATAATGCTTTGTTATGAAATAAAATGTTTGAAGATAACGCTTCTCTTTAGCTGCAGTCGGGTAAAAAGGATAAATACCTACATTGAATCAATTTAAATCTATTTTTTGAAAACATTCATAATTTATAGTGTCAGCAGCTTTGAAACAAAGGGAATCCCGTACAAATTTTCAACCCCTTTTTTATTCCCTTAAGGGTTGAATTTCCATAAACGATAAAATTATATTTCTTTAATTCGTACCAAGAGTGTATATTTTAAATTTGATGTAATTTACTTCAAAAATGACGTATCTCCCATACAAACTTTAATCCACTAAATTTCGACCTTTTAGACATGAAATTTACAAAAAAAACCGGTCCAGACCATGTTGGACCATGCTCAGTATAGGGTTCCGAAGCCGTTAACTACTACAAACATAAAAATCAACAGTACTTAATAACTATTTTTCTATTTAATTTTAATTAGTGCCGTCTTAGATGATTTTAGTAGGTATAAACACTTTAATCGCCTGTATCTCAAGAACCAATGAAGTTTACTTAGTCGTGATAGTTTTCCTTTAAAATTGGTTATAATAATGCTCCTTCTTTTAAGGTTTTTTTTCAGATTTTTAGTATTCGTAGTTTTGGCTGTAGTTAATATTTTATAAACGAATAACTTAATCGAAATACTGTTTTCACAAACCCGTAATATTTTTGAAAGACCTATCCAACGACACCCCACACCGAGAAAAAAAATACATCCCCACGTTACGTGTAGGAGAGATGCCCTAAAAAAAACATTTTTTTTTCCTTTTATTGTACCACTTTGTTGACGTGACTAATATGCATATTCATACCAAATTGCAGCTTTCTAGTACTTAGAGTCTCTGCGCTAGGCTGCGGACGGACGGACGGACGGGCATGGCGAACTATAAGGGTTGACTACGGAACCCTAAAAAGGGAAAAAAAGAAATTCCAAGTGCATGCTATGCGTAAGCATTTGTAGTGATTCAGTTAAGTGCCAACGCTGACTGTACTTTTCCTTTGCCCTTCGCTAACATTAATCACCGTTGTGCTCCTTCGTCACTTATTGAGTCAACTCACGCGCCTAGGAAACTGGATACGGCTCTAAAACGGGGTTTGTTCTTTTAAACAGCTTTAAAGCTCATTCTCAAATATACATTTTAATAATTGAATGTGGAAAACACAATTGATCCCAATTCAAATGATTAAAGAAATTCAGTGACATTCCATGTATAGTACTGTAAGCCTGGTAGGCGCCTATTCCTAAGCGTAATACTTTACGCACTTTTAACTAAGCTACGTAGAATAAAAGTGTACGCCTTGCAGTGTTAATATATTCTTTCATTTATTTTAACGTTTAAATATACATTAATTCACATGTGAATGCCAACGCGGTCCGTTGGAGACTCTGGAGCGTCCCCCTGAAAACCACCGGCAGGCATTCCATATTTCGAAATCTTTTTTATTCAAAAGATTTCGAGACATTTCGACATAACAAAATAGAAAAAAGAAAACAATGAAAGGAGTATGTACTGCTACATCCTTCTTTCATTACATCCCTCGCCCCTCTGGAAGCAAGGTCCCTACCTATGCTATCCTATACGAAACCCTAATGACTACCTAAGGAGGGAACAATACATTAAGGGGGATCGTCCTGCTCTACAGGATAATTTCCTGTGACAATACCGCATCTGATGCCAAAACTTGTGTTAGTGACGTACCATGCGTCATCGGCATCGTCTGCGCTACTTGCCATAGCAAACTTCGACTCTTCAAAAACCCTACCAAAAATAAAAGACGCGATCCATGGTTAACCTTACATATCTACTGTCAAACATGCTTGACAGCCCAAACACTGAAGGTGCCTGGTCAACAAGAAAGAATCAATTCCCTTTATACGTTGCCAGCATAAAATTACAAAAGCATTAAACATCGTACCAAGGAGGTTGGTATCGACATTAAAAAACAAATAGACCCGTGTCTATGATTTAACGCCTTAGGGTTTGGCGCACACAGTCGCCTTTACTTGCGGATCCATAGACATCCCCTCTCATCAGACAGAGAGTTACTGTCTGTGGTGCCACAGGCACTATTTCTAAGTGAGATGACATCAGATATGTCATGTCACTTTGGCATGACAACTAAACTAATATTCTGAAGGAATATTAGTTTTACCTACCTATTTAAGTCGTGATAAGAATTCATGCTCTGAAAGATCATCAATCGTTATCTCCTATCAATATCTACTAAAAAAAAAATTTTATTACTAACTACAGCTGTGCTAAGATATTTAATTACATGTCATTAAATTAAAAAAAACCATATATCAGTAGTACAGTTTGCGAACGTAAGCGTCGCCAGATGGCAGCTTAACTCAGCATCAGTACATGAAATTAATAAACACCATTAAAGACATCTGAAAACAAACAATTATACGGGGCCAAGCATCCAAGCTATCGAAGAGCTGGCGCCTATTAAAAGACAAGACATAATAGATTCAAACAAAATTTCAACGATACGGCTCTACAGAAGGGACGGGCATGGTGCAGTCCAGACATCGGACTTCCTGTGCCTTCCACATCAAAGGCAGGATTGCATGCCAGTGTTCCTTCTGCTAACAGCAGCCGTCAGACTTCTTACATCAGTTTTTTTTTTAACTCAGCAAATGCGCATGTAATAAAAACATAATTATACACATTAAATCAAATAAAGTACAGCTGCCCATAATAACATCATAAGAGCATGAATAAGCATCCAACCATATCGCCATCACATAACAAACGATATGAAATACGTGACTTGAGCACCATAGAAAACATCTGTCAGGCGTTATGTGAGATGAAACCCATACAGAGTTTCTTCCACACCTTACAGGCAAATTGGAATTCTCATCATAAGACCAGAAGTAATGTTCCCATGGAGACAAGCCTGCATCTCACTTTCCTCTCCTTTTTCATGGCTATTCATGCTCGCTCATTGTGTTAGCGAACTGCAAAGACAAAAAGAAAGTTAATATTATACATGACTATACACAATTATATACAACTTTATAACTAAGCTCTAGCATGAAATTTCTTTAACCTATTCCTATGAACAATAATACATTTTGTTACCCTACCCCGCACCTCCACCATGTAAGCCTGGTAGGCGCCTATTCCTAAGCGTAATACTTTACGCACTTTTAACTAAGCTACGTAGAATAAAAGTGTACGTCTTGCAGTGTTAATATATTCTTTCATTTATTTTAACGTTTAAATATACATTAATTCACATGTGAATGCCAACGCGGTCCGTTGGAGACTCTGGAGCGTCCCCCTGAAAACCACCGGCGGGCATTCCATATTTCGAAATCTTTTTTATTCAAAAGATTTCGAGACATTTCGACATAACAAAATAGAAAAAAGAAAACAATGAAAGGAGTATGTACTGCTACATCCTTCTTTCATTACAGTACTATGCCATAACCAGATTTCAAGAAAAATGTTTATTTAGTACTGCATGGGCACATTTACACGTCAAAATTCCAGCGATTCCCAAAAGAAGACAACTGCTGAAACGAAACGCAGCAAGAAACTCAACAGTCAGTCATGTTTAATATAGCTTATGATAGAACTTAACCTAGCATTAATAAAACAATAAATCCAATGGGTCGATAGTATAAAATAAAAAGAAAAATACCCTATGATCATGAAAAAAAAGAATGTACTTTTTTACTTTAGTAAAGCACAAAAAAGTACACACTTCTTAATTGAGAACCTCCTCATTGAAGTTTTACTTTTACTATGCATTTCCGTCAAACCCAGTACAACATACGGAATTCCAGTATTTTAATAATTTGATTGTTCTCACGTTTAAACCGAGACAAACTAATTTGACGAGAGAAAGGAATTTGGGCAACCCAAGTCGCGACGTATAGTGCTGAACCTTTTTAACTTCTTTCCTTTCTTTTTTCCTTTTTTTTCTTTTTTTTATCTTTTCACTTCCAGTGTTATCTTCGGATTGACCTTGGCGTCTTAGCCTTGACCTTGAGCACCACTGACCCCCCGTCATTGGATTAGGGGTTTCCGTGAAACGCGCGAGGTTGGCGCCCCGGTTTACGAAATTATACATTCAAATTATAATAATACCTACCTTCGACTTTAGGTACAGGAAATGTGAAGTCCCTACTTGCTTTCTCCGGCAGGCGAGGACATGATTGAATAGAGAACATGCGTATATTTTTTTCTGACACTGGAAAGTGCTATGAAAGAGAGGAATAACTGTATACGCAAAATAGTTGTCGTGTAATTTTTTCATAAGATTTGAAGTTTTAAATTTAAATAGTCACTTCAGACCCCCTGCGAAAACACTCTAGGTAGAATCGGTGACAGGGATGACGTCACAGCTGTTGTTCCATGTTTATTTATAAGTAACGACCTTATAAAGAAATTTGCATTTATTTTGTAAATTACTATTTTTAAGGCAATATAGTTAGTTGAATTAGAATGTTACGTAAATAAAGGATGCCGAGGATGCCGGACAAAACAATCTAAACATTCAAAGAAGTTTTAAAATTTTAACAATAAATTTATATAAAATCCTAATAAACGGGTCAAAACTTAGTGTACTGCGATTTATATGCTTTTTACATTTTCTCCTAAGTAAATCGGCGAAATAATGCTAAGAAGATAAAATCCCATCAAAAAAGCAGATCGCTCAAACACTCAACTCGTAGATCATAAGCAGAGATCGGACAAATGGGTGTCAATACTCCCAATAACATGGACATGACTCCAATTTTAATTAAACAAATTAAATAAATAACATTAATTTATTTCTCATCTGAATTTTTATCTTTAACCTTTGCAGGATAATAATAAATGAATAATACAAAGACGTCAGGAGTGGCCATTGATATTATATTAAATTAAGTACCTACATAAGTTTGCTCTATTAACATCCGTGGATTGCGAAAGGAGCTTTCACCTCATAAGTTTATTTTAGCCGTGAAAAGGAATAAAATAACCACGGAAAAAAAAATATACTGTTTATTTCCTTTAATAAATCTACACAATAACAAGTTATTGTATCATCTGTTTATTAATGATTACTGCCTTGCAAATAATGTAATTTAATTTGTTTAATTAAAATCTATCGAGTCATATCCACATTATTGCAAGTAATGACGCCCATTTGTCCGATCTCTGATCATAAGGTAAAGATTTTAAGGTTCAGGCACTTCTGTTGTACTAACGTCAGTTTGGCATCTATTATTATAATCAACTAGGGAAAATTTCAATATAGTAGTTTCATTTTAAGACTTTCAAGAACAAGTTAAAAGAGTTAACTTTGTCGCTACAATAAAACTTTTAATACTCTCATTGTCTTCGTTATTATGAGTAGGTCCTACGGTAACTCCTATAGGTGCGTTTGATTTTATTTATATTACTAGAGGACGCCCGGGGCTTTGTACGCGTAGAATTAGTATCTCTTAGTTCGAAAAATCCTTTCTCGGTCTACGTCTTAAGAATAACACCTGTGAAAAAAAACTGCTTTCTAGATACGAGTGCGACCTGGGCGTTCAGTGAGTCAGGCCTTCTCTTTTTTATATACCTACATATAAGTAGATAGGTGAGGTAGATAGGTGTTTTGTGTGTGAATAAGCTAATATGTAAACACGCAGTAATGCGCTTAGCGCTGATTTACATTTAAAATAAAATTAACAGCTAGTTTAAGCTGGTTTAATTTTAACTGTTGATTAAGTTTTATGCTGTTTTTTTAATGTTTACTTAATTACAGGTCCAGCTAATGGATGAATGCTCTATTGCTTTAGTTATCTAGTTATTTTTGTCTCAAGTGTAGTGTACTGTTTTAATAGCAGGATAAACATTAATCATTCTTTATCTATTTACTCGTATATACATATATTAAAGAAGAAAAATGACTGATCTATCAACGCACAGCCGAAACCGCTGGACCTAGGGGAGTAGCGGGAAAATAAATAAATAAAAAAATAAAAAAGTTCTTAATAAATAGCCAGGACTGGCGAGGAAGTTATGCGCATTAACATGTAAATATTTGATTGATTGGAGTGAACAAATTGAAGTTAACACTGCTGCGGCACTACTTACTTAACTAAATTACCAAGGAACGCCAAATGTACCTACGTATCTTTAAATCCTTAGTCAATAGACAGGGTTCAACAGTTTGGTGTCCACGTTTGACCCGCCGTGAAGGTCGCGCGATCGATGTATAATGATGGGTATCTGCCCACTGGTTGGCGGTAATAGGTGGTAAGTGACAGGGTGGTACCTTCACTTCATGCTATTGATGTATGGATCCAGTACTACGGATTAATTCCAACTAGACTAGGGAATGCATCCGGTTTTAACCGAAACCGGGTACCTATATTGTGTATGTTTCGACACTCTCAAGGGAATCAAAATTTACGGGTACTGTCCATAGACCTAGAATCCTGAAATTTGGCAAGAAAGGTCTTACTAGCGCAAGTAAAGGAAAAAAATCCGAAAATCGTTAATTTGTTGCTCCATCACAAATAAAATATTTTTGCGTAATTGTTAACTTATTTTTAGATGGTAAACTAATCGCGACCTATGTCGATGTATGGAGACAACAGTTTTTCAACGGAAAAGTCAACTTTGTCCCTCAATACAATTTTACATTCTTATTAGTTTACCCCGTTTGGTTGCCGGGTTAGAATAGTGCCAATCCATGTCTTCCCGTGGAGGTCGTAAGAAGCGACTAAGGGAATTAGCGCTATACTGTTAGGTGATGGGCTTGCAACCTGTGAATAATACACTAATTAACGAATTGGCCTGATTGTGCAAAATGTGGTTACAGAATTATAAAGTCTTTTTGGAGTTGTTGGTATTTCTGGTAGCTCTACCTACCTCACTCTGGGATTGAAGGGTGATGTTATATATGTGCGTATGTATGTTATTATAACAAAGCACTAAAATTTACAGTTAATTAAAGGCTTTCACTTTATGTTTTAACTATGTGTTTTTCCCGCTTAATGTCGGGTTTAAGACAATCACCATTAACTTATTAAAGGAAGTCTATAGATATTATACGCTAGGACAATTTGTTCAGTTAAAGAGTATTTTCTTTTGTGGACTAAACCGAAGCATATGGAGTTAGCTCCACGTGCATCTGTCAAGTCCGGTACAGCTACTTGTGATTCGACTGTACTACAGTCAGCAGCAGAAGTAGCTACGCAATCGAAGAGCTCCAAATGATCTGCACTCGACTCTATTAATCAATATAATACGATGTTTAGATCATTTTGAGCGTGTTATTCTGCTTAGCTATTTTTGATACTGACTGTACCTTACAGGTGTATAAGACGGTTACGACGTTCTGTCACAGAGAACCGTATAACTAGTATCGTGCCGTGCCGAGTAACATGCACTTTAAAGTACTAATGGGTTTATACATATACATAATATATGTATATAATTATACCTGTGATACGTGTGGATTTGTGCACTAATTGTGCATTTACTATTTTTTATTAGGGAAGAACGGTGATTTTTTAGCATGCATATCATGACATGGACACTTAACTTTTAGTTAACAATTATTTATTTGGTTTAGTTCTTGAATAACCCTTATTTTCTTTAAAATAATTAATTACTGTTGCCATTACCTTACTTATAAATATTTTGTAGTTTGCATTAGGCTTAATAATCACGTTAAAAATGCTCTAAATCCAATAATAACAAAAATACAAACTTTGTCATACGTAATCATCGTAAAAGGCACAGTTCGTTTTATTTTTCAGACAATAGTTTTCAGCGAGGCCTAAAACCTTTCCCGACAAGGTCAAAACTTTTTAATATAATTCAAACTACTGGCAAAGAATAGCCAAAGCAATGTCACATGTCACTGTCACACCAAAACTTCCCATCAACCGCCGGTCACCGTTTGATACGCGCCTGAAACTGCTTGAAATCGAGATTTCCGAGTTGCATTAGTGTGTTTCATTTGCCAAGTTTATAAAGACACAGGTGTAAAAGGGATGACGCTAAGAAAGGTGTGATATAGTTGGAAGTGACGGCGCAGGTCGGGCTCGGCGCAGCACGGCGCCCAAGGGCAAGCCTTGTTGGCGGGCGGGCTCGCGAGCCTCCACTCGCCCCATGCTGCCCGCTCCGCTCGCGCCGCTCGACCCGAACAAAACTCGCGCCCTCACAACCATCTACGCCCCGCGAAAACTCCGCACCCGGCCCACAAAAACAGCCGAAACCAGAATGATAGAAAACGACATCAAACCCACACTGTCCCCGTTCAGACCGCTCCCAGACATAGGGCAAAAAGAGCGAACAAAAACAAAAGTTATCGTGTTTGATTTGAAGAAAAATGACTCTGAAAAATCTGTACGCGTTCTAAAACCTTTAACTCCTTTGAGGTTACACGGGTTCGTGAAGCAGCATGATGAGAAGCCGCAGTTGCTGCGGGAGAACACCTACGAGGTGTTGGAACCGGTTTACTTGAGCGAGGCCAAATTGAAGAAGAGGGACTCGTCTAGGAAGACAGATGCGAGGTTGAAGTCTGAGGAGCAGGAAGATAAAGTGTCGCCAAAGACGAGGTTCAAGAATGCAGCTATAAAGGTGGCAAAACTGTCTGCGTTCCCTGAGACAGGCAAGCTGCTGTGTCTACGAGAGAGAGAGACGTTTAACCTGTCCTTGAACGAGGACAACACCGTCTGCAGATTGGAACGACTCCCCCGCAGTCCTGTCCAACCGCTCAACAAGCTGTCAGAGATCTTTCAGACCCTCGAGATGAAGGGGCGACACAGGGACAAAATGAAAAAGGAAAACAGTTGGTTCTAGCTTAGTGCATAAGAGAGTTTATTTACGTGTTTTCTATGTGATATTTCCACGCAGAAACAATTTAAGTGAAAAAGTGTTGTTTATTTTGTTGTATATTCAAATGTATACGAAAAGTATATTCATATTGCTCAAGTTTGATGTTTGAAGTTTAAAGTTTTATTAAAGTGTGTGTCTTATAAACGGTTTTTATCTGGTGTTGTTAAAGGAATGGTAAAGATATCATAAGCCAAGCGTTCGCTATTAAATCATTAATCAAGTTCGTTAACTATCCTTCCGCCACCATAAGTCTAAGGTTCGATCAAGAAGTCGCAAGGAACAGACGGCGGGAATTAGATGTGATTTGGTTGATGAACGGATTTCAATGCAGATTTTTTATTTGAAAACTTAGTATGGTGGCTCTGCTTAATTTAATCATATCTAATGAAAATCGGTTAAGTTACTTGTCGGGATTATTAAACTCGAATGTTTGCAGTTACTGACGTTTCCCCGCGACTCCGTCCACATTTACATATATTATACACCACAATTACCGGTCACTCCCTCGAGAACCGTGATAAATAGTACCTATTGTAAGTCCGTCTTTGGGCTATCAACTATTTCTTTATCAAATTTCACATCGATCGGTGAGGTGTGTTTATTCGAATGCTACTAGCGCCCAACCCTTGCTTCGCTCCGGTACAAATAAAAATAGCCATTGCCATCGGGCATAATGTATCTTAGAGATGGTGCAGGGTTTTTCAAATAGATTCCGCGATAGATACAAACTCAGTCGCACAATCTCTATATAATATATAGGCACAATGAATCCCAATAAGACTGTGCATATCAGCTATCAGTATGCTGCCGTTTATTTTATCGCTCCTTCTATGCCTTTAGTTCTTATTCTATGGTTTATTGAGCTTAGTTTGGGACTAGGCCAATTTGTGGCATTATCTCGTGGTATTTATTTATATTTTAGATTAGGACTGCACAACTTCAAGTCCGTGGATATTCCGAGTGTAGTTAGTTACCCATAGGATTAACCCCCATCATTACCTATTGATGATTTGATGACTGTTAACCTGCTTCGCTGAATAGTTAATGGGAAAATAACGAGAGCTAATGTGGAAACCTTTGCCTTGCCCTTGGTTGTCCACTTATCGATATTAAGTTGAAGTAGTCATTTCCTTATCGATTTCATTAGGAACTGTGGGTCTATTATGGTCGTGTTTATCGATGTGGATAAAACATCTGTCACTTTCTGACCCGTAACTAAGTGCGAAAGTGACGGGTGCTTTATCTATCATTTTTATTTTTTTTATCAGTGCACAAATTTTAACATATGATTTTGTATCGTTAATATAATATATTACGACAATAAAACGAGTTAAAAAAAAAATATTTTTTGTTGCGAATTATCTCTCTTTTACCTTCTCGTGTGGACACAAAGTCACACAAGAAATGATGACATGGGTTGTCAAGATGTAGGTATGCGATACACTGTATTAATATTCGATATTTGAAATTTCATGTACACCTTATCAGACAACAAGCCCCTCTCCTACTGATATTCTAAATTTGAAATTTCATTAATTGTCTTAACTTAACAACACTCCCCTCTCCTCGCACCCCTGCATTAGAGGGTCCATGAATATCGTTAAGTTAGTGGAATCATTGCATCGGCAATATCTCTAATATTTTTTAAGCTAGAGTTAAGATTAACAATAGCGAAGCAAATATTAAAATTTGTGCACCTATTTAAAAATTACCCTGCAAGCGCGAAAGCAGCCATAATCTTACCTTATCTTGTTGGTGGGGTCCTTACGGATACACTTCGACCCTATGGGATCTTTTGTGTAATTACAGTAAGCAAGCAATGTGTAATGCTGCCTCCACCCCTTTCCAAAAGCGGATAGTGGAGTGCAATGGCATTGTCTTGTAATCCTTTGGTTCTGGGTAGCCATCGCCGAGGATTTTCCATCAGCTCCATGTTGTTTGCCACCTGACACCTATTTTATTCACGAAAATCACTTTCTTTGTAAAGCTGCACTTTAATAGGGAACATGCATTTATTTTTCTTACGCTCTCTGGGAAGTGCTATGAAAGAGAGGAATAACTGTATACGCGAAATAATTGTCGTGTAATTTTTTCATAAGATATGAAGCTTTAAAAAGTCATAGTTCAGACCCCCTGCAAAAACAATCCATACAAAATCGACGACAGGAATGACGTCACAGTTGTTGATCGATGTTTAAAAGGACCTTATGAAGAATGAAGAAAAAAAAACATCTAAACATTAAAAGAAGTTTTAAAACTTTAACAAGTTTTGTTTCTATACAAAATCTTAATAAAGGGGTCAAAACTTAGTGTATCGCAATTTATATTTCTCCTAAATCGTATCAATGAAACTCAATTCTGATTTATATGCATGTTCTCAATTCTACATTATCTTTACTCCTATTGCTATAATATTTGTTATTGTATTGTTAACGTTATGATATCTCATCAACTTGACAGTAACGGTGGCCGAATCGTGAACAATACGATTGAAATAGTGGTAAAAGCAAAGAATAGAGACCCTGTTTACTCCGTGATGCTACGACACAAACATAAATTGCTACGACGTAGTAATTCGTAGCGGGTGGGAGTGCTACGCCTACGGCCGATAGCAATCAATTCCGGAATAAGGCTGCGTTTCCACCAGAGCTGTGCGAGGTAGCGGAGCGGTGTGCGAGGAAAAAAATCCACCAATAGGCGAGCTGTGATGAGCGAGGCTACGAATTCTATTGGCACATCGCTCTGCTACCTCGCACAACTCTGGTGGAAACGCAGCGTTATGGTCAAATTAGATTTTTTTTTTTGAGGTTCATGATTATTGAAAACTTTAATCCGTAAAATCAGCTGATATTCTTCAACACAACCGTTGCAGGTTCGTCGACTTCAATTGCCGTAAAATACCTAGCGACATCTAGTGACAACTTGTAACAAACAACTCGCCAGCGCCACCAGCGGCAGACAGTGCAACTAAATCTGACAGTGCGCTACATCGCGCTAACGAAGTTTCTTCAGTCGGTTGACTTATATACAACTTCCAACTTCATCCAAATGGACTTCGGTCCCCAGGCACAACACCCGCCTGGAGAGAGCTCTCTCTATTGTCCTCTCTACTACATTGGTGACCCCGATGTGATCCACTCTCTTCCTACATTGGTGACCCCCGACAATGGACATTTACGCATCCTGACGACCTTCAAGCACTATGACGCAGTCTCACAGCAAGCCAGACAAACCGCACTGTGCACCACTAGCATTCTGATATATCTCCATGCCTGGTGTCTACAGTGTGCACAATACTCTCATTCAGCAACGCGACTCACTGCGTCCTACTACGAGTACTTCACGGAGCAGATACACGACTCACTGTGTGCTCTCCCCTCCACTCCTCTTCTCCTGCTACGCTCGCCAACGCGGCTCTGAGCTCTACTGGAGACATCTACTACTGGCACTTGCAAGCGGCAATTTCAACGCACAGACTGCACGACATCCATCACCATCAACCTCCGGTCTCAAAGGGGGGCTGGTGTGGCGACCTAGCGACATCTAGTGACAACTTGTAACAAACAACTCGCCAGCGCCACCAGCGGCAGACAGTGCAACTAAATCTGACAGTGCGCTACATCGCGCTAACGAAGTTTCTTCAGTCGGTTGACTTATATACAACTTCCAACTTCATCCAAATGGACTTCGGTCCCCAGGCACAACACCCGCCTGGAGAGAGCTCTCTCTATTGTCCTCTCTACTACATTGGTGACCCCGATGTGATCCACTCTCTTCCTACAATCAGAACATTTATAAAGGTTTGATAGTACCTACTGTCCAATGGTACTACGGTAATAATATGGCACGATGGGTTAATTTACAATATCAAAAGAACTCTTCCGCATTCCTTTTTCTTTATCTAACAAACAGATGCTTTGAAGTGAGAGTAAACAATGGGACATCGCAACTCGTCACTACGATTTTAAACTTAAACATGAAGAGAAGTAAGTTTAAAATCGTACATCAACAAATTTGGAATACGAGGTTATTTCAAAGTAGTGACGAACTTCTCAATATAAATTTTGGTGTCCCACAGGGTAGTATAATCGGGCTCATCCTGTTCTTAATCTTCACTTCAACCAGCAGCATTAGTATTCGACCAAGGACCAATGTTCGACACTGACTCTTGTTCAATGAAAATAAGAGTTATTCATTTGTTTTGTAACAATCAATTTATAACCCTATGATGTTTGAATTATAAACTTCTGTCCATTATTACGCGGACGACGCTGCAGCGCTATCCAGCTACCACCACCCCCTTCATACAGCCTCACGGAATTTACAGCGACACGTTGCAACATTGGAGAACTGGTTTGAGCTATGGATAATCAAAAATGACAGAGAAAAGAGGCGGCAGAGATGCGTACGCTAATCGCGTCACTGGTAGATCACGTGACTTTTCGTATGACGTGATCTACCAGTGACGCGATTGTTTTAAAAACAAAACTAATAAAAACGCTGGTTAGCGAAGGACCTCAGTGCAGCAGAAGGATTTTCTGCATTTCTAATATTTGATTAAAATATAACGTATCCTCGGGGTACGAGTACCTACAGTTTTTTTAGCCGGTACTACGCCTTCCTGTCCTGTCCTAGGATTGCGAGTGTCTATCGGACGGCGGTGAAAACTTATTCCATCCATGAGGCGCTTGTTTCCCTTCCTTATTGAAAAGAAAAAGACGAAAAATCATATAACACTTGTCAGTAAACCTATTGTTTACCCAACGGACCCAGTAGGAGGATAATGATTTTTGCACATGTGTATGTGGGTATGCATGCATGTATATCCGTTCCATTATGACCTCCTCTAGCCTAGACGGCTTAACCAATTTTGAAGAGTAAGGTTTCGTTGGATTCGCCTTGGTTGTAGAAGTGACATAGCCTATAATTTTTTTAAATTACTTAATGAGATAACAAAAATAAAGAGTTTAAAATAACTACATTATATTGAAGACTACATCAAAAAACGCAGCTCGGCTTTTTATGCTTGCTTTCTATTAGTTGTTAGTATAGATGCTGACATCTGATTATTTTTGGTTGATCTTTTTTATCCATTACTCGAATACCTACACTCCGTATTCACCCCAACAAACAGACGAAGCTCTAAGCACCATTTTCCAGCTAGCACAGAATCAACCATAACCAACTAACACAAGGCCGGATGTGCAACAGTCCAACCCACGCATGTGACCTTTTGCACGTGTGTATTATTATTTAAGGCAGCGCAAACAGCAAAGTATCGAATCGGCATTAGCGCTGTCCATTCGTCACGCGACGTCCATCGCATGTCCGGGTTCCGGATTGCTTCAGCCGGACTCGCTGACCTACATCGGCATCATAATATCTTGTTTAGTAACAGCCATACACTCTATATTATGGTCAGCAATTCAATTGGGTCTGTATGGGGCATTCGGAAACTAAACTTAAGATTATTACATAGGTACATAACATCACGCCTTCAATCCCAGAGTGGGATAGGCAGAGCTACAGAAATACCAACAACTCTAAAAAGACTTCTTGATAATTCTGTAACCACATTTTGCACAAACAGGCCAAGAGGATTATCAGTGTATTAGTGACAGGTTGCAAGTCCATCGCCTAACTACAATCCCCTTATTCCCTTATTCGCCTCTTACAACATCCACGGGAAGACATGGAGTGGCACTATTTTACCAGGTAACCACACGGGCAGTAACATTATTTATAAGAAATGTTATACAAGGTGTGCCTGACCATGGGGCTTTAAATGTAGGCTGTATCGATTCTACTCCTCAAATGCTACATCTTTTGTTCTACGACTTAGAAAATAACTTAATTTACAGTAAGTTATAGGTGATCAAACTTTCAAACTTTACTAGTAAAATCAGTGAATTAATTTATTTTTAATGAAAAAAAAACCTTATTTTTTTAAAGTCGTAGAACAAAAGGAATTCTTTTTGAGGAGTAGAATCGATCCCTACATTAAAAGCCCCATGGTCAAACACACCTTGTATATATGAATAATCTACATGTGTATCTTACCCATCCTAACCTACGGTGCTCAAACGTGGTCATTAACTAAAGAAGTCAGAAGTCCAGACTCAAGGTTTGCCAAAGAGCAATGAAGCGCAGTTAGGCACACAGAACTGTGTAAAGTAGAAGTCGGACTAGGCTGGACACGTCTGCCGCATGCACGATGACAGATGGGACCAAAATGCTTACGATTGGCATCCAAGAGACGGATGTAGCAGAGGTAGACCCTAACAGAGATGGCGGTATGACCTTGTCGCGTTTATGTGTGATTGGCGAGAGCGCGCTCTCCACAGGGTCAGAGGATAGATAGAGGGAGGCATTTGACCAGCAGTGAGGCACAGGATAGAGAAAAAAAACCTAACATGGACAACACGCAGAGGCCGTTTAGACAACTTTAATCTTGTAAAGTGATGGGACTCCAACCGCTGATTGTCCCTGAGTTCACACTATAGAAGTATGTTCCCACGGACAATCCCGTTATCATCATTTTGTAAGTACTTATCTCACTGCGCGTATTTATGTAGTATGTAGTGACCACCTAGCCCAGCCGCCCAGTGACCAAGTCTTTGATTTTGGAATAGGAGAGACAGCTTAGTCTTTTGTATCATAGGGTAGACTGTAAGCAACATACCGCATCGGTAATTTTGTAAGTGGAAATGTGAATCTAATGGCAAGGAAATAAAATTCAATTACCTTAAACGCCATTTTCAATTTTGATAAAAATAAAACCGGGCAAGAGCCTGTCGGACCATGCTCAGTGTAGGGTTCCGAAGCCGTTAAGTACTACAAACATAAAAATCAACAAGTAATAACTAATTTTCTATTTAAAGTCAATTGGTGTCGTCTTAGACGATTTTAGTAGGTATAAAAACTTTAATCGCCTGTATCTCAAGAACCAATGATGTCTACTTAGTCGTAACAGTTTTTCTTTTAAATTCATTATATATTTTTCTGATTTTTAGTATTTGTAGTTTTGGCTGTAGGGGGCACTTGACTCTATACAAAATTAGCGCTTTAAAGCTATGGGGTAGACGAGAAAAAAAATACATCCCCACGTTACGTGTAGAGGAGGTACACTAAGATCAAAAGATTTTATTTTACCACTTTGTTGGCGTGACTAATATGTATATTCATGCCAAATTACAGCTTTCTAGTACTAAGAGTCGACGGATGGACATGGCGAAACAATAAGGGTTCCTTGTTTGACTACGGAACCCTAAAAATGAACTTGTCTTGATTATATACCGGAAAAAACACTTGTAATTTATTTATTTGTTACTAAATCGAATAAAAAAAAAACAAGTTCATGAGTGACGGAGGGTTAGATACAAATTCGAAGGTCGCTTTATGTATTGCAAGGTTTGTATAGTGTTTTTGTTAGTTTATGACGTCAGCCTTTATGACTTTTTCAATTCCGTTAAGTAATTAGAAATGGTAATTACCCAATATAATCAACCCTGGGCTATGTCACTGTGAAAATATTCAATTGGTTGATATTTTTGTTACGTTCTATTTATTCTTTATTAATTTTCTCTTCCGGCTACGCCGCAATAAAAACAGTTAATTTTATAAAGTAATACAAGTTGAAATGCTATTTGTAATTCAATATTACGTTACTACGTTGGCACAAAAAAATAATAATTTTAAAATCAATTTGTGCAGCGATTTTATCTACGAAAACAAGGGATTTTACAACTTCTTTTGTTGCTAAATATAAAAGGAAAAGATAACAAAGGGACGTAATAAAACTGACTGCAGTGTGGCACATGTAATGGAGTAGCTTAATTCTTCTTGATCTTTGAAATGAAAGATAGTTTTAAGCTGTCAATATTGTAATGATATTCTTATAAAAAATCTCTTTCTTAATATCATTTAAAATGTCGTTAATAATCTATACTAATATATAAAGCTGAAGAGTTTGTTTGTTTGGTTGAACGCGCTAATCTAAGGAATTACTGAACCGATTTAGTTGAAATTTGGTATGGAGATAACTCCTTAGTTATCTCCATACCAAATTTCAACTTGTAATAAACAGGACGTAGGATACTGTTTATCCTGGAAAATTTAACATTTTCCGGGGGAATAGCGATAATCGAGGTATTTAACATTATATGTATAGACGACACTATCAAATTGTGATTTAATAATGTCATCTACATACACGTAGGGGGAGTAGCGGAAAACTGGGGAAGGGCCGGTTGTTTGATAGTAGTTAAACTAATTATTAAAAATCTTAACTAATGGTTAAATCTCTTCCCTTAGAATTAAGACGCGCGAAATCGCTTCTTATTTTTAAAAATCTCTTGAAAGCGCACCTGTTATCTCTCCCTTAGCGACTTTCCTTCCTTTTCGCATTATTATATGTAGGTATAGTTATTTATGAATATTTTTTATTTATCCATTTAAGTTTATATATGATTTATTTATGTATATTATACGTAAGTATATGTCGTTTGAATGTTTGGTGTTATTTTTATTTTACTGGTTTTTTTTTTTTTTGTAAGGTTGTCTGGAAGAGATCGCTATTTAGCGATAAGACCGCCTATTGACTCACTTAGTAACTTTTTATTTGTATTTTACTTTTCATGCTGTATTTGTATGTGGTGTTCAATAAAGAATATTTATTGTTAAATCTCAAGGAATTGTGTCAAATTTATGATTCTTTTTTAGAATTTTAACAATTAGTTTAACTACCGATCAAACCACTCGGCCTAAGTCGCAGGCGTCTTCTAATATACATATAATAAATCAACACTTATGCATTTATTACATATTCTTATAGTTAACATTAAATATAATTTAAATTGTCGTCAGTAATACATAATAAATGGCTAAATGGCTAATGGCTTATTGCAAATGTCGTGTACGCCTATAATTGACATTCATATCTGATATTAATGCTCAAATTTATTTTATTGTAATTTTGTTAATATGTTTGTTGTTGGTGTACCTTATTTAATAAATAAATAAATAAATAAATAAATAAATCAAAACTTATACATATAACATATTCCTACGGCTAACATTAAATATAATTGAAATTGTCAACACAATAAATATACAAAAAATATCATTTTAGAAACGCACGTGCAGTGTAATGAATGACGACAAACAACATCAAAAGTACCAAAACTATCAACTTGACTTAATGTGTAAGCGCTTTGGTACTTGTGTTTACTGTTAGCTTGTATGTTTCTGTAATAAATAAATAAATAAAATTCCTAACCTATTAAGTATCCTTTAGACCTACCGATACCGAGACACCTGCGTTATTTACAACCCTACTTGAAGGTAAAAATTAAACAATAGATGTTGCTAATCTCTCTTCTGAGTCGTTCACTCTTGACAGAGTGGTCGTGGTCATGAGGGGTCGCTCCCTATTGCGGTTGCCGCCTTCGCGATCCTTCTCCACCGGTCTCTGTTGGCTGCCTGGCGAGCGCACTCTGCCACAGTGGTCTTGGTAACAGATTTGATGGTATCTGTCCACCGGGTTGGTGATCGACCACGCGGTCTCTTGCCCTCAACTCTGCCCTGAATCACCAGTCGCTCCATTGCGTTATTTTTGCGGCTAACGTGCCCAAAGAACCTGAGAATTCGTAATTGCACAAGCGACGATGTTGCTAATACATAAATAATAATAATTTGTTGTTGTTGTTGTTTTAAGTACAAACACGCATCACTGATAAGGATAACTGACCACTATACTATTCGCAAAACCAATTGGCGAGTCAGGTCATCAATCATCAGAATCGTGCTATCTATATCGCACCTGCACTGCCTTATGGAGCGGGCCGTGCAACAATAGAGCAATAGTAATAATGACGTTTATTGCCTGACTCGCCACTTGGTTTTGCGGATAGTAAAGTGAGCCTTATCGTAAGGTGACAAGATTCACAACTGGTCATTTAACTGTCTTGGTGATGGTACCTACTTATCGTCATCTCAACTAGAACAAACTACCGGGTGTGGCCTGTAATAGGAGCAATAAATTGAGGGATCTTTTCTGCTCTATAAACGTAGCAACATTTGTTCTACAACTTTTAAAACATATGTAATTTATTATTTGGGATCTTTTCGAACAAACTAAACAGCATTTTCAATGTACTCCATCCAATAGTCTAGTTGGCATCTACTCAGCCTAAAAACTTCGTAGTTTTCGCAATACATTGCTTGCTTGGAAAATCTAAATTCATTAATATTTGGTTAACAATGAGTTATTTTCAAAAGTTGTAGAATTAATGTTGTTACGTTTGTGGTGTGGAAACGATCCCTCAATTTATTGCCCCTATTACAGGCCACACCCGGTATACCAAAATCCACCTCAATCGGTTAAGGCGTTGAGTGAAATAAACAAACACCTTTACAATATGAGTAAGAAACCTGACCGCCGCGGTCACCCCAAAGGTCGCCGCCGTATTTTTAGTCACCTGTCATTATTACGTCGTATCGATCCAAAACAACCGCTGTATCTAGCCATCAACAGACCATGACAGGTGTACTTTGAATTGTTAACGTTATGTCCAATGTATAAGGTTGCATTTGGAAAATTCAGGAAATTTACAGTGTGTAATTACGCGTCAATTATTTTTGAGTCATGAACGTTGGTTTTTTTTCCTTATCGATAGGTATAGTACGGAATTACGAACATGGGGTACCTATCGAGCTATCCTATGAACTCACTAATAATGGAGCGCTAACAAAATTAAAAAACGTGTTAAAATGACAGTTCCGCACGTGTATCAAATACACGTGCGGAACTGTCATTTTAACTCGTCCCGAGTCTTGTCCCTCGCTTGCAGCTCGAGCCAAGATACTTCGGGACTCGTGTAAAATTATAAATATACTTTCCGCACTTGTATGAAAATGTACTACCTATTATCATCGAAACTACTGCACGGATTTCTTAAATTAAGGTATCGTTGGATTTTTCTCGGCAACCCAAGCGTCTTAGGAATAGGTGACGTCAAAAAAATCTTAATGATAGATTGACATAATGTGTGACTTGAAAAAAAAAATTTTGCCTTTATTCCCTTAGTCGCCTCTTACGACATCCACGGGAAGACATGGAGTGGCACTATTCTAAACCGGTTAACCGCACGTCTCGCACCATATACAAGCGCCACTTAATGTTTTTAGTCAGTACAAAACTTTTGGTTTCTCGGCTCGCTGCTCTAGGAATAAATCGATTAATTAAGGTTAAAATAAAGTTCTCAAAACGTTCGCGTTCCTTAGAACTTAGAAGAAGAAGGTTTTGCATCAAGTACGTATGTAATAATGGTTCGATCATTTCATCATATTTTTTTTATCTATTGTATAATTTCATCGAACTATATTTTCTGATGAAACCACGCAAATAGAATATATAGAATCCATGGAGTCGCTATTTCCTAATTATTATTCATATACCACTTTAATTTTGACCTTCAGTATTATCGTACTAGGTTAGGTTAGACTTGCGACTGCCAAAAAACTCGTGCGGCGAGACATGCCTTGATAAAACGAAAATTCTGCGTAATAATTGGACCCCGGATCTTTGTGGCAATGACGTCATAATAGGGTAATTTCGGGATTAAATGGCACGGTGTTAATTATACGGCAACCTAGTCTATTGGTGTTCTATGGAATTAAAATGTAACTATCAGGCATCCACGATTCAAATTACCTATAGGTAAGTCAATTGTCAATTGATTAATTTATCGACGTTGTTCTTTCGTTAACTGATCAAAAGTTGCTCTAAATCACTTGCGGTTAGGCTACGTCTTCTAGCAGAATATATCCACTTCAAAAAGGAAAAGCTTCTTTCCACTTCGACAGATGTTATTGGTGCATATTCGAAAAGCTTGCGGTTATCAAAGCAGGATTTGTTATGGTTCCTTGGATTAATTTGTATTTCTTGACGTGCGTTGATGTTACGCAACGTGGCAAATCCGTCATTATTTTATTACAAATCTCATCAATTCATATATTTTTTATCCTCTTTCGTGCAGAATCAATGAATGACTTGCGATAGTAATAATATTTTTGGTCGTGAATGCCTAATCAATAATAATTATTTAGTTATAAAAGTTACTAATTAACAAATTGTAGACTAACACCGTTCCATTTACTCCCAAAACTACCCTATTGTGACGTCATTGCCACAAAGATCCGGAGTCTAGTAATAATACATTCGGTGAAAGTGTTTAGATAAAATAATAGGTACCCCTGGACACCATTGGTCTACTGTACCTACTAAGGCAGGCCTGACCCTATCATACATATTTAAAATAATATAAAAAACTCCAAGATATGTTTAAAATAGTTTATTTCATCTTACATCCATCCATCTTTAGCTGAATTTCTTGGCCCATTTATTACATCGACGTAAGTACTTTTTTCTTAATTAATGGCCTTCACAAGGTACATTTTGATTTGACAACGTCGTGTTTTAGACAATGGCTTTACTTCGTCTTTTTTACATAATAAAAGTTCAACCCCCAATCATCAGTAGATATGTCAATAAATAGTTCTCTAGGCGTATAATCTACACAACAGAAAGTAAGCTGGAATTATTCTGTAACTTGGCTATTTCTTCCTTGAACTTGGCACTGGTTTCTTTGGCAAGTTGTAGTTTTTCTTTCAACTCCGCTATCTCGTTTCTAACTTTTGTTTGCGCTGCTATTATCTTCTCCAGAGTTTTTTCTTTCTTTTCTTCAACTGAATAAGAGATGGGAAATCATTTTGGTAACTAATATTAATTGGATACGGTTTCAAACTAAGATTAAACTTTAGATTCAGCCGTACAGCATGTCAACTTGTATCAAAACCGGTTTTGACATTTAACAGTCTAAAGGAAATATGACCAAGTTTGTATTTGTTTATGTATTTTATTGTGTATTAAGTACATTTATTGTTTTATGAGTACCTTTTGTATAAAGTGTTATTACTTTGTAAATCCGTTCTTTGCTTTTTCTGTCTTTCTTGTTCTGTGATGATTATTTGTGTATGATTATTTGGTTGACTGGTAGAGAATGCCATTAAGCATAAAGTTTGCCCATTGTATTATTTTTAATGTGCAATAAAGGTTAAAATTAAAATTACTACCTCCCATAAACAAAGGCATACAGTATAAAAGCACATACAATTGGTATCATGATTCCACGGGCCATTGGTGAGAGGTTGGACGGTGGTCAACAGATGCTGCATCAGCTGTGTGGGTTCCTGGAACACTATCTCCTCATAGGACTCGCTGACTAGTGCTCGCCCTACTGTCGGGGGAGCACCCTCGGACACCGGGGATTGAAAGAGCTTCAGTATGTGGTATAATGTTACCTGTAAAAATTTAAGAAGATAGGATTAAGTCAAATTGTATAAAAAATGTTCACTCTATTTTAATCTGAATGCAATATGTATGATTATGAAAGAAAACAGGTAACTTGGGCTTTAACCCTTGAAGGCTAAATTGACAAAGGCAAAGTAATTTCTAACTTTTGTTGAGTGACACTAAATTCATAGTTCAATGTGTATTGGCGAGCTCATGCGACACGGTGTTTGATAATAGTTCTAACCATATAAGTTTTCAATTGTATTAGCATATAAAAATATTAGTATCTCAGAAACACCAAAGTCAAGTTGTCTTTGGGAAAAGTCATTTTCAATCCGGGTAACAAAGAAATACCCATAGCCCATAGCACAGAGAACACAGGTTTCGGTCTGGGGCATGACACCTCAGGAATATGGCAGGCTTATTCACTTTTATATGAACAACTACACAAAGATAATGTGTACAGGTTATATGCATGACAAAATTACCTACATTCAGTGTGTATTGCATTTTGATAATCAATCAATCAACTTTTCTTTTTACCTCATTGTGGTAACCCATCTTTACAACCATAAATTCAAAGTATGTAAATCAACTAAACATCAATTTTGTGGCAATTTCAAGCCCATCTTTTACAGGACTTTCAAGCATATTAAGTAGTGTGTATTAAACCATTTTTCTATGGAACTATCACTTGTCTCCTGGCTTATGGGACACCATAGCAACAACAAACAGTTGATCCACCCTTAGACATAACATAGAAAGAATCTTTATGGAATGAACTTACAGGCCTTTCATTTGGATCATGAAAGTATATTTTAATGACTATCTCGAACTCTCCCCAGCCCGTCTCCGTGAGCTCGTACGGCGGCTTGGTCACTATTCTGTTTGGGTTCGTGTAGCTCTCGTGCAGTTTAAAGTTCACTTTCTTAACGTACTTGGTCATGTCTTCATTTGCGTACGGTTTCAGGTACACCGTCCATTGATGCGTGTGACCATCCTCTTCTCGTTTCTTGCCGAAATATCGCGCCATATTGCCGTAAACTATCGGCTTTACTATTACCAGGCCCTGGAAGTATAAAGGAAATTGTGTGAGGATCACTGAGAACGGTATTTATATCATAGTGTTTGAGTAGAATAAGGGTCACAATACCTTGACTCGGCCGCCCGAATCCGGCCCAAAATCCGTTGGTAAGCTCATTTTCGACTCGGAATTATTTAGTTTATAGATTCACGATCTGTTTACAACAAAAATTGTCTCGCGACGCTGGCTTCTCTAATATGACTGTCACTTTGACATTCGAAACGTCATACTTCTGAACTGTTTGAGACATCGCTTAAAACGCAAATCATATAAATCGGTAATCCAAATCGAAAATTATAGTTTGTCATGTCCGTCTGTATATCCGATGATGAGCTATCGTGCCTACAATGCCACTGACACTTATAGTTGTCACAGTTACATGTTGTATAACTTTTAATATATATTTGGTGTGTGAACAACGCATTTCCATTTGACGTATAGTCTGGCAAAAAAGAGTAGAAAATAATAGGGGCGCCACTGTCCATGCCAAATTCGATTTTATATGGCAACACTTACGTACTTTTGTATAGAACAATTAAGTGTTGCCGTTAAAAATATTTGTAGTTCCGTTTCTACACTTTTTTGCCAAGCTGTAAGGCGTTGAAAAGGTTAAAACCAATTATTCAAAAAATGTGAAAAAATTACAAACTCTTAACCCATCGGAGGCTTAAGCACAGATCCGGGCTAAAAATTTGGATATCTTTTTGTATTTTTTTTAAGCTCAATTTTATGGACTATATCATACGAGGGTTTAAAAAGTTTTAACTATACATATAGGTAAAGTTTTCGAGTTATTGACGAAAAACTGCGCTTCTCATCAAAGGGATGTGTGCCATGAAGATACTCCGTTTTGCTGGTGCACTCAGAAATCCCTGAAAGGGATAAGTTCGCTTTCGTACGTTCCTTTTCTGTGTTATATTTGATTTTCTATTTTGTACAATAAAGGGTTTACATACACTTTTTTTGTGTCTGTAGTACTTAACGGTTTCGGAACTCCACTCCATGGTCTGACGTGTTCTTGTCAGGTTTTTTTTAACATACGCAAACCACCGAACATAATGATGTCCCACACCGTATATTTGAAGATAAATTACTGCCAAACTGTTACATGTACAAATGAAGACACTGTTAACTGACCACCCAAACCCTTAACTTGGCAGTGTGCACCACAGGATACATACCATAATGCTCACTTTTTGTTTTTTTTGGATTGATATTTTTTTATGCTGGTTCTAAATGAAATAGGGTTTGAATTCACGATTTTTTGAATTTTTGCCAATTTAAGGGTTAAATCGTTGCGATAAGGTTTATGTTCGTTTGTAAATGTACAGTTAACAGTGTTTTCGATTGTACTATACAATGTTCAGAGCATACTACCAATCGATAAATAGTTTATTAGATTGGACTTTCGTGTTCTGTGCGCAATAAGCCAAGCTACATCGTCGTCGCCCCGTCACTTTCATGCGAAGAAGGGATAGCAACAGACGAAGTTGGAATCCGGAAGTTCAGAGTTATGCCCCTGAAATCAAATAAACTCTATGGTCAAGCTTTCCATAGATACAAATAAATCTATATAATCGAAAGTTTAGAAAAAAAATAGGACAAGGTATAAATAAAACACAGTAGCCGCATTATTACGTTCTTATTTAAAAGGCAAGAGAACAATGGTCCATCAAGCTCTTTCCTTAAAATTAAATGCCATAATATCATAATAATAATTGTTAAACATTTTAACTAGCTACACGGTCGCGTAAATCGCTCTACGGTTATAATAATGAGCACAGAATTGACAGTCACAACATTGAGAATGTGGGACCTTGTCGCGCTGACGCTTTCACTAACAATAAAGACAGTCGGGGTCGGTCGTTAGGCCGTACATTCAGGGCGAGCATTTTTTCTAAGTGCGCTATCAGTAGGTACTATTCGTTTCTAAGTAAATCAAAAAAAATAAGATGGCTCTAGAAACCTGTTGTTCCGTATTTCTCTTCCTGCTAAAAATTAACCTTTGCTTTATTTAAGAGCAGAAAACAATAAAAACTATGTGTGAAGCTGATGTCAGTGCGCACTTAAAAAAACGCTCAACTTTAATTAAATATTATCCTATAGTTAAACATGGTAATATTTAAGTATATAACTAAGTTTTGCCGAACCATTCACAGTAATTTGATTTAAATGAATCTGTAAATCTAAGTTATAGTAAGCGCCTCTGTAACAAAAAGGTAATTTAAATATTTTTTTACATCAAATAATTCGGCGAAACGTATTTTGGCGACAGAATAAGAACCTATACTATGAGCAAAACAAGAAGTGTATTCTGACAGCTCTCGTAACCCATGTCACGTTGACAGCAAAGATGACAGCTGTCAAGATGTACTTTTAAACTAGCTACAAATATAGCCGGTTTATCGGTGTGCAATGTGTAAGGTACGGTAAACGGTGTCAAGCGTTGAGTATAAAATTAAAACTTATGTTCCGTTTGGGAGCTCTCAACAGTTTCAACGTCCAACAGTGGGTCAGTTTCATCGTCACACCGCGAGGAGCGCGACCCGTGCCGCGTCGCCGACACTCTCTGGGTGAAATGCAGCAAGTTCGGCACCAGGGCTCCGCAGGGCGTCGCGGGCGCCGACCGCGAAGACACCCTCGTACCGGGGGACGTTCTAGACGTCTTAGAAGGATAAGCCACTGACAAAGGCATGTATAAGCTCGTTTTTCTCGCCTTGGGAGTTTTCTTCCCGCTCTCTATCCGTCGGTGCCGTCGCTCGTCGCTAGGTCTCCGCAGGGTGGAGTCCCTGGACTGCGTGGGGCTGGTGGGCTGCGGCGGCGACTCGCAGGCCGCGAGCTCGGTGGAGGGACACGTGAACAGGTGGCGCAGGCCGCGCGCCTCCAGCTCGTAGGCCGCGTCGCGCGCCGGCGCACGGTGCGCGGGCGGCGACGCGCCCAGCCGCGGCTTGCACGCGCCGTCGCAGTACAGGTCGCAGTCGATGAGCTCCAGCTCCAGGTCAAACGATGGGTCTTGCTGTAATATTAAAATTACAATCAAATCTACACTAATATTACAAAGAAGAAAGATTTGTATATTGTCTACTACGTGCTCGGAAATGTTAACATTACTGTTGTAAAAACAGCCCTCAGCCTCAGTCTGCGTACCAGGCCCCAATCAAATTTAAAAAGTTATTATTTACCAAATTATGTACCGCGCTTATTACTTTTTAAATCCATGTTTGGACTAGGATAACTAACTCCAAACAGCCAAGCAATCGTACCATTAAATTTTATCTTTTTATCGTCATAGACTAAAATCGGCGGCGGAGGCGCGGCGGCGCGGCGCACATGTCTAGTACCTATTTTTAATATAAATGGCATTATGACGAATGTCAATGCCCCTTCCAAGCCTTACCCCTTCTAAGGTTGTCTGGAAGAGATCGCTAATCAGCGATAAGACCGCCTGTTGTTTACCTGGGTCTTCTAAATTGTGCAAATTCTGTATAATGTTTTTGTTTGGTGGACAATAAAGTGTTTTGTATTGTATTGTATTGTAATGCCGATGGCGGCAATGTTTATTTTATGGTAATTTTTGTACTGTGCTTAAAATATAAATTTAAGCAAATTTGATATATTTTCGAGGGGCGCGGTTGCTGGACTCGTATTTGGCACGACCACGACTGCGTCTCGGCCGCGTTAACTTATTCTCGTCCCGCAACGGCCTGTTTCCCAGCCTGTGCAGTAACGTACTCTTTCGAATCGGTCCATCCGTTTAGGAACTACGACACAGACACACAGATTACAGATACACATGTACGTTAAACTTATAAAATCTCTGATTGCGTGGGGGGTTCAAAATAATGTTGTTTAATAAATGAACAGCCTAGCTATTTCCCTGTCCGAGGATGTCAAAAAGAGATCGCTTCAAGGGTAGAATCTACTTTGGCGATTGAATCTGAGGCGCACATTTTACAGAAGAGGCGTGGCGACGCAGAGTGACGGCGGCGGATACATACATACATAACGTCACGCCTTCATTCCCAGAGTGGGGTAGGCAGAGCTCCAGAAACACCAACAACTCTAAAGACTTACTGATATTTCTGTAACCACATTTTGCACTAACAGGCTAAGAGGTTTACTAGTGAATTAGTGAGTGGTTGCAAGCCCATCGCCTAACAGTATTACAAGCCCTCATTCCCTTAGTCGCCTCTTACGACATCCACGGGAAGACATAGAGTGGCACTATTCTAACCCGGCAACCACACGGGGGATAGTTATAGTAAATAAACCTTAACCTCACATAGCATAGCGTCGGCGCGCCATTGGCCGTCGCTTGGAGGCACAGAATTGTTCCGTGTCTAGATGCGCGGGCGCAATTCTCCTTACGACAAAAACCACTCTATGCTACGTACTATTAAGGTTTATATTGTGTTACTCTGACTATCCGCCACTGTCACACGTTTTCCCCACGCCTCTTCTGTATAAACCGCGCCTGAGATTTCACTTATTGGCTTGAGATTATGTTTCGATCCTAACGTTTTGCTTTCTTTGGTCTAAACGGTAAATGCAATGTCAAAACGCCGCACTGTGGGAGCGCGTAGAACAAACGGTCGGACATGCTTGAAAATAAAATGTTTCACTTTCTTGCTGTTAAATGACTTTTTTGTAAACTTTAACGCTTAGACCATCATGTCTTATTGTTATTTTTTCACTTATTTGCCTTGTTGGTGAATAGTACTCGAACAAACATCACTATCCGATAAACCCGTAAAACTCGACTATACTTCTAGGTACTATTTTAACTGTTGTGTAGTAGTTGAGGTCCTTTTTTTGATTTTATTACAAAGAATATATGTTTAAGTATCGCCACAACAAATAATATCTAGGTGTTTCATATTATAATTAATTATAATTGCTGTTTTATCATTCATGTAAAATTAAACTAGAAAGTCATGATTATAAAAAATGTGCCAAGCAATTCCAAGATACTAAGTATTACAAGTTATAAGTTAAAGATAATTTTAATACGCTGCATTTTAACCTTACCCGAACTTAGCCGAATTTTAGAGATATTTGCAATTGGAGGTCATTTTTCGAAAGCGCCTATTTAAAAGAAATAGCAATTTGTTTCTTAAATCTGCTAAGGCAGGCAGCCGAATAGAAATGCAGTTCTAACATCGAAGAATCGGTAAATATTTATTTATACATTAAATATTACGTTTTTTGTGTCAACCGAGCGCATGAATTAACTCCTTGATTTTTACAAATAAATAAATAAATTAACGGCAAATATTATAATTTGTACCTGGCACTTCAAAACTTATAGTGCAAGTAATTTCAGTATACCCGCAAAATTAAAAATGTCTTCACACTAAGCCGTCGTCAATCGTTGTGCGTGTTGTTATAATCGGAATATAATGGAAAAACTAAAAACAAATCGTGATTTATATAATCTGCTTAAACATGATCTGCGAGATCATAGTATTGCTGTAGAAAAAGTGATGGCTGTATTTCCAAATACCATCTCTTCGGAAATTAAATCGTAAGTATTGTTTAATGTTACTAAAACGTATATTTTTTTGTATTGAATACTAAACAATTTGCTTACTTTATTGCAGTGCTATAAACGGTAAAATAAGGAAATTTCTGTATACCGTGAAGAATAAACGGAAAGACAAATGTTGGAAAGAAGATTTGTTTCTATCTACATGTGGCAGTTGGCTTGATTTACAAATAGACTGGTCTCATGTTATTAACACTAAGCCTCCGACTTTGCTTCCATCGACATCGACATCCTCTAAAGCATATTTTAATACATTGAGTGATCGTCAAAAGAGAAGGAGAACTGAATCTGTAAGATCCCTCCCCATAGATGAGCTAAACTACGTAGCATCAAAAAGTATCAGACACACACATGCTAAATTTATCTTTGACTTCATTCAAACACACCCGGCACACATTACAAAAGTTAAGGAATTTTGCGAAAAACTCTTAAATAACACGGACGAGTCTAAATCCTTATCTGACGACGATGCACTTACCTTGTATGTGAACTCTGACCTAACTAGAGAGCAGTACTCGCAATTGCGATTATCTGTTAATAATATTGCTCCCGGATTATTTCCTGCTTATGCTCAAATTCAAAAACTGAAGAAAGAGTTGTGTCCAGTACCTGAAGCAATAACTGTAGCTGAAAATTATGTTAGTATTAATTTGCAATGTTTACTGGATAAAACAATAGAAAGAATAATGCGACCTTTAAAATTTGACAATACCAAAGAATATAATCTTGTCTTGGTTCTAAAATGGGGATGCGATGGAGCCTCTTCTCAGTCTGTTTACAAGCAAAAGAGTTCAGACCCTCTACACGATGATTCATCTGTATTTGTTTGTAGCCTCGTTCCCCTTCAACTCAATAATGAAGATTTATCTGAATCCATTTGGAAGAATCCTACACCATCATCCTCTCGTTATTGTCGACCAATATCTTTTCGGTTCGAAAAAGAAAACAAAAATTTAACAAAGAAGACCACTGCAGAATTAAATGAAGAAATAAGGCAATTACGTCCATATGTTTTCAAAAATGTCGTTGTGAATTATAAAATGTTACTAACGATGGTTGATACAAAAATTTGCAATGATATAACAGATACATCATCAGCCATGAAATGCTTTATTTGCGGTGCTACTCCAAAAGCTATGAACGACATCGATGTAGCTTATAATCGTGAACCAAATCAAGACTGTTTTGAATTCGGCATGTCCTCTTTACATGCGTGGATTAGGAGCTTTGAATGTATGTTACATATAGCATACAATTTATCATTCAAATCTTGGTCAGCAAGAGGAGAAAATAAGAATGTCAGAGAGCAATCAAAACGCAACATACAAGATGAATTCAAAAGAAGATTGGGGTTGTTAATAGATATGGTTAAGCAAGGCGTGGGAAACACAAATGATGGCAACACTGCTCGGAGATTTTTCGCAAACTTCCAGATTAGTGCGGATATAACGGGTCTAAATGTAGATCTTTTAAAAAGATTTTACATAATACTACAAGTCATAGCTTCAGGACTCGCGATAAATGTAGATTCGTTTCGTTTTTATACACGTGAAACTGCGGAGTTATACGTGCAATTGTATGGATGGTACTATATGCCCGTTACCATCCATAAAATATTAATTCATGGAGCAGACATTATAAAACACAACGCAATCCTGCCAATAGGTGCATTATCGGAAGATGCACAAGAATGCAATCATAAAATATTTCGATATGTGAGACTTCACCACACACGCAAAATATCTAGGATTGCTTGCAATACTGATCTGATACATGCATTACTTTTACGGTCTGATCCGGTTATCTCCAGTAACATTAAAAGGACAACGAAAAAAAAACTGTTGATCGAAGCGCAGCCACTCATCAGTGAAACCGAAACCCAAATTATAGAGTATGAGTAACCTTTTGTAATTTTTTATATCATAACCATAACGGAGAAATGATGAAAATATGACCTTCTTTTCTTATAAATAACAACAATATCTACAATAATTATTTACTATTTCGACAGTGCGCCTTGTGTAATTTAATAGCAATCTCTTTAGATGATATAATTTTAAATTGTAGGCGTAATAAAGAAATATGCATTTTTAAGTGAATCCTAAGCACAGGACCAATAAAAAACTTATCAAGGGATGTTTGCATGCGACCAGAATAAAATACTGACAAAAATCTTGCGTTTTTTTTTTTTTTTTTTTTTGCTATATAATCGGAAGACTATTCTTTTCCCCTATTAATATGTTGCTAAAAATGCACTATACTAGCATTTCGTTATAATTTAGAGGCCATAATAATAGCAGTTTATCTGCAATAAACAGTTTACTGTCGCGCACTCGCATGTCCGACCGGTTGTTCTACGCGCTCCCACAGTGCGCCGCAAAAGTATTCTCACTGGAAGTCCAACCAATAGGAACACCCGGTATGACCGGTGCGCATGCGCATGTACAAGTCAGCGTAGAAGCTGGCGCCGCCATCGGAGAAACATGTAAACTCTCTTAGTTTTCAATGTGTGTATGTCATGCTCATGATCGAACGGACAAGTAACAAGGACTCAACCCTCGCTTTGATCTAATCGCTGTTTGCCAAGGAGTCTAGTTTAACAATAGTGCCCACCGTCTAAGGCCGACCGGCCTGCATCACAAGGGTGGAAGAACCGCTCACGAAGACGCCAATCAAGAAGCTGTACATTCCGTGAGTACCGCTGCATGGTTTCTTGTTGGAGGATGTCTGTCGTTTTTGTTAGGGTTCCGTAGTTAAACTAGGATCCCTTATAGTTTCGCCGTGTCCGTCCGTCCGCAGCCTAGCACTGAGACTCTTAGTACTAGAAAGCTGTAATTTGGCATGAATATACATATTAGTCACGCCAACAAAGTGGTACAAAACGTAACGTGAGGAATTTTTTTTTCATCTACACCATAGTGTAGAGTGTCGTTGAATAGGTCTTTAAAAAATATGGTAGGTTTATGAAATATTAAGCATTGAGCGCTATTTTTCGTTAGAGTCAAAACAAAACCAAAACTACAAATACTAAAAATCAGAAAAAAAACTTAAATGAAAGCGCATATAACGAATTTAAAAGGAAAACTATCACGACTAAGTAAAGTGTTTATACCTACTAAAATCACCTAAGACGACACCAAATGACTTTAAATAGAAAATTAATTACTTGTTGATTTTTATGTTTGTAGTAAGTACTTTACGGCTTCGGAACCCTACACTAAGTATGGTCCGACATGCTCTTGTCCAGTTTTTGACCGGCGAGTATTGCATTACTCGATCCAGGGTAGCCGATTTACGTCCATCGTTTTATTCAACCTGATGCTACATCTTTTGGCTACATCGTTAACTTACGAGGGGCTGGTCAGGCGTGGTGCGCAGGCTGCGCGCGGCGGGCGGCGCGGGCGCCGGCGCGCGCTCGGTCAGGGACAGCGAGCGTAGCAGCCCGCACCCGCTCCACGAGAGGTCCGCGGAGTACGGCGGCGGCACCACCGTATTTGCCTGCGTTCATACCGACACCTTATACGACATTATACTCCTTTTCAACCACTTGGCGTATATAAATATAACAGTAATATATAAATAAACAGCGGACAATGTGATGTGTAATGTGCGTGTTTACGCGCTACCACCATCTTATCGATTAACCACCCGCCAAGCGACAGTATTCGTTGTGTTCCGGTGTGGGGATAAGATAACCGGTGAAATTACTAGCATAGAGGCATTCCATCTTAGTCCTCAGCGTTGGCAACGCATTTGAGGTCTTAGGATTACAGTCCTGAGAATTCAAATGGCCTGAATGCTCGTGTGCCGTCTCCTTATCATAAAATAAAATAAATACACAATGACCTAGTTCTTAAACTAAGCTCTAGTATTGTACTATGGGTAATAGAGAACGTTAAACTTCCTGATAAAGAGAAATACATACTCAACCCTTTTCCAGGCCGCAAGTAACATTTCACGTAAATTCCATTAGATTTGAACCCTAAACTAAGGGTTTATAAGGTTGGCTATATAGAGCCTCTGCCTAGAAAAGGGTTTAAATACAAAGAAAACATCCACAACTCAGGAACAAATACTTGAGCTCATCACACAAATATCTGTCCTTACCGGGATTTGGACCCGGGACCGCTAGCTTCGTAGGCTAAATCAATACCAACGAGGCTAACGTGTCGTCATTACATATCGTAAGATGCGGTTGGTTTAGCTGGTATAGCTGCCGTGATACCAAAGATCTAGGCTAACATAGTAATAGTATTGGCACTTTAAATTGTATATGGTTACCAATGGAGTATAGAATGCATCGACTAAACATTGAGCCGTTAGCCGCTTTCTTTAGTATTATGGCAGAATTTTTGTTACGATAACAGATTATATTACTAAAGGAGCGTCTTCACTGAGAGCATTCGCGTGTGATGAGCATTCGGCGTCGAATATTCAAGTGGTGTGGACCACAGTAAAGCTCGGCACAACGTCCCCACCACTCGAATATTACACGCGAATTATCTCAGCTGCATTTAATAACATTCATAAAATAAATATGTCATGTTGGTACATTTTGGAAGTGCTCATTAACATTATATATAACATATTTTATTTATACATCAACTATAGAGCTTGGTTTGAAATATCCAGAAATCCAACCTTTTGATGTCGTTTGGTAAATGGTTAAAAGCTTGTAATGCCATGTAAACTACACTTTTCCTAGCAAAGGTCTAAAAGGTGTCTAGTCTAAAAACATGTCTTATGAAGGTTCCTGAATTATTCAATAGATTCCATTTTTTTTTTACAAAAAGAGACACTTCATACACGTATAGTGAGGGCAGAGTAAGTATTATATACGTAGGTATTTATAGTACTAAGTACTTACTTCATTCGCTGTGTTGCAAATGAAACTGGAGTTGAGAGATTCGACAGTACTCGTCGCTGAGATAGAGCCTGGAATGACACATCAAATGTTAAACAACACACAAACAATCCGCACCCTGGGGGTTTATTATAATAAGATAGGATAAGATAGGATAAGATATACATACATACATACATCACGCCTTCATTCCCAGAGCGGGGTAGGCAGAGCTACAGAAATACCAACAACTCCAAAAAAAACTTGTTGGTATAATTCTGTAACCACATTTTGAACAAACAGGCTACGATGTTTACCAGTGTATTAGTGACAGGTTGCAAGCCCATCGCCTAATAATACTACAAGCCCTTATTTCCCTTAGTCGCCTCTTATGACATCCACGGGAAGACATGGAGTGGCACTATTCTAACCCGGCAACCATACGGAGGGATTATTATGATAAGAAAAGATAATCATTTATTGTCATTTATTATCTAATATAAATTCTCGTGTCACAGTGTTAGTTACCATACTTCTCCGAAACGGCTAGACCGATTTTTATGAAATTTTATATGCATATTCAGTAGGTCTGAGAGTCGGCCAACATCTATTTTTCATACCCGTAAGTGTCATGAAAGAAATAAAATTTGCAAAACATTTTCTAAGTTGCCGTTCCTTACAAGACAACAGAGGAGCTCAACCCTGGCAACCAAAATTGTAATAAATATAAGGACAAATTTAGCAGCAAAGTATCTAATTATATCACTCTGGTTCACCAGAATATTCAATGTATAAGGAGTAAAGACCTGCAAGTCGAGTTATTTCTTAATAGTAATAGCATTGATATTTTATGTATAACGGAACACTGGCTAACTAGTAACGAAGCTATGTTTAATTTTATCAACCACCAGGTCGGCAGTTTATTTACTAGAAATAGCTCGATACATGGCGGGTCGTTAATCATATTAAACAATAAATTAAAATTTAAAGACCGTAAGGACATTGTGTCCTTATCTGTTGAACGAATATTAGAACTCGCTGCAATAGAGTTAGAGCAATTCATAGTTGTATGTGTATATAGGCCACCATTAGGCAATTTCGAAATTTTTGAGAAGATTATGGAAACTGTTCTAATAAAATTATCTTATTCGAGAAAAAAAACAATTATATGTGGAGATTTTAATGTAAATATTTTAGAAAACAGTCCACTAACCAAAAGATTAATAAATCTTTTCAAATCTTTCGGCCTGACACATACTTTTATGGAGCCAACTAGAGTTACTGACACTAGTGCCACGTGTATTGATAATATTTTTACTGATATAATTCCTATTGGTAAGAGTGTGATCAGCAACCTGGAATCGGATCATTTGGGTCAATTAATTAAATTCAAATCCGTATCGAATAATATTAAAAAAAAAAAAATACTTTTGTGCCAATAACTGCAGACCGTGTGGAAAGAATGAGACATAACCTAGTGCATAATTTGCCCTTTCTAACAACTGATAAGGGACCCAATGACATGTACAACTCATTCTTTCACACATTCATGAAACAATTTAACGCAGTATTTACATCCAAATCGGTTGTGGTTGGTGGTGCAAAGGTTTTCAGTGACTGGGCTACTGCGGACTTACATAAGCGTAGAAGAATACTGTATCAACTATATGAGGAACGGAGGTATAACGCGAGTGAGGAGTTTAAGGAACATGTCAAACAGTATTCTAAGCAATTCAAGATAGACTGCCGTATAACTAAGCGAAATTTTTTAAGTAACAAAATCTTGAATAGTTCTGATGTTATTAAAACGACCTGGAAAATAATTAATGAAGAAACAGGTCGCCGAAAAAAGAACATTAACGACTATCGTTTAAAAGTAGATGGTAAAATAATAGATTCCAATCCAGATATCGCAATTGAATTTGAAAAGTTTTTTACCGATATACCAGTGTCCACGACTAAGTGCTTGAACTCTTCGCCTGCGTCTGCCATTGTACTTTTAGAAGATAACGTGCCTGAATGCAGTATATACTTTGAATTCAAGCGCGTTACTGCCTTGGATGTAATTAAGGCATTCAACTCAATCAATATAAAGAAAACCAGTGACCTTTGGGGAGTGTCGGTCCATGTACTCAAATCCTTAATTGAAGTCATAGCATCTGACTTAATGGTCGTATTTAATCACTGTGTTGATTGTGGTGAGTTTCCTGATCTTATGAAACATAGTAAGATAATTCCATTATTCAAAACGGGTAGTACTTTTGACCCCACAAATTTTAGACCAATATCCATACTACCCACTTTCAGTAAAATATTTGAGAAATTGATTTTGTCACAGTTAGCGGAACATTTTCGGTATAATAATTTATTACACAATAAACAATTTGGTTTTACTCGGGGTCGCTCGACAACCGAAGCTGGTGTTGAGTTGATTAAAAACATTTTTAATGCCTGGGAAGGGTCACAGGATGCTTTAGGTATTTTTTGTGATTTGTCCAAGGCCTTCGATTGCGTTAACCATGACACATTGATCAGGAAACTACACCACTATGGAGTTAGAGGTACTGCGCTAAACTTAATAAAAACGTACTTATACGGGAGAATACAAAGGGTAGACGTGAATGGAGTACGATCACCTGGGTCATTGGTCTCAATGGGCGGTCCATTTTTATTCCTCATCTACATAAATGACTTACCTTACCTTATAAAGGATAACCATGATATAGTATTGTTTGCTGATGATACGTCACTTGTGTTCAAAGTTAAACGACAACAGCAGTTTAATGTCGATGTAAACAACGCTATATCAAAAGTAGTCGATTGGTTTAGTGTTAATAATTTATTACTGAATGAGAAAAAGACGAAATGTATAAAGTTCATGACTACTAATGTGAAAAATAGTCAAACTACTGTAACTATTAAAAATGACAAACTAGACCTAGTTAATGATACAGTGTTTCTTGGTATAACGTTAGACTCCAAGCTCCAATGGGGTCCTCATCTTGCTGGATTGGCGGGTAGACTCAGTTCTGCAGTTTTTGCAGTTAATAAGATTCGGCAATTAATAGACTTAGATACCGCTCGATTAGTTTATTTTAGTTACTTCCATAGTATTATGTCATATGGTATTTTACTGTGGGGTAGTGCTGCTGATGTAAATAGCATCTTTGTTCTGCAGAAGAGGGCTATTCGTGCTGTCTACAAGATGGGCCAGAGAGACTCGCTTAGAGATAAGTTTAAAGAAATTAACATATTGACCATGCACAGTCAATACATTTATGAAAACATTATGTATGTTCATAAAAACATCGTTAAATTTAGAAAGAACTGTGACATACATAATGTTAATACCAGAAATAAATATAAGCTCGCAGTGCCCTTCACGCGGCTCCATAAAATAAAAAACTCTTTTATGGGTAATTGTATTAGGTTCTATAATAAGCTCCCAAGTAATGTTACTGAACTATCAGTAAATAAATTTAAGAGTTACGTTAAGCGTAAACTAATTTCTAAAGCATATTATAGTATTAAAGACTATATTAATGATAACAATGCTTGGGACTGAATTGCTTGTAATAAAATGTTTAGTCCTTACGACAAAAGGTTGCGAACGTCGAAAAAAAAAAAGACATCCGACAGAATTTCTTACAGGTTCTTCTCTGATCGGTCGCGATTTGAACCTGCAGTCAATTTAGGCTAAGTCGCTACTATGACGTTTCAAAAGAGTTTATTATTTGTAAACCTACTTGAATAAAGATTATTCTGATTCTGATTCTGATTCTAATTCTTAATCTTAGTTTTAAATTCCATTCCATAAGTACCTATATTCTGGCATATCTACTGGGTGATTTTGGGTCATGATCCGGAATGGCCAAAATTGAATAACATGGTCATACTAAACAACCTTTCCGATGGACCAACAACGAAATCGCCAAAAAAAAACCAGCAGTTCCATACATTAACTCTCAATTAATTCATCGTTAATGTATGGATCACTGTTTTTTTTTGGCGATTTCGTGGTTGGTCCCAGCGAAAAAGTTGTTCAGTATGACCATCTTATTCACTTTTGGCCATTCCGAATCATGACCCCAAAATCACCCAGTATACTAATATTATAAAGAGGTAGAGTTTGAGAGGTTGTAGGGGGTAATCTCTGAATCTACTGAACCAATTTAGAAAATTATTTTAAATACTATTAGCAAGACACGTTATTTGCGTCATAGGCTAGGTTTATTTTTCTTCGTAGACGGATTCGCGGGCAACAGCTAGTGATTAAATATTCTATTTCCAGTAACATAATTGCTTTTTAGGGTTCCGTAGTCAAACTAGGAACCCTTATAGTTTCGCCATGTCCGTCCGTCCGTCCGCAGCCTAGGTCAGAGACTCTTAATACTAGAAAACTGTAATTTGGCATGAACATATACATATATAAGTCACGCCAAGAAAGTCGTAAAATAAAATCTTGAAAAAATATTTTTTTAGGGTATTTCCCCAACACGTGACGTGGGATGTATTTTTTTTTCTCGTCTACTCCATCGAAAATATTACAGTTTGTGAAAACAATTTTCGATTAAGTGACCCGTTTATGAAATATTAAGCTTTCAGCGCAAATTTTTGTTAGAGTCAAGTGTCCTCCGCCTACAGCCAAAACCACAAATGCTAAAAATCTGAAAAAAAAACTTAAATGAAAGAGCATATAACGAATTATAAAGGAAAACTATTACCACTAAGTAGATATCATTGGTTCTTGAGATACAGGCGATTAAAGTGTTAAGTGTGTGTGTGTGTGACGTAAAATAGAAAATTAGTCATTACTTGTTGTTTTTTATGTTTGTAATATTACTTAACGGCTTTGGGACCCTACACTGAGCATGGTCCGACATGCTCTTGCACGGTTTTTTCTTTGATACCATTTCTTAAGTCGCTTTTAAAGTCAAAAAAGTACTTTGTTGGCGTAAGGAAGATGTATATTCATGCCAAATTAGAGCTTTCTAGTACTCAGAGTCTCTGAGCTAGTTTCCTAGTTTCACTACAGAACCCTAAAAAGGAAACTATAGTCTGTCTATATTTTTAGATTATTTTGTAGGAGTGTTAAATCCCAAAAAATAACACAGTTATTTTAATATCAAAACATAACATTATCGTTTTTGAAGGTACAAACTCATTACCCTCCCCCCTTTTCGGTAGACACGTAAAAACAACTACTAACAGTGGTGACGTTCAACTTAGCCAATCGCAGGGCCCCCTCGTGCTGCTTCAACACTTCTTTCACTGGCGTCAGCATTACTACGCTGCGACCACACTGCAGACTAACGCTGCAACCACACTGCAGCGGTGCTGAGACCGTACTGGCAGGTTTAGGTTAATTAAATTGTGTCTAAGTCGATTTGTGCATAATGTGTGTAATTGGATTGCATTATTGCACACGTGTCAATACAAAAAATAGATATAATCAGCATTATCGTTATTACCTATAACTTTTCGCCAAATTTACTATGTTTTTAGCGAAAACACCAAAATTCAAAGTACTGCGTTAATCGATATTGTTTTTGACGTGTTTAACTATTGTCCTTAAATCGGCTGCCATTACTGTCAAGTGAAAGTTATAAAAACATTGACAATACCGAAACATGTCAAAGGCCAAATCATTTTTACCGTGTACAATCTCAGCTCTGTGCAAGTTAAATAAAAACTAACACTCACACACACACACAACATTACACCTTTATTCCCAGAGTGGGGTAGGCAGAACTACAGAAATAACAAACAACTCTAAAAAGACTTGCTTAGCTTATGATTCTGTTACCACTTTTGCACAATCAGGCCAAGAAGTTTACTAAAGCTAGGCTTTAGGTAAGCTTGTATAAAGGTCCAATTTAGACCCGTCATCTATTCCCCCCTCACCTGGCGCCCGGATGACGTAGTTCCGGAAGTAGTGCACCATGAGGTAGTTCCCGCCGGACTTCCCGTTGCCCTCTTCGCACGTGATCACCAGCGGGAACATGTCCGGCTTGCTCGTCACCTGAAAGCAAAAAATACATACATAACGTCACGCCTTCATTCCCAGAGTGGGTAAGCAGAGCTACAGAAATACCAACAAATCCAAAAATACTTGTTGATAATTCTAAAACCACAATTTGCACAAGTAGGCTAAGATGACAAGTAGGCTAAGATGGCTAGTGAATTAGTGACAGGTTGCAAGCCCATCCCCTAATATTACTACAAGCCCTTATTCCCTTAGTCACCTCTTACGACATCCACGAGAAGACATGAAGTGGCACTATTCTAACCCGGCAGCCACACGGGGCTGTAAAATACACTGTATAATATTTTTTTTGTAACAAGCGTTTGTTGTTGTAAAGTCATTTACTGCTCATGAAGACTAACCTAACGAGTCCAAACTCGGTGGGTCTACGTTAAGTTTAGCGGAGATCCTGTCGCCACCATCCGACTTCATTAGACCAGCTCGATGGTGCTATATTATTGTATTGACATCGAGGTTACGTAGATATCCCAAATTTCAACTCAATCGGTCTGCGGGAAGTGGTTAAAATCTTCCTTGCAATATTCCACCCGGACAAACATACATTGCAAGTTAATAAAGCTTGTAAAGAGGTAACTTCAAGGCATGATCCGAGTCATGTTACCACCAAAATAAGTGATCATTCAGTTTGTTTGAATAATGAATCTTGCGAGCTTGGTAAAAAAAGACAATACGCGTAAAGGAAAGAAACAGCTCTTAATATAAAACATCCATCGGATACATTCTCAATCGCTCTCAAACGCGAATAAATGCAAGTCTAAATTTGCCTGAACCAAAATAAAAGACAATACAAATTAAAAGCTAAAATTCAGGTAGACCCTCTGATGAAAGAAAAATTAAAATTATCTGTGACAGTAATATCAATTTTAAACCACTACAAAAACAGAAAAACGGTGCCAAAGTTAGTTTGGAAAGATGATGGCCTTAACATGTTTTTTTTAAACAACGTCCAATTCGGTCAATTCGTTTGGGACCTGGGTCATTGTCATAACCCTAAAAAAAACTGTTCATACGAATCATGTATAAGCCACTTAGTAAAATGCGTCTTAATTTTATATCATAATAATAAAGTAAACGAAATATACTAGACCATACTGTAACAGATTTACTACAAATTTATTTATTTTTTACTTTATACCAACCATGAAACCGAAATGTCCACTTCGGTGGACTGTTCGGATTCTACCTTTCAATAGAACGTAGCTTTTAAAAAATACGTGTTTTTTATTATTTTACAAAAATGATAAATTTTCCTTATCAACAGTATGTTTTCCATTTGACGTTAAAAGTATAAAAGAAAATATAGAATTAAAACACACTTTTTGCATCATTGAATCCTGTTACAACATTTTTTGTCTTTCCGGTAGACATTACTTTCGATACTGACTAAAATTAAGTAAATGTCAAATGCTGGAACGGAACGTAAAATTGAACGCATCCAATATCGCACTATCCCTGTCAGAGGCCATTTCGCCGTGACTCGTACGCAGAAAACTTTGTTATTGTGTTAAGAATAATATTTAGTGGTGTCAAAGTTGAGTTGTCTTTCCGGTTACTGCTGTATTTTGGTAAGTAAATCACTATAGATTAGTCAAGCATTGTTATTTTCAAGTCAATCAATGAAACTTTATGAATATGCCTTGACTTTTGACATAACCTATAAACGGCACGTGGTGTGAATGATTTTGCGAAAAAAGTCCATTCGGTGGACGTCTTTTCGGTGGAACTTTTGTCCACCGAAACGACAGATGTCCACCGAGTGGAATATTTTCTTGAATGCGGGTTATTTGTTATTATAGCTTGTAAAACTGCTTCTGATTATTGGTGTTTTTATCAGTTAAGGACTAATTACCTATTTTTGTTTCATTTTCGCTTTATTTTTATGGATAAATATGTTTTGAACCACCACTTCTCTCACACCTTTAACAATGGTTGGAACTGTCAGCCTCACAAGGGGCCCAACACCTTTGCACCGTGTCGCATTAAACGTCATGTTAAACTGCCATATGAAGTTGTCAAATGAGTGAAAAAGACAAGGCACTTAGGTGCCCAGCAACCTATGAGGCCGACTGTACCTGTAATGGGTGGTTTTCTAAAAAATATGTACATAGTTAAGTACTAAATTAAGAAACGGTAACCTTAGTCATGCGAGTAACTAAAATTAAATTAACTGTTATAAAACAAATCATCCCTTTACTTTCTCAACCTCGTATCTGATCGAATAGTTAGATAGGAAAGTTGTCTTTATTCTTTTAGGAACATGAGTGCTTTTCCTATCTAATTATTCGATCAGATATGAGGTTGAGTAAGTAAAGGGACGAAATGGTGGTATTTCAGATAAAACTGCTGTTGCTATTGCGATCATATGACTAACGAGTGAGGATTGAATCTGCTTCGTTTATTGAATTTAAGATACTGCTTACTAGCGTTTGAGGGCACTATAAACATTACTAATTTTCGTTTCTCACATGACTAAAGTTACTGTTTCTGAAGTTTAGTCCTTAACTGTACACTTTTTTTTAAAACCACCCTAATGCATTTCTTACGGCTTGGGAAATAATGATTCATCATAAGCGTTCGTTCGTTTCCCTCACAAAATCTCCTGTACTTTCTTTGCACAGCTTTACCTTCTTTTCGTTTGTGTGCATTACTTGTTGTGATTTTTCAGGCGATTTCGATTTCAGGAAATGTAGTCCAGAAAGTACCTGTATACATTACGGTTTAGGTTGCAAAAAACTTGACATAGCACTATGTCCTAGACTACTCCAAAATAATGTACCAAGTCTATCAAGACCAGTCTTGACGACTCCTCTGCAAAGTTCTACTCGGAATGACACACCAGCTCCCGCCGATAGGATGAATTCACCGAGTCCAACCTTGACTCCTATGAACAGTCCAGTGGCAAGCCGATGGTCCAGTCCAATTGCGAGTGGCTCGATGCAGCAACCATTGAAAGTTGGCGAGCGCAGTCCATCACTGCATATTGAAGGTTATGTCCATAAGCGCATACAATTTTCGGACGTATATTCTGACAGCTCAGATACGTCAACGTCAGAACCAGAGAAACCACCAATCCCTGATCTGAGTAAACGGATTCAACGCTTCTGTTCTTCTGACGACGAAGACATATTTTGACCACCGAAATGAATTGTCTTTTCGGTAGACAGACACAAAACATTTTTTATTTACTTTTTGAATACTTTTAGGTGACTGATTTGTTTTTGATTATGTGAAGATAGCATTAACGTTATTTTTGTTCAAGATGTAAATCACTTTTTATTTTTATTTTTTTCGCTAATTAAGATTTTAGTCCACTTGGTGGACAGATTAGTCTTTTCGGTGGAACTGAAATTTTGCTATTTCCTTATAACCTCCTAGCGCCCAGAGGCCTTTTAAAAGGCCTTTTGATAATCTAATTTTAAACATTAATTAGTAAGTACCTATGTACTGATTTCGATTAACAACATTTTTGCCATGGGCGGCAGGAGGATAAATCGCCTTTCTCTAATTATTGATCTCAGACTGATACTCACTATTGTAGTTACGTAAAGTAAGAGTCATAATATATCTTTTATTTTTATAAATCACGTGTTTCATTTTTTCACAAAAAAAATGCCTAGGCTTGACAATGACCCACCTACGATGCTACAGACAGACACATAATTACACGTTAAGGAGCGTCCCCACTGAGAGCTTTCGCGTGTAATGAGCATTCATATTCCAGTGACGTGGACGTTGAGCTGACGTCCACACCACTCGAATATTCGACGCCGAATGCTCATTCTACAGACGCTACTTTATACGAACAACATTCCTCTGTTTGCCCTCGTGGATTAACAGCGCACCTCAGAGTACGGTGGTGGTGCTTGGTGGAAAGAGCCGCAGCGGCTGTAGCGTGGCGGCGGGTACACTGAGCCGGCGGAGTCCAGGTCGGAGGCCGGCCGGCGCACGCAGCAAGACAGCGAGCACAAGCAGACGCGGTGCGAGCTGCGCCGGGCCAGCAGGCACCATAGACAGCACACCAGGATCCCGCCCAGCGTACCCAGAAGGAACAGCACTGGCCTGGAAGCAAAACCAGAGTTGTAGCGCAAGCTTTTGATGGAAGGATAAGGAAAACGAGAAAACAGGGTATCCCTTTATTTATTTCGCCATAATGGGCACTAGCTAATAACCTTCATTTTCCCAAATATCACACATCATAATTTAATTTGCCATAAAGGCATCTCTTCTGAATTCATACATATCATATCTCAAACCTCACTTACCATCAGGATTCAGAAAGCTTGAGAGTTCGATGCCATAAAAGAGATCCGTCTCCGAAAACCCTGAACTGCAAACCGAAAAGCTAAAGCTAATGCTCTGGTACGAACCATTGTGCATACCAGGTGTATCGGAGGGGCTCCTTGACCGTGTCCTGCTCGCGGCGGGGGGGCGGCGAGGGGGGCGGGCAACAGACCTCGCCGCAGCACACCCAGAGCGCCGGACAGAACCGCCCGTCGTGGCACGGAGTCTCTGTTGATAGCCGCTGGAAGAGAGAGGGTCTTGAGAGCGAGAAACTTATTAAGACGAAGCTGCTGTGAAGCTAAAATATGTTTTCCATACAAATTTAGCTCCGGATGATGACATTACCTCGTACATCAAGTCTGATTTCCACAAATTTTGAATATGTTGTAGTTATTAAATTTTATTTTATACTTTTTAGTGATCAATGTGATGTGTGTCTTTTCAATGAATAAGAAACACAGGATACTCAATACTCAAATGTTTATTGCATTACATAGTGTTAGTTTACAGATGTTAAACTAACTTAATACTGTAATCATTAATTATAACTTAATTATGGACCCTGTTGGGCATAGCAACATTAGGAGAGAGGGCTTGTAATCTTAAAACAATATTTATACTATAGGATATTTCACGCACGCTGTGGAAGTCATAGAGCATATTTAAACCATTTAAACTATCTTAATCCAGAGATCTTATCGCTACCCTTGGAATAAGTACCATTGAGGAGTTCCGGTGGCCATCTGGGTCTTCATCATCAGGGCCTCTATTCAACTGCGTTATAACGATATCGTTTTTGACCTGTTTCCGTATTGTCAACGTTTTGATAACTCTTATGTCATTTACAATAATGGCGACTGTGACATAAACGATTCTTAAACGTGTCAAACACGATATCGTTTTAACGCACCTGAATAGAGGCCCAGTTCCACTTCGCCAAATGATACTTTCTGAATTGTAATGCTGATTTGTTACTGAAAATACCAAAATCGCTATATGTAGATATCCCCTGAACAGATACCGACTTGGTAGCCAAACTATTTTCAAAATAGATCCATAATTGACGGAGTAATCGCGTAAAAACACGCACAAAAAACATAGATACAGTCGAGTTGAGAATCTCCTTTTTTGAAGTTGTTTAAAAATATATAGGTACTCGTACCTATTGTGCACGTTACCCAACCCTACGAGTTCAAAGATCACGCAAAAACCGTTGGTATAAAATTTCGTATTCATTTTAATACAAACATCTCGCAAATATTCCTCATTTGCAAATATAACGGCATATAAAACGCTTCCATTTAGCCAGTTTTTCCCCAAAGCCTCGGAAGCAGCCTCATTTCCGCCTCAATGGCCGCCTCATCACTGTTTCGGTGTTTCGCCTCGGCCCACAACACTAGAGGCACGCTGAAAAGGGCCCGTTTATAATGTTATTTAATATTCTGTTGTGACTGTTGATCAAACACAGAGTTAAAAAGGTTTTGAAGGTTATGTTGGTACAAAATACCAAGAGCCGGTATTAGTCTAGACGTCTATGCCACTGCGTTTTTACACGTATTGCAATCGTATTGTTTCTCAACTCGGCCTAATATTATAAATGTGAAAGCTTTTTCTCTGTGTTTGTTACGCTTTGAGGGATAAACCGCTGAACCGATTTAGATGGAATTTGCTATGGGGATAGTTTGAGTCGCAGGAAAACAACTAGTACTTTATATTCTGATGATAATGTAAGCCTAGTTGGTATTGATCCTGCCTACGAAGCTAGCAGTAATCGGTTTGATTCCCAGTAAGGGCAAACATTGCCTGAGCTGAGTATTTGTTCCTGAGTCTTGGATGTTTTCTATGTATTTCAAATACATATCTCTATGTAAGTAGTTAATTCTAGTACCCTAGGTCCAGCCTAGAGCTTAATTTGGGCCTAGGTCATTTTGTGTGAGATAGTCTTCTGATATTTGAGTTGATAACATAAGTACGGCCCACCGTTAAATTGACGTATGACGTGTAATCGTATCGTTTTTAACTCGGAAGACATTACTGTTGACCCAAGGATAGATAAGATAAGACCCAGGAAACGTCGAAAATACGGAAACACGTCAAAAACAATAAGATTTACGTTGTAGATCTCAGCCAAGGGCCTATATTCTAGGGTACAACGATATTGCCTTTGTCGTTCCGTATTGTTAACGTATTTATAGCTCTTGTGTACTTGACAGTAATGGTGGGGGAGTTAACAAAAACGGAAACACGTCAAAAACCGGTTTTTACCGTGTAGAACCTCTGCCCAGGACACGTGAAAATACCTAAATGCAAAGTCGTAGAATACTGGCCTATAATCATCATTAATATCACGAGGCTTATATATGACACTGGAGATTGCACGACGAACAACGAATTGAAGCCAAGAAAAGTGACCTTGAATGACGTCACTTAGGTTTTCTGTCTCTTTCTTTTCATCCTAAAAAGGGAAAAAAAACACAAGCGAGTGAGATACGAGGTTTTTTCATGACGATTTGACGTCCCATGAAATGACGCATTACTCAAGATTAGTCTCATATTACGGCTATAAGATTGATGCTTCAACGTTAGGTACCTATGAAGGGGGAGTTGGCGAAAGCTGAATCGTATTAATTGGAGAGTCTAAAAAAATAGCAGCGGATTAATGTTGACTTCAGATTTGGGGAAAAAAATTGCACGTTAGTAGGGACATTCATTATGAACAAGAAAAATATAATTCCTCATATCTCCCCAAACAGATGTATGGAATTGTCCGTTTTGTTAACAAGAAATGAATTATGCTCAGTGTAGGGGTCCGAAGCCGTTAAGTACTACAAACATAAATTAAAAACCGGCCAAGTGCATGTCGGACCACGCACAGTGAAGGGTTCCGTAGCTGGGATAAACGTTCATGGTTGAAATTCATTTTTTTTTTTTATTAAAATCCCAAAAACTAGGCCTCTGGGGAAGCCTCTGCCTACCCCACTCTGGGAATTAAGGTATGAGTGTGTAAAGATTAAAAAATAAATAAATGCCGCACAAACACACACACACACAAACGACGCACGACGACACGGTGGCCTAGTTGGGAGTGACCCTACCTCCGAAGCCAGCGGTCCTCGGTTCAATTCCCGGTAAGGGCAGATATTTGTGTGATGAGCGCGAATATTTGTTCCTGAGTCTTGAATGTTTTCTATGTATTTAAGTATGTATTTCTCTATATAAGTATGTTTATCGTTGTCTAGTACCCATAGTACAAGCCTTGAGCTTAGTTTGGGACTAGGTCAATTTGTGTGAGATTGTCCTCTGATATTTATTTATTTAAATACGCAACGCCAAATACTTGTAGTGCCACTATTAAAGGTACCTATTGTAAATTTATGTCTGAACAAACAAAGTCAAGGCTTTCGAATATTTACGTTCAGAAGCTTTTACCGCGTAGACCTTGAGACTTTTTTTTTTTTTTTTTTTTATGTTAAGGAGAAGGCACACGAGCACTCAGGCCACCTGATGGTAAGTGGAAACTGAGACCCATAGACATTTGAATTCTCAAGACTATAATCCTAAGACCTCAAATGCGCTGCCAACCCTGAGGACTAAGATGGAATGCCTCTATGCTAGTAATTTCACCGGTTGTCTTATCCCCACACCGGAACACAACAATGCGAACACTGTTGCTTGGCGGGTGGTTAATGGATAAGATGGTGGTAGCGATCCGGACGGACCCTGCACAGGACTGGACTTGAAACTGTTCTCGTAGTGGCCCGTTGAGTACGCACCGGGGGGTACTGCTTGCTCGTTGCTAAGATGGCAGAAACGTACCCTCTATAAATTCGTCATGTCTATATTGTCTATTCTTAGCTTGGGAAAAATAGTTCGGAAAAATCGAAGGCGTTGTTTGGAGTGAAGTTAGTAGCAATTCTGAATGAGAGTCATTTTTTTTCTCTGAACTTATAATTGGCTAAATGAAGTAACAATAACTGAAAAAGTATATGTCTACGAAGTCGCAGGCAAAGTCAAAGTCAAATAATTTAATGCAATAACATACGTTAAAATCACAATAAATAAAAAAATTAAAAAGATTAAACTACAAAAACATAAAATTAAAAATATACCCATAAAAATCCTTAATACTATAAAACGCTTTTTCAAGTAAAAATATTTTTAACCTACTTACAACTACTGGCATCCGAATAAAAATAAAAATATAACGAATAAAAATTAAATGTACCTAAATCAGGTTAGTTTTATGTAACGGTCTCAGTCTTATTCCATTCGCCACCCAGGTCCCTGGTCCGTGGTGTTGTAGCACTTTAAGTCCCTTTACAGAAAAGGAAAAACTAAAACCCTTTTGCTATAAAAAACGCCCTAAAATGTATAAAACAATCTTCAGTCATCTGATTATGTACAATTTATTCAATATTTATTGTCTGCTAGCTGTTGCTCGCGACTTTGTCCGCGCAGAAGTCGTTTATCGCTATTCTCAGTGAAGTTCACAGGATAGCTGTGGTCGTATGCCAAATAAAATAATACCTACATCCTAATTATGACCATATTATATGAGGTGTGGTAGGTATAGGACCAAAAAAAAAAAAACTTAAAAAAAAAAAATTAAATTGTTTTGGGGTTGTAACATGAAGTTTTTTAAATCAAAATTAAAACGAATACAATGTTTTAGTCCTATAACCCGAATACACTCAAATTAAAGACAAACAAAGATCGTCAATGTAATTGTAAGGATACTTAGAGAGGTAGCGAACTGAAATGTGCTAATGATGCCCTTTCATTTGAAACCCCACATGGCATTTTTTTTTTATAGTTCACGACTTTATATCTAGAGGGCGCTATATACAATTTAATGTGACGTCACATAGCCTGTAACCAGCGGACCATCAAAACGTTTCCAACGATACCCCATTTGTTAAATTATGATAAGTGGTTTAGAAGTTATGAGGGAACTGATGAACATACATATACATGCATATATATATATATACATACCGGTCAAAATCATAACCCTCCTTTTTGCTTCGCCGTAGTGGGGTAATAAGAAAATAAAAAACGAAAAGGCTTGACATCACGGGAGACCGCGAAGACCTGGCAGCGTCCTCGCTCAATGCATTTGTTAAGTGATTCAGCGAGAAAATGAAAATTTTTTGGAATTTAGTTTTTAACACTGTTCATTTCTCTAATTGCACCGGTTTTTTATTCTCTGTTGAACATGTGATTGACTGGTAGAGAATGCCTTTAGGCATTAAGTCCGCCATTTGTACTTTTTACATTTATTTGTATTGTGCAAAGAAGATTAAATAAATAAATAATAAATAAAATGCGGCCAGCATCCTCGTGACAAAGCCGCAAGACCCATTTTAAATTTAGCTTTTTTATGTCATAAACTTGTAATTATATATGAGTAAGGACCAAAAAGTTGGGCACTCTAACTCACGCAATTAAATTTTCTATGAAACTTTTCCATTGTGTAACGAAAATTAGACAATAAGGATAATTTTCGCCGTACCACGGAACTTTTGCCGCCTTAGTTGTTTGTATGGTTAACTACGCTTAACTATGGTCCAACTTTTTGGTCCTTACCCATATTTTCGTGAACAAGTAAAAGGGTGGGGACCAAAAAGTTGGACCATAGTTAAGCGTAGTTAATCATACAAACAACGAAGACGAATTTTCCGTTGTATCCTTACACTTGTATGGCTTATCTTCGTCGCACAGCGAAAAGTTTTCATAGAAATATTTAATTATGTGAGTATGCCTAACTTTTTGGTCCTCATCCAACAGTGATTTTTAACACCTTTATTTTGCAGCGTTAAGGGTTAGTTAAACGTTGGTTTTCTCATTATTCATGTTTTCATTCTAGATAATGAGCCGAAGATGACTGTACCGGTACTGCCAGGGAGCGGCCGACGAATGGGCTATAAATAGAAAATCGATGCGTCGCCCGGTGCAACTGTTGCAAATGCATCCTGGCCGGATAGAGATAGAAAATGCAATGTAAATGAATTGCAACTTACTAAAATAGCTATTGCTTCTTACGAGGATAGAATAAATATACTTAAGAGCAATGAAAACGGGTCATTTAGTACAGAATTGTTAATAGAAAGTGACCAGTATTTATTTACCAGTGGGACGACCACGACCACGATTTCGCTAATTATTTTTTTATTGTTTTTATCGTCAGGAGAAGGTTCTTATGAAAGAAAAATATTATAAAATCTACCGGGAACGTCGAAAATTTGCAGCGGGGCGAAGCCGCTAACGGCTAGCTAGTATATTATAACATTGATGGTTAAACGAACTAATCTGAAGCGATTATTGACCATAATTTTGATGAGACGTTACATCCGAAGAGATCTATTATTTCACTATGTAGATGTTTAGCGACACGCGAAATTTGAATATAAACACGCAAATATGTATCTGCAATCAGTAAGTATTTATTACTGAACAATAGAGATACAAAAAATATTATAAGTATTTAACCCTTGATAATTAGGTCCAATAGGTATGTGTAAATAATCTGAAACAATCCTTATAGTCAACTCTTACCTATGTATCGTCGTTCGGCATTCAGTACCGCGAATGTCGCATTGGGTCACACATTCGCGGTACTGAATGCCGAACGACGGTATGTCTATCACAAGAAATTAAATTATTTGAAAATTATAAGTATATATTTTTAAAACAGATTTAAACCGCCTCGGCAAAACCATTATAAATAATGAAATAATAAATCTCGTAATCGTAGTAAACATCTTAGATCCAGGAACAGTTTAAACCCAGTAGAATAGAAGCCGTAGTTAATTTTAGTAGCCGTAGTGTTTTTGACCGGCAAAAACAGAGTTCATAAATCATAACCTTTCAAAACTCATAGTTTTTTTTTTATTAGGATATTTATCGGGGCTTCGGTTATTTTTACGTACTGATTTTTAAAGCGAGAGCGATTGTTCCCACATTTAGAGTAAGCCCGGTTGAAGTTAATCTGGCATGATATAGAGTCATTGCCATGAAGGCCATGAAGTTATCCCAAAACCTTCAAGCTTGGCCAATGCATAGATTTTCTTTGGTAGAAAACAACTAAGTAAGTATGGGACTGCCGATCTTTGTCTTTATCAAGTTAATCACGGGGTTTATCCTAACGAACTGCTAAATGCTAACTAATTATAAGTACTAATGTTATATCCTGTCGAAAGAACAGCGCAACTAGAAGCGTTTAAAATCAAATTTACACAAATGACTAGTCAAGTGACAGGTGGCATATAATTCTTTAACATGCTCTATTTTCTACATTCTATCAAAATTCGCTAATCAATAAATTTCGACTACTTGAGAATCTCCTGCTTTTTTGTAAAGTCGGTTGAAAATCGATCATGGATGTCTGAAGATCTTCATACGAGTAACAATAGGAAAATGGCGGTTCTGAACCAGCTGTTTGAGAGCTACGCTACGCTAGTTGCGCTGACGTGCTGACTGCTGATTGAAATTTCCATTTCTGATTGAGTGTTGAATCTATATCGAGTAGCATAATCCAATTTTTTAGGGTTCCGTAGTCAAACTAGGAACCCTTATAGTTTCTCCATGTCCGTCCATCCATCCCTCCATCCGCAGCCTAGCGCAGAGACTCTTAGTACTAGAAAGCTGTAATTTGGCATGGATATACTCTTACATATTAGTTACGCCAAGAAAGTGATAACTTAAATCTTGAAAAAAAAAGTTTTTAGGGTACGTACCCTACACGTAACTTGGGGATGTATTATTTTTTTCGTCTACCCTATAGTGTGGGGTATCGTTGAATAGGTCTTTCAAAACTATTACGGATTTATGTTAACAATTTTTCGATTAAGTAATCCGTTTACGAAATATTAAGCTTTAAAGCGCTATTTTTTTTAGAGTCAAGTGTCCCCGCCGGAGAGCCAAAACTACAAATAATAGAAATCTGAAAAAAACTTAAATGAAAAGCATATAACGAATTTTAAAGGAAAAATATCACGACTAAGTAGACATCATTGCTTCTTGAGATACAGGCGATTAAAGAGTTTATACCTACTTAAATCATCTAAGATTTATTTATTTTTATTTATTTATTTATTTGATAGGCACGGTAACAAAATGTAAATTAGGCTATTTTTACAGTAAGGTAGTTCTCTTAACTTATTGCATAAAATTTACATTTCCATTACTACCATGCACAACACTCGCTTGGCATTAATATAAATTGCTGAGAGCATGCAAGAACTTAATCTAATTTAAATGACAATTCAGTTATAACCTTTGTGTATGAATTAAAACTGTAATTAAAAATATCAACATGTTTGCATAATTTGTTAAAAGATGAGCACATACGTATTAGAGGGCTATGTTGGGATACATTATTAGAGGTCAATGGAATAAAGAACTGAGTGGGTTGGCGACGCGGCTTATTATACACCCGGATTCCAATATTTCCTAGCAGATCTGAGTCAATGTTATTGTTGATAACTTTGTACAAATATATTAGTTCATCAATGCACCTTCCAGCATGGAGGCTGCGCATTTTGAAGAAGGCCAGTCTCTCCTCATATGTAGGTAGCTTTTTCCTAAAATTGAATTTGTAAGTAAGATGTCGAAGAAACCGCCTTTGCACAGCTTCAATTCGGTCTATGTGTGTTTTGTAAAACGGTGACCACACAGAGGAACAATACCCAAGAATGCTTCTAATCAATGAATAATACAAAGCCAGTGATGTACTGTAACTTTTAAATGGTTTAATTGATCTGTAAATGAATCCTGTTAGTTTGTATGCTTTTCCGACAATATAATCATAATGTGCAGTAAATGACAACTTCGAATCATACCAGACACCTAAGTCCCTCATGACCGAAACTCGCTGTAAAGTAGAGTTGTCAATGGTATAATTATATGTTATAGGTGTTTTGTTTTTTGTGAATGTAATAACATTGCATTTTTTTGTGTTAAGTGTCATATTATTATTAATGCACCACTCATTGAGAGCGAGTAAGTCATTTTGCAAGGTGTGGCAATCTGCAATGCTGCTAATATTGTTAAAAATCTTTAAATCATCGGCATATGCCAGACAGTTACAGCTAAAAATATTCAGAAGGTCATTAATAAACATGGTAAATAACAGGGGACCCAAGTTAGATCCCTGAGGAACGCCAGAGGAAGCAAGGAATGGGATGGAGTAATAACCGCAAACAGTCACAAGTTGAGAACGATTATCGAGGTAAGATTTTAGCCAACGTAGTAGGCAACCATGTATACCCATGTGGTCTAGTTTGGTATAGAGAATGGAGTGGTCAACGCGATCGAATGCCTTGGCAAAATCAGTGTATATAGAATCTACTTGTATTCTTTTATTAAAAGCGTAGCACAAGTGTTCGGTGTACGATATAAGATTACTGTCTGTTGAACGGCGCTTCATAAAGCCATGTTGCTTAGCACTTGCGATGTGCTTAAAATGATTAAAGATGTGCTTGTATACTATACTTTCTAAGAGTTTAGCTAGGCAACAGAGGATACTGATGGGTCTATAATTCCTCACATCTTTTTTATCCCCCGATTTGTGAATTGGAACAATCGCGCTACTTTCCATTGATCGGGAAATATACCTTCAGCAAGAGATTTGTTGAATAATATGTACAATGGTTCGACCAATGACTCTGAGCAGCGATGGAGAAATAAGGGTGAGATATCGTCACAACCGGCCCCTTTGTTGACATCTATCCGAGCTAGTTGAGACTTGATCTCAAGCTTAGTTATGACAATTGTCGATAGATTGTAGCTAGCTCGAGGAAACTGAGGAGTATATAAAGGCGTTGCAGAGGAAGAATAGACCGATGAAAAATAGTTAGCAAAAAGGTTGGCTATGTCAACACCGTTGGTTGCGGACAGATCATTCAGGTGCATTTTACTTGGGATGCCATTGTTATCGTTTTTAGCCTTGATATACTGCCAAAAAGATTTGATGTTGGTTTTCACGCCATCCTCAATATTTTTTATGTATGCTGACTATGCTGAGAAACAATCATCAAGTGCGGTTTTAACTCTAGTTCGCAATAAGCAAAATGTGTCGAAGTCTCTCGGGTTACCAAACTTTTTGTATCTTCTGTGGTACCTGTCTTTTTCTTTAAACATATTAATTAGTGTCCTGCTGAACCAGGAAGGATATTGAATACTTTTAGGCTTGACCTTTGGCGTATATTTATCAATGGCTTCCCAGATTAGGCTATAGAGTGTTCTAACAAAATCGTTGCAGTTTAAACTTTTGTATTCATCCCAATTAATTGATTTCAGAAATGATTGACATTCTACATAATTGGTTTTCCTAAATTGATAACGCGGCACAGTATTAACATTCAGTGTTGGAGACTTGTCACTTAATAATTGGATCTCTATAGGGGGATGATAATTATCAATACGACTGATAGCCAAAGTTCTAGATACTTGACATGCCATGTCAGGTTGGGCCAGGACAAGATCTAACATTTTATTCATGTGATTAAAAATATTGTTTTTTTGATTAAAATACATTCTAGCAATAAATTCCTTTAAAAGAGAGGTTCTAATATTAATATTGTTACCAACTGGAGTTGAACTTGAGTGTGTTGCGATTATTAGGTCTGGCGTGTTAAAGTCTCCAATTATAATTGTTTGGTCTTTCTCAGCGCGTAAAATTAATGATTCGAAGTTATCATATACATTCGACAACTGCTCATTACTTAAATAGTTAGGTAGGTATACCAGGCATAAATTTAAATATTGCTTTCTTAGTTTTATTCTTATCCAGAGATCTTCTATGATAGGCGACTGCCACTCATAAACAAGATCGGAGACTAGGGATTTTTTGACAGCGATCAAAACACCGCCTCCGTCCGATTTACCAAACATTTTGAAGAAGTTTATTGAGCGATCTCTTCTGTAAACAACATATCTTGTATCAATAAATTCTGACGATGATATAGAACTGTCCAGCCAAGTTTCACAAAGGCAAATAACATCGTAATTTACGCTTAAAACAGACTTATAAATTTCTAGTACTTTACTTCTCATCCCGCGTACATTCTGATAATAGATGGTAATACTGTTTTGAGTAGCCATTTTTAAAGAGTTAATTAGTCAATTGATGTTTTACTAGTACCTAAGCACGCTAGACATTATACTAAAGAGTCCAGCATTTGTTGGTTTTTGACATGAATGTAACGCGAAGTCTCGTTCTTCCGCAAATATATTTGCCCATGTGAGACCCACACATATTTATATGAGAGTTCAGTAGCTTTCTTCCGCGACGCCCAATGAAGTAATTTATTGGCCGGGGAGAGATGCTCAGATACGTAGACAGGAGCCGAGTTGCCGCCGATGCCCAGTAGTGAAGAGTTCAGCTTCTCCTCCCTCCTCTTGGATTTGTTGAACCGCGTAACAGCCGAGTACACTTCGTCTCTCCGACGAGTGCTGCGTAACTTCACAACAATAGCTCTAGGTCGGTTACTTGCTTTGTTTTGACTCGCAACTCTTGTGCAGTGGAGAATATCTGCGTCCGGCATATCACAGGCAACCACTTCGGCAACTTTTTTAAAAATGTTAATTACGTTCTCAGACCTGTGTTCTGGTACGCCCTGTATTTCCAAATTAGAGTCCCTCATATGCTGTTCCAGCTGGTTCATGCGATCCGTTAAGCTGGTCACGGTAGTACGGAGTTTCTCACAATCACCTGTTAAATCCTTTGTGTGTTTGTTTAGGTTAGTGACGGCAAGATTAAAATCATCATGTTGGTTGCTCAAAAACGTTACGGACTCCTGTAGTGAGCTCAGTTGTTGTTTAATTGGTGACAGCTCCGACTCTTAGAGATTACGCAGCAATATCGGCATCTCAGTGCGAAGAGATTCCCGGATCTCATTTTTAATTATTTGTAAGATGTCGGATTTTTCTGGGGAGTGGGCCGAGATGCTCGTTTCAGGTGCACAACCTCTAACAGGAGTATTATCATTTTTTGGCTGTTTGGGAGTGCAGTTCGGGCATAACCAATTTGTTTTGCTTTCTTTTGACAGCTTTTTGTAGTTTGAAGCAGTCAGATTAACGCATAGGAAATGATAAGAGTGGTCGCAATGGGAACATATGATTTTCTCTGTTACTTTCATTTGTTTCGTACAGCCAGCGCACGCACTCATTTTGTTTTAGTTAAATGTCGTTATCATGTGTTATGCCGCTTAAAAGTGGGTATACAATTATACGCTCATACAGGGCGAAGTCAAATAATAGCGACCCACGATTTACACAAATAATACACTAGCGGGATGTAAAAGCTCGTGCCCAAAACGTCGTAACCGCCGTGCAGAACGCGGCGCTTACCGGTTTCACTGAATAGGTAACCGTTCACTTGCGAGTTGTAGGCGTTTTAAGATTAATTGACAAATAAAAAGTACTTTTATATATTTATTTACAATTGGAAAAGTCAATTCACAATCACTGTTAAATAAGGTACTTTTTTATATAAGTCTCATGACAAACAATGCACTTTTACTGGTAGAATTTAATTATTAACCGAAAAACGTCCACCTACTCGAAACGCACGACTACAGTTTGGCACCAACCATTGACATCATGGGATGGCACCAAATGACATTAAATAGATTTCTTTTTATTACTTGTTGATTTTTATGTTTGTACTTAGTACTTAACGGCTTCGGAACCCTACACTGAGCATGGTCCAACATGCTCTTGCCCGGTTTTTATTGTTATAAAAACCTAACCTAACCTAACTTACCTAATATACCCAACAGGTGTTTATTAAATTCTGTTATTTCAGTGTAAGGAATATTTATTAGGCAAAAAGTTTTTAGACCAAACAATACTTACACTAGGACAAACAATTTATTGCGTTTCAAAGGAATTAATTGAGTTTTACGCTAGTTGAAGTTTATATGCACTCTTTAAAACTTCCCTGAGCTTCTCACAAGCGCCAGAAAATAATCATATTTCGATGAAACTGCAATCACGCGCAACCAACTAATTCAATTATGTTGAAAAATGTGCCTTACTGACTTATTTATTAAGGCGTAATTTGCAACTTATTCAATTTGTTACTTACGCGGTATTCACCGACGATATCTCGATAATATCTAGTCTAGACTTCTAGACTAACTAGTTTGCATTACGTAAAGAATTCCAGTCTCTATCTAGGCTACCGACAATCTACGCTAAACTTAGACTTAGCTAACAAGTTTATATTTATAGGTCACCGGACATTAAGCTGATGACTGAAATCAAACACCAGACAGTCGTGAATTAATCCTAGGATTAAGAGGCCACATAATGATAATAATATATAGTAAATATCACGGGACAATGTCACACAATTTGACCTAGCTACTAAGCTCTAGGTTTCTACTATGGGTACTAGAAAACTTACATAGAGAAATATATACTTAAATACATGGAAAACCTCCAAGACTCAGGCACAAATACTCGTGTTCATCACACAAATATTTGCCGTTACCGGAATTTGAACACGGGACTGCTAGATTCCATGGCAGGTTTACTTTTACTACCAACTAGGCCAACGTGTCGTCAAATGATGCCACTCCCACACAGGAAGTGACAGGAATGAAAAGGAATGGCTTTATGTATTTCGGCGCAAAGAACGTGAGATGGATTTGCACGCGCCTTGATTACAGTGTCAAATTCAAATAATTGCTGTTTACATTAAAACAACATTTATTAATGGTTTACCAGTATTAAGAAGTTTTAAATACTCAACCAAACACAACCAAAAACATGTGAAAACGTTGTCATATTTGAAGAATAAAACTATAGAGCATTTCGTTTCTAATCATGTTTTCACGTTTAACAGTCTCAAGAAAATGTGATCAAGTTTAATATACTTATCCAAAGAAGAGGCATAGATATTAGCGTTAATTATGGTTATTAAAATCCAGATCGCGGAAAACTTAGTTTTAGTGGTGGTAGGACCCCGTGCAGGGTCCGTCCGGATCGCTACCACCATCTTATCCATTAACCACCCGCCAAGCAACAGTGTCGCATTGTTGTTTTCCGGTGTGGGGATAAGACAACCGGTGAAATTACTAGCATAGAGGCATTCCATCTTAGTCCTCAGGGTTGGCAACGCATTTGAGGTCTTGGGATTATAGTCTTGAGAATTCAAATGTCTATGGGTCTCAGATTCCACTTACCATCAGGTGGCCTGAGTGCTAGTGTGCCTTCTCATTAACATAAAAAAAAAAAAAAAAAAACTACCCGACCTTATCACTATGTGAGCTCTAAGGCTGCGTTTTCACCAGAGCTGTGCGAGGAAAAAAATCGACCAATAGGATTCATAGCCGCCCTCAGCGCATCGCTCCTATTGGTGGATTTTTTTCTCGCACATCGCTCCGCTACCTCGCACAGATCTGGTGGAAACGCAGCTTAATCCATATCGCAGTTGCTACTACAAATAAATATGTGAAACTATTGCTTCAGATAGAATAACAGGTTCAAAACGCACAATCTGGGCAACAGATGTTTTATACACACTAAAAATATCAAGTGATAAAAATCCTTAAAATATTTTTTAATTTGCAATCTACTGCGTTGCGATACTTGCGATACATGGTAAAATATTACCACGACAGGGCCTATGTTCTATCGTGTTAAAGCGATATTGCCTTTGCCATGATTTGATTTAGTTATCAAGACGTTGACAGGAATCACGTCAAAGACAATATAGTTTAAGCCCTAGGCTGGGATTCTTCACGGTAATAACGATATCGTCTTTGACGTGTTTCCGTATTGTCAACGTTTTGATAACTCTTATGTCATTCACAATAATGGCGACTGTGACTTAAACGAATCTAAAACAAGTCAAACGCGATATCGTTACAACGCAGTAGAATAGAGGTCCTGTAGAATTGTCAACATGATGACAGCTCCTATTAACTTGACAGCAATGGCGGCAATAGGTATAAAACGATACGAAAATATTTCATAAGCAACATGCCATTAAGTAGATCAAGAGTTTCAGTTGGTGCAATAAAAATGCAAGAGAGCAGGGCTGGAATTCTACAAGGTAATAACGATATCTTTTTTGACCTGGGCCTCTCTATTCAACTGCGTTATAACGATATCGTTTTTGACCTGTTTCCGTATTGTCAACGTTTTGATAACTCTTATGTCATTTACAATAATGGCGACTGTGACATAAACGAATCTTAAACGTGTCAAACACGATATTTTTTTAACGCACCTGAATAGAGGTCCTGTTTCCGTATTGTCAACGTTTTGATAACTCTTATGTCATTTACAAAAATGGCATATAAAGTTGTTGGTATTTCTGTAGCTCTGCCTACCCCACTCTGGGAATGAAGGCGTGACGTTATGTATGTATGTGTAAAAATGGCGACTGTGACATAAACGATTCTAAAACACATCAAATGCGATATCGTTATAACACTGTAGAATAGAGGCCCAGCAACGTATATCTATGCTGTCTAGCTGTTTTTTCTAAGCGCTTTAATTAAATGTCTGTAAAATAACTATTCCTGGTGTATCTTTCTACCCCTGTGGTTAAAGTCCTATTTAATACATTTATATAGTTTCAATGGGTTTGTCAGCTAAGTACATTTTACGCGGGAAACGCGTGCCGCGCCACACTGCGCTTGCGTGGCGTCAGATCGATACACCTGTCAAATGCCACACGCTGCGATAATGCTGTATGGTTTATGTCAAAATCATCCTTTTTTATTATAACTGCAGTAAAAAATAACTACGTAATGAAACATCTTATTGTTTTTTCGTTTATGGTTGCCAAATCAATTTATAAATATGTAATTAACTTAAACGGTCACATAGTTTCGATTGATAGGACTGATTTTTAGCGAATTCAGTCTGACCTAAATATATAGGGTAACATACATTTATTTGTATTATATCGGACAAAACTATTGTCGTAGTTTAGCTTAGGTATATTGTTATAATATTATGCTTAGTATATTTGAACGCGCAAAAATTTACTCAAATTTTACATGAAAAATAAAACTGAATGTGAATAAAATGCTTCTCTCGTCTCAATTTCAACATAATACAAATTAACAAACACGTAAGAAAAGTGTGAAAAAAACATCAGAAACTAATAACTTACTTCGGCAGGAGTGACAATGAAGAATCCAAGTAAACCGAAGGCAGTGGCGACTAGGAACATGATGAGGATCACAAAAGGCGCCGGGCAAGGTAACATGGGGCTCGCATCACAATGCAACGCTGCAACACAAGTGTATCTTCAGAGGAACGCTGTCGTCCTTCCTCTAGGCTAGCGCGGCGTACACTGAGAGACGACAGAACCGCCACCAATCAACATGATCCCTACCCTACCTTTCACTTTAACTAGGTTTCGCGAAAACGTCAAAGCTCTGCAAATAGCGACGGGTCTCCTTAAACTGGGCAGTATACGAGCGCTTTACCAACTTCAATTTGCAGTCGTATAAATTCCGAGGCGGTTTTATTTCTTTACATTAAGGTAGAGTCTTGTATAGCTTTGCCTTTTTGGATGTATTTGTTTTGTAAGTATATATAAGATATAGGCGGTATCAAGCGTTGTTTTTATATGGCGCGCGTGCAGTAATTCACGTGTTTTATACCGGGGGCGAGTGCGGATCGACGTGGGGAGGGAACGAATGAGGGTATTATACGTGTTGGATACATAAATCGAGATACGATACGTTAGAAATAAAAAAAAGGGTATAAGTAAAAATGCACGTAAAATTTCACTACTTTTAGACGGCTCTATCTTCATACAGGGTGTCCCAAGAATCGAAGCCGGACATACGTGATAGGGCAGCTCATGAGCTATCGATTTATCGATTTGATCATTTCAATTCAAAATTCAATCATTTATGCAGTAAACACATGAGGGCTCTTTTACACGTCGGTAATATGCAGTGAATCTACTAGCGCTTCTGACAAGATCATTGCGGAGAAGAAGCGCCGCAAGAAACTCTAGTTGAAATAGTTTACATTACAAAGTAAGAAAGTAATAAATAATTACTATTAAAACTAGCACAAATAAAATAATTACAAATGTAAGATCAAAATATTAAATTACAAATAATGACTAAGAGAACAACACGACAAGGTGTCTACGTCAGGAACGATTACTAAAATAACTGGAAAAACGCAAGCGTGAACAGACCGGACCCCACAGAAAGCACCCGCTCTCGAGTATGACGCGTATCTCAGACATCGCCTCCCTCAACCATGTGAATAGGAATTATTGTATTACAAATTATTTGACTCAACCGTGATGTCACACCGGGTTTTTCCCATCTTCCAAGCTTGGAAGATGGGAATAACCCGTCACACCTCTCGGTATTGTTAAATTTCCTTCTCTTTTTTATCTCAAGGAATGGCACGAGCACTTAGGCCAGCTGATGGTAAGCGGGATCTGGAGACGCATAGACAGTTAAATTCTCAAGACTACAATCTCAAGAGATATTTTTTATACGTCCCTAAGACTTCAAATGCGTTGACAACCCTGAGGACTAGCCATGCTAGCTTATGCTAGCATGCTGGGCTGGGATTCTACACGGTAATAACGACATCGTATTTGACGTGTTTCCGTATTGTCAACGTTTTCATTACTCTTATTTCATTTACAATAATGGCGACTGCTTCGAATCAATTTCTGGCCTGAGATTGTAGCATGAATTGTTATTTTCGGTATTGTTAACGTTTTGATGGCTCTTATTTACTTGACGGAAATGGCGGCCGAGTTTAAAACAATGCGATAATACGTCAAAAGCAATATTGTTTTACCGTGTTGAATACAGCTTCAAGAAACCCGCAGTATTAGTTATTTAACGGTACGTCGCAGTCGTACCTACACCAAATTAGGCTCGTCGCCAATATTGACGAGTTTTCACCAAACTTGTAGGCTGTCTTGTATCAGTTGAGAATTATGTACTTACTTGTATTTTTACAGTTATTTGTTATTCTAGTAGAAAAGGTAACGGTTTAGATTGCCTATGCGCTTTTTTACCTTCTCTATGCCATAAAGTTAATAAATCTAATATATAAAATTCTCGTGTCACGGTGAACGTTATTGAACTCCTCTGAAACGGCTCGACCGATTCTTATGAAATTTGGTGTGCATATCGGGTAGGTCTGAGAATCGGCCAACATCTATTTTTCATACCCCAAAGTGACATAAAAAAAAATGCAGCGGGCGAAGCCGCTGGCGGGTCGCTAGTAATAATATATAATCTAATATATAAAATTCTCGTGTCACGGTTTACGTTATTGAACTCCTCTGAAACGGCTCGACCGATTCTTATGAAATTTGGTGTGTATATCGGGTAGGTCTGAGAATCGGCCAACATTTTTCATACCCCAAAGTGACATAAAAAAAAATGCAGCGGGCGAAGCCGCTGGCGGGTCGCTAGTAATAATATATATAAAGAGTGTCCCACAAATTAAACCATGTGTAGTTCCAAACTAAACTCTAGGCTTGAACTATGGGTACTAGAAAACGATAAACGTACGTATATAGAGAACTAGTACTTGTGTTCATCACACTGAAATCTGCCCTTACCGGGATTTGAACCCCGGACCGCTAGCTTCATAGGCAGTGTCACTACCGACTAAGCTAACGAGTCATCATCGTGTTAATACATTTTTTTGAATTAAAATTAACGTTATTTTTTACAAGCTTCAGTAGAATCAGGAAATATGATTTGGCCGTCTGTTATCTACTTTGTAATCTTTTGTTCTGCGGTAACATAATTTCCACAATGTGACTCAAGTAACAAAACCTATCCAACGCGCTGTGCCGTTTGAAGAACGAGGGCAGTTTTACGATTGGTTTTTGTTTGATGTTAACAAAAAGATCTTAATGAACATTACAACTAAAACTTATATTTGGGTTATCTTAACACATTCAAATTCAAGTGGTTTATAAATTTCATGTCACATTATTATCTTCTTACTTATATTCAGAGATCGGACAAATGGCAATAATATGGACATGACTCCAATTTTAATTAAACTTAAATTATATTAATGTATTTCTTAATTGAACTTTAATCTTGATCCTTTGCAGGATAGTTATAAATAAATAATACAGCACATTTAAGCACATAAGTTTGCTCCATTAACATCCGTGGATTGCGAAAGGAGCTTTCACCTCATAAGTTCATTTTAGCCGTGAAAAAATATTAAAATACCTGTTTATTTGCTTTAATAAATATACATAATAACAAATCTTTGTATCATTTACTTATTAATTATTACTGCCTTGCAAAGGATCAAAATTTTTTTTACGGTAAGTACCTAATCAATTAATGTAATTTAATTTGTTTAATTAAAAACTATGGAGTCATGTCCACATTATTGCGAGTAATGACACCCATCTATCCGATCTCTGCTTATATTATAAATGTGAAAGTTTGTAAGTTTGTTCTGCCGCGCGAATCATATCAACCGTATCAGACAAACTAAAAAGTGGAGAAAACCGCGCATTAAGTTATGTTTTCTATTTTTTATCGCTACGAGCTATGTTTTAAAGATATTCTCAATCTGATGATTGTATATTATTGAGCCTGAACTTAATTTCTCCATTGTTATTTTTCCTAAATGATTACGTTTCATATTATTTTAACTCGAAAAGGTGTTAATGGCTTGCAGACATTAGGTGTATTTATATCACAGCTAGCGACCCGCCAGCGACCTCACCCGCTGCAATTTTTATTTCTGGACAGTTTTTTTGTATTTTTTTTTTAATAAAAAGTATACTATGTTACTTCTAGTACCTCCCAGAATATTTGTACAAAGTTTCATGATGATTCGTCAAGTAGTTTTTCCGTGAAAGCGTAACAAACATCCACGCTTTCACATTTATAATATTAGTAAGGATTCCTTAACATAACCGCCGTATCAGCAGCGGCTAGTTTCAAACAGTCTGCAAACATGTTACATCCGTTAAAATGGGTTTGTATGGGGAACCCCTTGGATCGCATAATGTGTTTTAGACTAATATTTTTTCGCATAATTATTTTCGTATAATTTGTATTGGCATAATTGTACTGTCGCATAATAATACTTTAGCATATTTATTTATTTATTTATTTTGTAATGATGCCATTTAATTATTATGACTTTTTGCGATCATGCTATTTGACGTTAGTCTTGGTGACAATTATGCTTACTGTATTTATGCTTTTTAATGTTATGCATAATAATATATGCGTAAAGATGATTATGCACATCATTATTTCGGCTAAAAGCAATTATGCGTATACTGTTATTACAAATAATTTTATGCCATCCAATAGAGAACCGTTTGTATGACTAATTTGAAGTTTTTAACGCAAACTGGGTGGTTAAATTTAGTGAATGCAACTCGCAATTAGTATTAATTGTGGTTGTTACGGCGATTAAGCCTTGTGTAGGTTTAGAAAATTTTGGACTGTCGAAATCATAAACGCTGTAAGTGGCTGATACGGTGCTTATGATATTGGTTCTTAATAACTATGAAATCAAAATTCCTCAGCTAATAATTATCTCTTAAATAACCCAACTGGTTTCATGAAACCTAATTCATCATAGACAGATAGATACACACATAACACAGATTTTGCCAGGAGTTAAAAATAACAACTAAAACGTCTGGCGCCGAACAGTCTACGCCGTAGCTCACGCGTAGACATGCTACGACGCGTAGCGATGGCTACAAGATCAGATAATGTGACCTAATTCAGAGGTCAAAGCGTACTAGCGTTTATTGAAGACGTACATCTCTTTCTAACTAGTGTGTGTAAGGGATGGGTGTGAAAGGGGGTAAATTGCGGTACCAAGTTATTTTAGGACAAATAGTTTTATGATTGGGATTGGGCCGGTCACGTCTGCCGCATGCACCCGGGCTAACCTGACCACTACTAGGGGGGTCCAAAAATCATTATTGTTCTTATTTGACCAGGGCACCCCGGTATATTACAACACCCAAAATATAGCTTTCTAGTTTAAGTGCAAAACGGTGCTGAAAGAACATTACAATTTATTTTGACGTAGAGACCTCGTCGTGTTGTTCTCCTAGACTTATTATTTTTAGTTTAATGTTGTTAAGCCTTACATTTATATTGATTTTATTTGTTCAAGTTTTAATAAATATTATTTATTACTTTATTAAGTACTTGTAATCTAACTTACTTTTAAGTATTTCTGTACTTTATGTTTGAAAAAATGACCTTCTGCTGGAGTTTCTTGGCGCTTCTTCTCCGCAATGATGGTCTTATCTGAAGCGCTAGTAAGTTCACTTCATATTACCGACGTGTAAAAGAGCCCTATGGGGCCTTTTTACTAATTAAACATTTTGATTTATTAATATTGGGATTATCATTCAAACTTATCAATTATTACTTTTTGTTACATTTATAATATTTGTTCCAATCGTAAAGAGGATTATTGAACAAAAAGCCTTAAAAGCATTTTTAATATTAGATTATTAATTAGTGAGTGCCAAAGTGCTAAAACGATCAAGTTTATTACATGGAAAAAACTATTATTTCGAAGTTATTTATATTTAATACATACACATACATAACGTCACGCCTTTATTCCCAGAGTGGGGTAGGCAGAGCAACAGAATACCAACAACTTTAAACCTGTTGATAATTCTGTAACCACACTTTGCATTCAGGCTAAGATGTTTACTAGTGTATTAGTGACAGGTTGCAAGCCCATCGCCTAACAGTACTACAAGCCTTTATTCCCTTAGTCGCCTCTCACGACATCCACGGGAAGACATGGAGTGGCACTATTCTAACCCGGTAACCCGGTATATTTAATATGATTAAAAATTATAATAGATAACTTTCAATAACACGAAAATAAACTAATTTTTGGATACATTGGTTTTTGAATATTCGCAATCCGGATATGAAAGCTTTAAGGTCGTTGAGCACCACTTTATCCTTGACATAGAGGATTGAAAGTTCACATTGATTCGTTTTGAAACATAAGTAACCTAATCAGCGGGTGCCGTGACTTTAAACTCCACTTTTTTCCCATACAAACGTGGACCACCCGGGTGCCGCGACGTAAGCGGGGCAGGCCGAGACGGAGCTGGCGGGACGACTTGGACGCATGCCTTAGCAACTGGAAGCGGCATCGAATAGGAACTCGTGGAGATCAAGAGGAGAGGCCTTTGCGCAGCAGCGGGACACTCAAACAGGCTAGCAAATAAATAATAGTACAATTGCTTCTTTACACTTACACACAAACGTTTTCAACGGTGTCTCCTTGTTTTACACAAACTCATTACATAGAATGTATCACTTCGCTGAATTTTCATTTCATAGAAAGCTAATTTCTGCTGAAACCTTAACGTTTTCAGATTATCTTAAGCATGAGTTACGTAAGTTAAACTAGGTTAGGTTAGACCAGTGTCCACCAAAAAAATATTAAATTTTATTCCGTATTAACACCAATCCATTTAGTCCCCATGCTACCCTATTATACTTCAGTAAATTTGTAAATTGATCAATTATCTTCTGCTAAATCGCCGTAGGTACGATATTGTAAAGTAAAAAAGAAAATGACCCTGGCTTTATATGTTCGGGAGGTAGCCTAATTTTCAATATCCATTTGCACAAAATTACACTTTTGTAACGTTGATAGTTTCGAGAAAAAGTGAGTGTAACATACTGACAGAGACAGTGGACTTGGGGAAAATCCTAGTTTGACTTTGGAACCCTAAAAACGTACAATCGACATGAGTAAGCTTATTTACCTAAATGTCAGGAATTTATTTAACCCCTAATCTGTCAGAGGAGTAAAACAAGCTAAGTTCTAGTGTCTTCAGATTATTATGAAGCCCGAAAATTAAAGTAATAACAAGCTATCCAAATTTTGAGCACAGATCTGTGTCAAGACAGACGAGGGGTTAATTGTAGTGACGGATTTAGGCAGTAAGTTACTGCTTGCGCGTATCTGCTTGCCTGGTACCATTAACGTGATTTAGTATACTATTTTTATACATACATATAGGTGAAAAACTTAAGTGAAGGACCTGTGGTATGTAGTTGTAACACATCTGTATAGATCGTTTGACATTCTACGTGTTACAAAATAATCCGTAAAAAAGAAATTACAAAAGTTGTGTCAACCCTTATTAAATAACGTCAGGGCCTCTATTCTACAGTATTATAACGATATCGCGTTTGACTTGTTTTAGAATCGTTTATGTCACAGTCGCCATTATTGTAAATGACATTAGAGTTATCAAAACGTTGACAATACAGAAACACGTCTAAAACAATATCGTTATTACCTTGTAGAATCCCAGCAGAGTTCAAGGTATACAGTATACTAGGGTTGACATTACTTTCGTAATTTCTTTTTTACGGATCATTTTGTAACACGTTGTATATTTGAAAGTTGACATAAGTTCCTTATTAATTTTGTACACAACCACATACAACAGGTCTTTTACTCAAGTTTTTCAGCTATACATACATAGTCACCCCTTCATTCCCAGAGTGGGGTAAGCAGAGCTACAGAATACCAAAAACTCTAAACTAGTTGATAATTCTGTAAACACATTTTGCACAATGAGGCTAAGGATGTTTACTAGCGTATTAGTGACAGGTTGCAAGCCCATCGCCTAACAGTAAGATAAGTCCTTATTCCCTTACGGCCGAACCCTATATTTAAACCACGGACAGATAGCCTTACTTCGGATTAAAATTTGACACATTTTGTATGGGCAAATGTCAAATTTCAACCCAAAGTAAGCCTTATGTATCCGCGGTTTAAAGATATGTTTCGGCCGTTAGTCGCCTCTTACGACGTCCACGGAAGACATTGAGTGGCACTATTCTAACCACCATATTTTTATTCATGTAAAAAAACAGTTTTTTTTTTCCATTACGATTTAATTTATTTTCATTTTTTTCATATCTAGTACCCTTCTCTTTGTTTCTGTCTCCCCATCAGTTGCGCTATCCTGTCTAGCGCACGTGTTTGCTCTAGTTGCGCACGCGCTTGTTCCTTCTGTGCGATCGCTTGTTCCTTCTGTGCGAGCGCTTGTTCTTTTTGCGCTAACGCTTGTTCCTTCTGCGCAAGCGCTAGTGAATCCAGCGCGCGTACCTGTAATAGAATAAAGCAATAAAAAAAAATACTGACTGCAATAAAAATATCAATCTTAACCCTTTGCACGCCAATGACGCCTAAAGTAGTCATGAGCTGGCGTGCCGACAACGCTACAGACACTTATTAGTTGTCACAGGTACAGTTTCAAAGAGATGTTATTTCGTACGGATTAAGTTAAATTTTGCATAACTTTTAATACATGTTTGGCGTGTAAGTGACGCATTTTTATTTGACGTAAGGCGTTTAAGGTTGAAGCCAAAAACATCAATGTTCTTGTCCCTGAAACACCTTTTCCAATATTCATGTTTTATAAGCACATCCTGCTTAACTAGGGCCTGTGTATCGAGTTGTGCGTCGGATATCGACAACAACACTATATGCCAACATGCCCAATATGCCTAGGAGCTCAGTCGTGGGATATAGGCGTGTGCGCACCTGTGCCTCCTGCGCCGCCGCCTGCCGCGTCATGCACGCCAGGATCGCCTCCAAGATCTGGGAGTTGCTGGCAGGACTGCTTTCTGATGGACAATAAAATTCTATACAGTAACAATATTCATGCAAAATGTGGTTAATGAATTATCAACAAGTGTTTTAAGAGTTGTTGGTATTTCTGTAGCTCTGCCTACCCCACTCTGGGAATGAACGCGTGATGTTGTGTATGTATGTATGGTTACAGAATTGTCAAGAAGTCTTTTTAGAGTTGTTGGTATTTCTGTAGCTCTGCCTACCCCACTCTGGGAATGAGGGTGTGATGTTGTGTATGTAACTGACATGTTTTTTTACCATGATTATTCCTATGCACTCGTTCAACTGGTTCAACGTGTTCGGCCTTGACCCTACTGGCAGAAGCATCAGTGACATCAGGCACATCTGTAGAGTCATCGCTGACCTGGCCGTCGAAGCTGTCGGAGAGAGGATCAAAAGCTTCCTGAAAGTAACCATTAGTGAGTTAGTCTCGAGGATAACAACAAATGCTCTCTATTTTGTCTTGGAAATTGACTCGAAAAACCCCGGCGTGGCGGTATGTGTGTATGTATGTAAACATTTTATTGTACAAAAGAAATAACAAAATAATACAATTCATATAACTCGACATAAATGCGCCAAAATTTACGCAAGGTTGACTATATTATACTATGGTCAATCTTAGGTAGAAAACAAAAAAAACATGCTTACGATTTGTTTCTTGGGTTCAGGCTCTGAATCTGTAACTTGTTCAGAGTCCCGGTTGCTTTGGTCTCTTTCTGTATTATTTTTAAGCCCTTGTTTATTTGCTTGCCAGTCTTGAAGTGCCTGGAATACAGTACAGATAAAACATTAATTTAAAAATGTATCATAAAGATGAACTCATGGCTAATAGCAAATTTCTGTTGGGGTCATAATGTACAACTTAAAAGGACATAATACAGTGATGGCACCAGTGTTGAATACTTTGAGCTGACAGTCACTAATAATGGAAACTAACTCTTAATTCAAAAATGATAAGGTCATAAATTAATTATTGCAATAACCCTTATCTTCCGTAAAATAGGAATCAAGTGTCCATACCTTATATTTTAATTTGTGTAAAGCACAAATGATGCTTTATGCGAGTGTAATATAAGGTTGTTATAATTTACGTAAAACATCAATAACATCATTAATGCTTTTTGCCAATTGAAATTTATTTAAAGTATTGATATGTAAATTAATGCTTAATTCAGGACAAGAGATCCTTCAGTTGATGATCTCGTTGCCCAAAATTGGTTTCTTACCTTCAGTATACTTGATGATGCTGATTGCGTCGAGTCGTTTAGTGTATTAGTTCCCGGAGTTGTCTTTTTAACAAATATAATCTTAACCATTGTTGGACATTTCTCACAACTTGCAATATGATTTGACATGCGCGTGGCATTTCGGCATGTGTATATTTTCCCGCAATATATACATTTGTAACTAACTCTATCATGTTCTTGTAAAATTGTAAAGTGTTCGTAAACAATTCCTTTTGGCTTCATGTTAGTATTTAAATCATTAGAGATAACTTCTATAAAAAATTGATTGATTAATCATTTTAAAAAACTTTAATGCCTGCCTGCAAATAGCACACAAATCACAATTTATCCCTAAGAAGCTTTAGTTTGTTTTTATTAGAAGTTTTATATTTAAGTTATCAAAAAAGTTAGAGATACATACAATTATTAACCAACAAATTCTTGGGCTTGATTGTAACTTCTGAGACCTAGTTTTTTTAATACTTCTGGATAGTATTTATTTAATTATTTTTTTAATTCCTTTCCTTTATGAAGGCAGATACAAATTTTAAACTAAACAGACTATTATAACTATTTTAAGCATTTGCCTAGCAGTGGAAGGCTACTTATATTAGCTAATAATTGAATGTATCAATGCCCAAAATCCTGTTCCTAATTTTATATGGACTTACTTATCGGGCCTTTCCATAAACTAAATCTAAGTAACTGAACAAAACACCTTTTTGACCAACTATTATTTCTATCTTATAGATGCAATATTAACTATAGTGTTTATTATACTGAGGTTTTCACATTCTAAAGTATGCATTTTGTTATTCGGTATTCCTACTATTAAATGTAATTAAAGCAGAATCAAAATAAACAAATAAAGCAATAGCGAGAAGCGGGGGTGACCGAACGACCGAACCGACATGACATTGACATTTGTCTTGTCTTGTCAGCCCGCCCACAGATAACGTAAATTTTATTTTATACTGGGTGATTTTGGGGTCATGATCCGGAATGGCCAAAAGTGAATAAGATGGTCATACTGAACAACTTTTCCGATGGGTCCAACCACGAAATCGCCAAAAAAAAAACAGCTGTTCCATATAATAACTCTCAATTAAGTAATTTACCGTTACCATTACCGTTAATGTTGTAACAGTTTTTTTTGGCGATTACGTGATTGGTCCCATCGTAAGTTGTTCAGTATGACCATCTTATTCACTTTTGGCCCCAAAATCACCCGGTACAGTTGGCTACAATGACACCTATTTATTCGCATGACTGGAATTGACTATGAAACATGCGTGCATACTTCCAACCCCAACGAATGATGGCATCTCTTGCGCAGTGTAGGTACTATAATATATAACACAATTTACGGACGAACACGAACGCCAAAGGACGCGATACAATGCGAAAATACAAATAACGGCGCATGTGAGACGCGCAGCTGTTTCTTGTTTTCAGCCCGCTTGACTCCTAGGCTCCCGCCTCATTTGCGGAATTCAACGAATGTTTGTGTCTACGTCTTTCCTTCTTTACGTTGTAGTAAGAGATACCAATACGATACTTCGTTGGAGCCCGTAGAATGTCAACAAAAAAATCAAATTTAAGATGGATGACAAATATTAGATTTATGACATAGATTGCATTCTTGCCATTTTTTTGATTGCGAGTGAGAAAACCGTGTGCCGTGGGTCGTTGCATCACGCCACGCAGCTCGTTAATGGATAAACCCACATCCATTTACTAACCACTATCGGACCAGGGTCAATTGGACTGAACGCGAATGAGATACTCTAACGCAACTCCAAATCATTTATACCTCGGTGGCTGGCTACAATCAAGCTTCTTCGCTACAATACAGAAATTGCAATAAGACCAGGGTGCCTTTTTTAAAATTAAATGTTGTCTGCTTGTAAGGCTAAATTAAACTAAAAATTTAGCTAACATAGTTTATTACTTATGAATTACAGCATACAGTCTCTTAAATAATACAAACTAATGTAACTAACTAATATGCATATTAACTTATTATCAAACATATACTTTTTTAACCATCTGATCATTGCCGGTGGACATCAGCCATACTTGCTCTATTATTAAAATATATTAACTAAATATTTAATTAAATAATGGCCAGGAAAGCCACGTTTCCCGGAGGCCTCCACACAGATGCCACACAATGTTTACTAAATAAATAAATAATAAGGTCCTATTATGTCCAAATACTTTTTTATGTTAAGGAGAAGACACACGAGCACTCAGGCCACCTGATGGTAAGTGGAATCTGAGACCCATAGATATTTGAATTCTCAAGACTATACACTTGTAACTCTTTTATAAAATAAAAATAATAAAAAGGGATTAAATAGGGATTTCATTATCTTGACTATAACAGGCGACATTTTGGTGTACAAGGCACAGCTTACACTGCTTGCCCAAACTTTTTGATCGACTATGGCTATGATTGAAGATTACGCAATCATTTTAGAAAAGTTTGACGGAGTTTAATTTTGTTTGTGCCATCACGTGTGATTGTGTGGTCAGTAGTAGTGATTGCACAATTAACCGTTTTGTTATTTCTTCTTTAATTAAATTATCAGCGTAATTGCAGCAGCTAAATCCTCGTCTTCAGACATCTTTTATAATATCTCGACGTAGTTGTTTTTCACGTGACGTTTACCCTGATAACTTAGTTTTAGTTTTTAATAGATCATAGACCATAGATAATGATTGGTGATTGACTCAATCAATTGATACGTCTAGGGGCAGAATCTGTTTCAAATTGATTGTACAAAAATACGATTGCGCAAACATTTTGTAGGTCTGTGGAGCGCCTAATTGGGGTGCGATTTTTAAATCTCACCGACATAAGATGGCCCCTTCTTTTGGATTTCGTGTCATAACGCCTTTATCATAGCAAATCCAAAAGGTGGGCCCGCTCGTAGATAAAATCGCTGCACAAATTGATTTAAAAGTTGGTCATTATACGTCGGTGAGCTTAAAAAATTGCCCCCCTGTACTTAGATAATTCTAAACATAAAAAAACAATATAGACCGAGACAAATTGAATAATCAGCCGCAACTGTTATATTTTCGTGTATTTGGCATAAAAGCGTTTTCAATTGGACTAAGCTTTGAGCGGAAGACCTAATCGAATAAGGCACGTTTTAAATAACAGTTAGTAGATTTTAATTCCTTTGACATTTTAACGTATACAGACCATTTTTAATTAAGTAGACGAAGTAAACTGACGTCTGCTAGGTTGACAGTTTTAAAAATAAAAATTTATTGTAAAACTAGCATTTTCGAATAACACGCTCAGTTTCATAAAGATAATAAATAAATATAACACCAGGTACCATGTTAAATTATAAGATATATTTTTTAGCATTAGAATCATTTTATTTGATGACGAATAGCTAATCAAATAAAAGACGCCAAAATTTAAGCCCACTCACCACTCAGGGGATACAAATCTGCAAATGCATATCAGTACGGCCATTCACGGGCTGCGCGGCGTGATGCAACAGCATATGTCATTAAGTTTTCACATTTACGCTCAAATAGTGTCGATAAATGACAGGACAGAAGAAAATCCAAAATTCAATTCGCAACGATCAAGCTGACGGGATGGATTGACCGTGAATATCCAGCTTTATGCTACAAATTGGCATTCCCATCTGTCAGTTTACTTGGCCGTATTAAAACATTACTGCAGTAAAGCTACCGAAGTTATTGGCACTATATTATCCCAATTTGTTCACTGTCTGCGCTCCGTCTCTCCAAGGAGCTGCACTATTTTGTGTAACGCGAGCGCCTGAGCCTCTTGCGCACGCGCCGCTCGCTCCGCGTTGCGCTCCTGCCGTATGAGACAAGCTAATATCTGTTCTAGGGTGTTTTTCTCAGTATTTGTGTTGCGTGGTTCTGTGGAAAACGGTATTAGGAAAATTAAGTCGTATAATTATTATATTGTTGGATCAATAAAGTTTCTTGTCTTGACTTTGCGTTTGTGGCGCATAAACATGTAAATAGAGAATTTAATGCCGCAGAACTCTACCGCTTTTATCATATGTGGTCTCTTAAATCTGCCATTTAAAAGAAAACTCCATATGTGCAAGCTGTCTTTTTGCTTAGGTGGGTGGGAAGGTCAAATAAAATCATTACCAGGATCGCATGGCACCTCCGGCAGTTCAGTCTTTACTCCCCAGGCTGACTCAGGCAAGCTCGCCGCCCCATCACTGTCGTGGAAGCTATGGGCACTATGGGCATGCTCCGAGTCAGTATTTTCATCCTAAATGAAAGAAAACGATCAATAGACTTTCACATTCTAGATTTAGATAACACTATGATTACCCTGTATTTATAATTTGTATGACCTTATGAAAATAAAGCCAATTTATTCTACAAAAAAATTGACCAACTTCTGCTGAATCAATTTTTTTCTTACTTATACAATGAAATCATCCTTAACTACATGAACCTGAGTCGAATTACTTTAAAAAAAAAATTGACAATATTGTTAATTTTACTGACCACTTGCTCTTGACCAAAAAAACAACTATTCCAAAAATGTTTTAACACAAAAAGACCTAATGTTTGCTAAAACAGTTTACTTGTATCTCCTTTGGTTTCGGATTTCCCCATACTGTCTCAGTTAAAAGAAAACACACTGTATAGTATAAATGTTAAAATTGCAGATATCAAAGTAAAAGGCAGCGGAAATTTTATCAAAAACTTACAATAGTTATTGGATCTGCTTTGAAATTGGGCTCGGAATAGGCCACAGATTGCTGTGGTGTCTCTAATGAAATAGGATCGTCAATTAAATCTGTGATCCTAGACTCGTTAGGATGCATGTCCTGCAAATCCTGAAAAAGTTTGAATTGTGTAAATAGTATTAATTGCCTAATTCTTGCACAGTTAAGATATCTTTAGCTTTATCTGGATTTTAGCCGTGAGGCCGATCCGTGTCATCTCAGTGACCATCGGAGTTAGAGCCGTTCCGCACTACGTCCGAACCGAACCCGTGAAAATATGATCCATAGTAGCCGTAGAACTATTTCTATGGTAATTTAAGCACTAGGTCCGATCTCCGTCATCCGATTTCTTTCCGACATTCTAGAAACTCCATTCCGGAGAAGATTTTTGTCGGACCGAAGTAGCCATAGTATTATTTGTATGATTTCACGGGTTCGGGACGGACTAGTGCGTAAGCAATATCCGAATTCGGTCCGAGTTTTCTAGACCCATATTTTCACGGGTTCGGATCTGATTCGGATCGGACGTAGTGCGGAACCGCTCTTATTGAGGAACTGGCGTAAAAAAAAGCTTTCCCTATTTAACCCCCTTACTGTTATACAGTCAGCAGCAGAAGTAGCTACGCAACCGAAGAGCTCAAAATGCACTCGACTCTATTGTCAAGAAAAAGAAATACGTCGTGTCAACATTTTCACGACCAGCGTCACGGAATAAGCATTGGCATATTTCGTGGCAGTAAGCTGAGTGGGGACCTTTTTTAGCATATTGTTAATGTTGTTGTTGTTGTTGGTGGTTGCCGGGTTAGAATAGCGCCACTCCATGTCTTGCCGTGGATGTCGTGAGAGGTGACTAAGGGAATAAAGGCTTGTAGTACTGTTAGGCGATGGGCTTGCAACCTGTCACTAATACACTAGTAAACATCTTAGCCTGAATGCAAAATGTGGTTACAGAATTATCAACAAGTTTAGAGTTGTTGGTATTCTGTTACTCTGCCAACCCCACTCTGGGAATATAGGCGTGACGTTATGTATACGTATGTGTGTATGTTAATTGTTATTCTCAAGAGTTGTATGTTCTTTTTTTATGCTAAATAAACTTATTTCATATGGATATTTCATATTTTGAGCATGTTATTCTGCTTAGCTACTTAGGATGCTGACTGTACTCAGAGACATTTTAGAGACGGTTAACTTGTTCCTTTTTGAAACTTGTGTATGAAATAACTTCACTAAGGAATGACTTAATTATCATTAACTAGTACTTTGTGTTCTGAGTACTTTTCAAACCTAGTGTATGATGGAACCAGAGTATTAATAGCTGTCACTCTCTCTCTAGCATACGGCTGCACTATATAGCTATCGCTTTCACACTCCATCTGGCATGGCATGGCATGGCATAGCTTGGCATAGTCAGCCAAGTATGTGGTTCTCCAGTTTATTATTTGAAAATTCTTCTTCTTAAACATTGAGACGGTAATAGGCCAAGCGTATTCCGCACTTTAAGAATGAAGACTCAAAAACATCGGTGGACATTGTGGAGTTTTTTGTATTGGATGGAAAAGAAAGCACAGAGAAGGGACGTTTGGACTACCTACACACTGTTTGGTTACGAAATACCATTTTGAAGATAATATAACAGTTTAGTTTACTTGGAGACTAATTCTTCTTCCACTGTACTTTATTTAGAAAATACTCGCGCTTGACTTTTGGCGCGTTCCTCTTACGCCGCGCTCGCGCCCCGTCTACGCAACGTAAGCGCTGCGTGGGCGCAACATATGCGCTGGTCGAACGTTAGAGAAACGCGCACGCCCGGCAGATGTTAGTGGGTTACCTTCGTTCCACCAAAAAGTTGTTAAATTCCCAAACATATCATTTGACCAAACTACTTTTTTTCCGAAACTAAATACTTCAGGGTAACCTTTTTTATCGCTGGGGAAATGCATGTCTGCATACCACCCAGGTCCAGGGGGACCTGGGATGGTTATGTGGGACTCACCAGCCGAGAGTGGCCAGTATAACCACTAAAACCCCAGCAGTAAACCATTTGCGTCCTTCAGGGAGGTGCCACCCGACCACAAACAAGCGCATTTAGCTGCGACACCGCGAGTAAGGCTCCCTCAGACTTCCGGTGCGCCACCATGGACGAAGAGGTCCTCCGACCCCTCCGGACGGCGCACTGTTACGGTGGGAGGAGGTGCGCGTAGCGCCGTCTTGCCCTTCCCCTTCGTCGTCTGCGGAGCGGGTCAGCGAGGGCGCTAGTCTCTCTTTCCTCAACCCGCTCCGCCTCCTCTTTCTGCGAGTTGACTGCTTCGTAGGAGGATACAGCCCTCTCTCTGCTGCCAAGCATTGCGTCGACCAGGCTCGGCAGTGAGAGGTTACCGCCCACGAAGTTGGTGAGCAGGAACCTCGGAGGCGCCCTGCTCCACAGTGTGGCGCACAATGTTGACCAGTGCGCCACACTCGTGGCATTTGGGCGTGGTCTCCCTGATGGAAACCTGATGCAGGTACTTTCCGAAACAGCTAAGCCCATTCTACAAATATTCTACAGTTTCGGAAAAAAAGCAAATTGGTCAAATGATACGTTTGGTGAATCGAAAGGCGTTAGTGGGATCGAGGTGTTAAGGGATGAATTTTCATAATTACCTTCATTACAGAAGAAACTCCTGTGCAATATACCATGTTTTTAGGTTGTGTTGTGGTATGATTTTTATACAGTAAATGCAAATTTAGTCAATTTTCAGTACTCACTTTTAATACTGTCTCTGTTTTAACAACAATAACCTCCAAATCTGGGAGGGAATGCCTTGGTTTCTCTGAAGGAATCTGATTTTCAATCAAATCCATCTTTGACCTCGTGGAATACGATAATAAATCCTGCAGTGCCTGCAAATTGAAAATGATTTTTATAATGTAGTAAAAAACAAATTTAAAAAATTTGGCAAGTAGGATTTATATTAAAGATATATTTTACAGTCAAAACATCCTAAATTAATGACTCTTTACACTTTTATTTAGCTATACATATAATCAAAGTTTTATGCAACTGTTGCATAATGCAAAACACAAAGCCTGATAACAGTATCACAAGTTAAAATGTTGCATATATTATTTTCGAATGTTTAATTGAAAAATATTTATTTTTAATAATGATGTTAATTCATTTTATTAACTTTGAAACTAAAATAGTTTTTTCTTGCAATTGATGGATGTTTTGTTGGTTGGTTGAAACTATATGTTGCTGTATTAAATGTGATGTTTGATTTTGATAGCGTTCATTAGCACTTTGTTTCTTAGGAGGAGATTGCAAGATATTTCTCGTATCATGGGGGGCAAGTCAATCAGCTTTTTGTTGTTGTCATGGCAACATCTCTTTGGTTGCTCTTTTTTTAAAAGATGGATATTCACAAAGGTTTATTATATTGCTTGATCCAATTATTGTCAAAAGATGGGCTTACTCACTGGACATTGACTAATGTGCTAATGAATTTATAAAAGATGCTACCTTATTTTGTAGAGACTCATCAACGTGTCCCTCTGCCATCATGTTAGACTTGCACCATGGAGGCCCATGTCTTCTTAAGGAGGTGATCTCCCCACCAGCATTGACTAATATAGTTGTAGAAGTCCGCCGGAAACAATGGCCTGTGTATAGTCTTGGATTAGGTAGTTTCAGATACGTAGCTATTATCTTGCCCATTGCACCAAATGTATTTATACCAACATTCTGTTCAAGGCATTGGCCATTGCAATAACGCAGAAAAAAATTAGGACTTTTACAGGGGTTTGGGCGTAATTTCATATAATTTTTGCATATGTCATAAAACTTTCCTGATATTGTAAAGGTGCGGACAATTTTCGTCTTTGTGTTAGAAACATTAACCAACATAGTGGAACCCAAGTCTTTGACATCAGTGAATTTAATTCTTTGTAACTCTTGTCTTCGGCATGCACCCATAATTCCAAAAACTAATGCTACCTGTAAGAAATTGAATAGGTAGTTGAGGAAATTAGTAAATAACTGGACAACAATTTTTTTTTTTATTAAATTACCTTAATGGCTAGATATTGCTGATCGGGGGCTTTGTCCAGGAACGTTTTAACTTCATTAGGCAAGAATACTTTAGATTTTTTAACTTCAAATCCGTCTGCTTTGCTTTTCAAAAACGCGTACAGTTTGGAGTACTTTGCGATATTTGTTTGCTGGTTAATCATTAACGTGGATTTAAGCATTGAGTATTCTGTCCATAACGTCGAGGACTTACATTTCTTAGATAGTTCGTGAAAGTATGCCAGTAAAACATTTTCGGAAAACGATTGGAGATTTTTAGTGTTTTTCCAGATCATGAATTTGTCGTAATTTTTCTCGTATATTTTCTTTGATTTTTCTGATAAAACGTTATTACTGCTCAGTTCCATGTCGTGTTCTCTTTCGGGTGGCGTTAAAACCTCATCCGTTTCACTGTCAAAATCACTCATTTTACAGTAATTTTATAGTTTGCCGTAATTAGTTCCGTATAGGAATAGAAAGCTGTCTTTCTTTCCAAGGTTTACTTTGGTTTGTTGTAACCACTGTAACCAGTCACTTTCACTTGTCACTTTCAACATTTTTTCCAGTAAAACTGCACTAGACCACGGCATAAACAACATACAGCCAATATTGTCAATTTATATTATTTATTCTCGTCTCTTAATAATTAAGTATATAATATCGTGTGATGATTATTAACAAATAATATTAATACATAAAAACATAGATGGCAAAATAAAACGTAACACTTGTAATGTACCTTTATAATTTTTAAATGTCATTATTTGACGTTACTCTTATCAGCGGTCGATTATTTTATTGAATTTACGAATTTGCGCTTTACAAATTTGTCAGCAAACAACATGAGCGATTTACTTGATGACGACTTGGAGTTCCGCGGGGGCACGCTGCAGCTGTCCACGGAAAACAACGCCGAGGAAAATGCTGGGGCTACTGAAAATAATGCGTCGGGTGATACGAGAAGTAAGCTATCGTCAAAAGTAAACCCTTCAATATTATCTGGCGCCGATTCTTTGTCTTCATCATCGTCATCTTTTAGTGGTAAGTAAGTAGCTTGAAAGAAAGGCCCTGCGATTGATTTTTTTTTCTGTGTACAGATATACTGCATTCATTGTGTAGAGTTGTTTTCCCCAGGGTAACTATTACTGCATTATGTTTGTATAGTAAATTAATACGGTCTAATTAGCCAAACGGAATACCTAGTACCTATGTAGTAATTTGAGTAACTTTTGTTCATCAATTTTTATTTTCTAATATGTGCTTTGTTTGCTAAAATTAAATTTAACATTCTACTGTGGATGTCTAAGGAAAAATAGTAAGCCAAAAAGGGCTCAATATTACGATGAAATCTGATAGAGAAGTCGTGAAGACATCTCAAGGTGAGCAAGTTAATGGTATATTAGTAAAATTTATGACAAGTCTAGTAAGTTTAGTGGTGGTAGGACCCCCTTGCAGGGTCTGTCTGGATTGCTACCACCATGTTATCCATTAACGTATCGCCTAGCAGCAGTTGTCGCATTGTTGTGTTCTGGTGTGGGGATAAGACAAACGGTGAAATTACTAGCATAGAGGCATTCCATCGGTTGCGGAAGGCACAAGACCGGTCTATGTGGAGAGCCTTGGGGGCGGCCTATGTCCAGCAGTGGACGTCTTTCGGCTGATATGATGATGATGATGAGGCATTCCATCTTAGTCCTCAGGATTGGCAATGCATTTGAGGTCTTAGGATTGTAGTCTTAAGATTATAGTCTTGAGAATTCATATGTCTATGGGTCTCAGATTATACTTACAATCAGGTGGCCTGAGCACTCATGTGCCTTCTGCTTATCATAAAGTTAGTTAGACAACTATAAAGTTAGTTTAAACTTGAATTTTGAGTTATTGGCATTAATTGTTTTTTGACTCTGCTTGCCGCTTGAAGGGTTAATTCTTCTTTTAAACTTATTCATAATATGACGATTGATTTTTATTTATGACTAAAACCTAATCTAATACAATCTTCTACCATTTACTTTGACTAAAAGCTTGTTTTAAATGTAAATGTTTTCATTGAAAAATTAATTTCATTATTTCCTTCTGTAGCACTGTTACAGTTGTTCTCAGGTTATTTTATACATGCATAACATAGGTTTTGTTGGGTTAAACTTGTAACTAGAAAAAGCTTGTCAATAAAATAAAGAACATGTTCTATGAAATTACTCAAAACTAGGGTAAACCATTCCTGAGCCTTAGATGTTTTCTATATATTTCTCTGTATAAGTGAGTTTATCATTGTATAGTTATCCAAACATGATGATACAAGCCTGGAGCTTTGTGATAGGTTCTGGAGGTTTGTGTGAGATAGTTCCAAAAATATATTAACCCAGTTTTATTGATTTTAGTTAAATTTTATTTTATTGGCTTCTTATCTGATCTTAATCTTCTATTTATAATATCTTTTATTTGGTTGATGAAGAAGCAAGTTTTTGCCTGTGGTTTTTTTTTGAGAAGAAATAATCTGAACACCTTTGGCCAAGGCTGTATGTTAGTGGATACAGTATCATTACTGTAAGTTTACCACTGACAGAGAGTTTGCCTTCATTTAATTTTAAACTTTATGGTCATACAAATAAAGCAATTTTCAGAATACTGTTACCCACGTCTACCGATTAAGTAATAACTTTTTAAACTGTATGAGATTAAAGCTGAAAATTTAATGAAGGTTTTCCATCTTGCAGTGGTAAACTCAAATTAATTGTACTGTATGAAATGTTATTGTCAAATTTTTAACTAAGTATTTAATCTAATTAATGTCAAACCACTTAAACCCATCTACCTATCTACCTTGATAATCAGAGATCAGACAAATGGGTGTCATTACTCGCAATAATGTGGACATGACTCCAATTTTAATTAAACAAATGAAATTATATTAATTTATTTTGTACCTGAACTTTAATCTTGATCCTTTGCAGGAGAGTTATAAATAAATAATACAGGAGTGGCCATTGATATTATATTAATTTAAGTACATAAGTTTGCTCCATTAACTTCCGTGGATTTGATAGGAGCTTTCACCTCGTAAGATTATTCTAGCCGTTAAAAGAAATAAAATAATCTCGGAAAAATTATTAAAATACCTGTTTATTTGCTTTAATAAATAAACACAATAACATATCTTTGTATCATTTATTACTGCCTTGCAAAGGATCAAAATTATTTTTAGGGTAAATAATCAATTAATGTAATATAATTATTTTAATTAAAATATATGGAGTCATGTCCACATTATTGCGAGTAATGATACCCATTTGTCCGATCTCTGTTGATAATACATGATTGTTACTGACATTTAATTAATTAAAAACAGCAGTACATTTCCTTATCGACTTCTACATCAGTGGTAGGTAATTAAAATTGTCTATTCTAATTTTCATATGTATAAGTTTAGTTTGAACTCTTGTTCCTGACTTTTTGATAATTATGTTATATTTATTTATTTATTTAGTTATATATTTAATTAACATTATACTAGTGTATATTTGTTTATTTATCCTATTTATTGTATGTGTATGTAATATTATATGATTGCTATTTTTATCTTTATCTTCTGTCTCTTTAATTGTTGTACATTTAGCAATTCGCTGTTTTATTTCTCTCTCAATCACTTAAAGTTTAATGGATGAGATCCCTTAAAAGGCACGTACAAAGTTCGCCTTTGTACATGCCTTTTTTGTTTCTGTTTCGTTCTTAGGGTTCTGTTCTGTAGACTGTATTTCAAAAGGAAAAAATGGAACCCATATAGGATAACTTTTTTGATCCGTCCGTCTGTCAAGACCCTTTATCTCAGGCACGCGTGGAGGTATCGAGTTGAAATTATATTTAGGTGTTCAATCCCTTAAAGCTCTGAAAAATCATACTTCCAAGTTACCGTAAAAAAAAGATACGGCCGTTTATGCCGCAAGAAACGTATATTGCAAGGGAATCAACATTTATAGGGTAACCATAGAACTGCAATCCTGAAATTTGGCAAGAAGGAAGTACTCACAATTTAAGTGAAGGAAAAAATCCGTATCAAATAGTGATCTATTAATTCAACAGGGCGTTTGTTTTATTTTATCACACATTTCATAATTGTATTATGCAGATGCAAGAACGCAAGAGCTTCCGAACGCATCAGCTTCTCAGCCACTGGAACAAACGGTGTACCCTCGCTACGATGTGCCGTTCAACCGGGAGAACATACAGGACTTCTTCACATTCCGCAAGGGTGTTGTGGAAAATGCCATCCAGGAGTGCATCACCGTTCTGCTGTTCCCTGAGGATGGAGAGTACCTTGGCTCTTGGTTGTTGACGGAGTGAGTGAAGGTTTTTGATTTCTAGAGCTGTTTTTTTTTTTTTATGTTAATGAGAAGGCACACTTGCACTCAGGCCACCTGATGGTAAGTGGAATCTGAGACTAATAGACATTTGAATTCTGAAGACTATAATCCCAAGACCTCAAATGCGTTGCCAACCCTGAGGACTAAGATGGAATGCCTCTATGCTAGTAATTTCACCGGTTGTCTTATCCCCACACCGGAACACAACAATGTGAACGCTGTTGCTTGGGTTGGTTGTTATATATCTGTATCTTTAAAGCTGGGTACGAATCTGAGCGGCTCAGTCTGAGACATGCGCGGCGTGCTCGCCGCGAGCCGACATTTCAAAATGGCGTCGGACACGATGACAGCCGCGGCTGCGTTTATTATAATTCACCGAATTATTAACAAACAGAAGAAATCGCCGCGGTTTCTCAGCAACTTTATCAAATTTGTACATGCCTTGCCCACAGACAAGTTAGAACTTGTCGTTCTGCTCGCGGCACGCTCGGATACACGTCCAAATAACGCGAGGCACGTACAATGAGGCGCCTTTGAGCACGGTCAAAAGAACGACTCTCGGCTCGCCGCGCGCCGCTCGCAAGCAGCTTTGAGCAAAATTGGTGAGCCGTGCGTGCCTCAACCCGAGGCTGCTCTAATTCGTACACACTATTTATTTTAAAAAACTTTCAACATCACATAACATCTCGACAGCATTCTAACTATATTTATTTCAGAATAACACTATGGGACAACGAAAAGGAGAGGATAGTGCTGCTAACTTCGCGGCTAGTGATGACAATCAAATACGACTTCATAGCCATGAAGCAACTGGACTTCAAGAAGACCTACTTGGACGACGTCGACACCATAGTCATTGGGGAAATGGTATATCCACCATCCTCCTTAGTGCCGTGAGTATTATTGATTATTAAGGTAGAAGTCATCACATAACAAGCTCCTGGCCCCAAAAGAGCGCCGCCTACGTCAAATTTTACTAGTTCAAAAAAGAACCTTGTGTAAGTCAACTAAAGCCTAAAGTCACTTTGACAAATGTCCTAAATTTAGGCCGTTAGGCCTTACGAGGTTAACTTGAAATGTACGAGTAACGAACTAAGACAAATGAAAGATTAGGTACTTTTTTATGTTTCACTTTGAGTCGAGGCGCTGCTGAGGTGCCGGTGCGTTGTAGTGTACGATGACCTTAAATGTAACTGCTTTGAACAAAATATGAATATCGTCACTACTTTGAAATAACCTCGTACCTCATATTTCTTGATGTACGATATTAAACTTAAACTTGAAGAGAAATAAGCTTAAAATCGGACATTACGAAATTTTAGATACGAGGTTATTTCAAAGTAGTGACGATATGTCTAAATAATAAGTGTATGGTGGTAGTGCAAAGTTGTAATATTTGTTATGTATATGTATCAGGGACTCGATTGAACAGTTGCCATGTGTTAAACCCCGTGTATAGAGTTGTCATTGTAAATACAGGGGTGAGATTCTACACGGGAAAACGTTATTGTATTCGACGTGTTTCCGAATTGTCAACGTTTTGATAGCTCTTGTTTACTTGACGGTCATGGCGGCCGAATTAAAAACTACGTTAACACGTCTAAGGCAATATAGTTTCAGTTTGTCGAAAAAAGGCGCAGGGCCTGTGTTAAATAAATACAGGTTTTGGTTTTGAAATAAAGACGTTTCCCCGTGGTCCTTCGACCCGGATGTTTTATAAATTATGATTCCTCTTCGGTCGCAGTCGGCTAAACGGCATAGCCACGGGCGTGTCGACTGTCGTGAAAGACTGCGTGATCGACCGCCTGTGCCGGCGGCCGAGCGGTGCCGACGAAGAACACAAACTGTTCGATCCCAAGTATTTTGAACCTAGGTACTTTCAGTTGCGGTAGACGCTCACCCTTTTGCTAGCTGTTGTAACACTATGCTTTCGTACATACATACATAACATCACGCCTACATTCCCAGAGTGGTGTAGGCAGAGCTACAGAAATACCAACAACTTTAAAAATACTTGTTTATTATTCTGTAACCATATATGCTTTTGTAAATGCTTCTAATAGATCCGAAACAATATTAAAAGTAGTAGAAAAATTTAAATGCGCTTTTGTCAACTTGGCGCTTACCACCTATTTTATTTAATCTATTGAACAATTGTGACACTATGATAAAAAAAAACCGCACATTTAAAAGGTTAATTCAAGTTGGCTTAAATTGTGAATTATAAATCTTATAATAATTATACTCAGTAGTATCATCTAGAGATGAGCAATCACAGAAAATATTTTCGATGTAGGATTTTTCAAGCGAAAGTTTCCTATGAAAATATTCACTTGAATTTTTCATCTACCACCAGTGGTAAGTATATCGGATCGTTTGTTTAATACCTTACCCAAGTATGTTATTTATTAAATAATTATATTTGTATTTGTCACAACACATTATTTATACATTTAAAAAATATAATTCCTTAAATAGAAAATAATTTTCTTTTTAATATTGTGATTTTGTCGTATGATATAGGCATTCCTTCTTAGGGGTCGCCAAAGCATTTGCAGTCTTAGGATTGCGGTCATAAGATTTTAGTCTCCAAATGCCAATGTCTATGGGTGTCACATCATACTTACCATAAAAAAAAGTCTGTCAGTCGCGTAAGCACTTGATTTTCAAATTAATTTTCTATTTAAGGAACTATGTTAACATTGTAGCCTGTCGTCCGCTTTTTAATAGGTGATTAATTTAATATAGTCATTTGGCTTTGAACTTTCAACAGTGATTCTCTAGTACCAGGTGATTCGATCTAATATCGTCTATAACTTTCTTTTTGACAAATTAAAGGCTTGAAAGGTATATAAAGGAGCGTTACGGTCGGTATTGTTCTTTCCTCTCGTTTATATACATAGAGTATGATGAAAATACTTTCTAAACTACAAATAAAGGCTACAGGAATACGCAAGAATGTTAATTCAACAGTGCTACGTAATTTAGTATTAGTAAAGAATTTCTAGAAGCTCGTTAGATCGGATCACCTTCTTAAAGTGTGCTTTAAACTGTACGGCGAGCATAATAAATAGCTATGAACACATTACTAACTAGTAGTGCCTTGTTGCTTCACCGCCATTAACCAGTTCGTATGGCAGCTCAAACATGATAAGTAGGGCCTGGAATTTTAGGTGCGGCTTTTGAAAAGTTGTAGCGAGAGACCATCGGTTTTTATCGATATCAACAGACTGTTAATTAAGTTGTAACTTTAATATTATATCAAAAAAGTTATGTGGTCTGTGAAGGATAAGTAATATTTCTCAAGTTATAACATATATAGTTTTCGTGATTATACTAATTTCAGTAAAGCAATTCAAACGGATTCAACGGTGATCAAAAAGTTTCACGTTTAAAAAAAACAAGTTAAATAAGACTACCGATTAATCGATAACATCGATAAACAGTGGTGTTCTCTCCCTACAACTTGTCAAAAGCCGCCCCCATAATTCCGAGCCCTAATGATAAGTACTGAAGTACACTATAAAGCTAGTAATTTATGATGCTGACTGTCAGACTATATTATTGTATTTGTTCCTGAGTCTTGGACGTTTTTATGTATTATAGTATGTATTTTTCTATACAAGTATGGTTATCGTTGTCTAGTCCCCATAGTAGGTGCACGCCTAGAGCTTAGTTTAGGGCTAGGTCAATTTGCGTAAGATTGTCCCAAAATATTAATTTATTAAGTGCTCAAGTGCTTGCTTATAAAAATAAAAATTAAAGTATGTTTTTTGATCTAGTTTCGTGTTTAGAAAATTATCATTTATTGCGGAATTGCAGTTGGTGTATCAATTGGTATACTCGTGCAAGCTTGATTTGTAATCACCCAAAGGTTAGCTGGAAGAGATCCCTTAAAGGGATAAGTTCGCCTTTGTCCGTTCCCATTCTGTGAATATTGTATTAGAATTACTGTTTATAGTACAAGTTTGTTTAACGTGGCCTTGTACAAGCCTAAAGCTTAGTTTGGGACAAGTTCAATACCTCTGATATTTAATATAATATTCAGTAGTTGATATTAAGATCGTTTCAGGAAGTTAATCTCATAGATTTTTTTTTTCAAGGGAGCGCAACCTGCGTGGAATCAGGCTGATGTGGAATAAAGGGGAACCTCTCCCTCTGAAAGCGGCGTGGAACCCGTTCAACCAAGATGTGCCATTCATCACCTTCGCTTCACACCCTATCTATTGGCATAAAGGTACTGATTTTTCTAAATGTTTCAAAGGCCACATATACAGCCACGCCCACACAAGAATGAAAAGGGGGGATGGCTTTATACTGGGTTTCCCAAAAATCTACGTTAAGCCGGCCTTTGTGTAACGAAAATTAGTCATACAATCGTATGGTTAATCTTCGTTACACAAAGGAAAAATAATTTGTTTCAATTGAACTTTTACATCAATTAGGTCCTTAATTATGTACTGTTGTACAATTCACCCATTTAAATGTTGGGAATTAATTTCAGACCAAGTAATTTTACGCGTATATTCAATCAGATCTGAACCCTAAATTAACACACTAAGGTTGAAATTGTAACTAAATGTATGAGGTCAATACAGAGCCTCTGCCTGGAAAAGGGTTAAGGGCCTGTGAAAATTGACGGACTGCAGAGCAGAAGAGGATATCATGGAATATATTTCAATGCTCTAAGACCGAGCTCGGAGTATCACAAGAGATGTTTCTCCTCAGAGAGAGCATTTTTTTCAAGGTGTAGAAGAGGCAAACGAGCACACAGGCCACCTGATGATAGGTGGGATCCGAGACACATGGCCGTGTTAATAAACTCGTCTCGGTTTAAATGCCCATCTCAAGATACGTCAAAGCAAACGTCAAACCATAGAAAACTGTAATTTTTGACGTATCTTGAGACGGGCATTTAAACCAAGATCAGTTTATTAATACGGGTCATAGACATTTCTCAAGACACTTTTAAGAATGCAGATGCGTTGCCAACCCTGATGAGTAAGATATAATGCCTCTATGCTAGTAATTCCATCCGTTGTCTTATCCCCACAATAATGCGAACACTGCTGCTTGGAGATAGGTATTAATAATATAGTGGTAGCGATCTGCCTCCTATTTCACCATCGTGCATCGTGACGATGACAGGTGACTCTTGACATTTCAGTGTACATGGCGCAATTTATCTGAAACCCAATGGTGTATCAGCGTGTTAACTTTGGCATGTATACCGAATTGTCACATGTCACGTGCCGTCACGATGGTGAAATACGTGGCGGGACGCATCTTGCGCCAGGTCCGATCATCACTGCCTACAATTGTCTCGGTCGATTGTCCGTAAGTTTTTTGAACATTTCCACGATAATTTCAGACGGTGAAATTGAAGAAAGATCCACATACGACATGGAGATCTTTGCCCAAAAACTACAAAGGGCGGTGGAGGCCATGGCCTCATCACCTTGCTGCATTCATCACTCGCCTATAGTGATACAAAGCTACGTGGGAGTCACCTCGATGCTTCACAATAAAACCAGCATGGGCTTCTTCAAGGTTAGAGGGAAGTTTAGTTTTTAATTTGTAAACTGGTAGGATTTGTTTGATTGTGCAATATGAAAGTATTATTGGTGGGACCGTTTGTTTGACGCACGTATGCTGTTAATGTGCGGGAGTATTAAGGATAGCTTTATCAGTGAAGAGCCGAGACTGATGGAATATAGTGCCACAAGCCGACTAATTTGAAAGTAATTATCAAGTGTAAAAATCATTACAAAAGGCAAACTTCTGGGAGGAAAGGTGTTTGGCTTTTACCTCTGATTTTTTCTGTTGACTGATTTACTATAATACCTTGACACTGGCGAAATCACTGCGGAATACTGCGGTGGACCGCCATTATAAAAAAGAAGAAATCATTGCAAAGACCTCAATTGATCTTTTTAGTAAGTAGGTGATTATTTATTTTGTTTAAGTCTTTGCCAATTTCGATTGACATACAGATAAACAGCAACAGGAGTATATTTTCTCACATCTTGTACGTTTCTGGTGAAAAGCTTTTTTTAGTCATAATTGGCGGTCTGTTAGTGTGTATGTTCACAAAATCAAAGACTAGTAAGACTAAAATATTTAAAAATGGCACCTAAGAATTGTTTGTTGCACCAAACATCCCGTTAAATAACTTCATACATACTTATAAGGGGCAGTGCAATGGAATACACGAACAAGTTTTTGGCCTTCGGTCCCACGGGGTTGGTGTCTTCCCTCCCTGCTCCCGCCCGCCCCCGCTAGCGCCTTGCCTCGTCCCCCCGTCTGTCATTCCGTGGGAGCGTCGCCAACGAACTTGTAAGGTGTTAACATGTTTCGACAAAATAAAATTGTTCTAGTTATAGTATGGTGTCAATGCTTGTGTAATTTTACGCATTTATTATAAAAGTATATTCAGAGACACTTAATACTTGTCACTTTCTGATGACGAGTAAGTGTGAAGTGGATGTGTAATCAATTTGATGTAGTATTCAATTATTGTTGTTGATTGTGTACGTTATGTAATGTCATAATATAGCTTAAGAAATAGAGAGCCAAGGTACGCAAAGTAGGATAGGCTTAAGACCGAATGCCCTCCTAAAGTTAAGGTAACACAAGCAGCTTTTCTCGACAGTTTTTGCCTGCTTTTTATCGGCGTCTTGTTCGATCACATGAAATTAGCGTAAGCGGTCGTTGCCAGTTATAAATAGCAGTAAAAATCTGCACCTTAAAAACCTCCTTGATGCAGTCAAGGCAATGTTCGGACCGCTCATGCAGCTCGCTTGCGATCATGGCCTAATAAAAGTGCAGGTTGTTAGTTGACTCAAAACGCCACAGGACTTCTCTTGTTTACCTGCTCTCGACATTCCAGACTCCAAGCGCCCGTCTATGAAGGCTTTAAGTCAAAAGGTTGTATAACGAATTCAATAGCTGTGGTAAATGCTGTTATTGAAAAATTAAAGTATGGGAGCGTCAGTCAAGCGTTGGTGACTCGGAGCAGTGCATGCCTCGGCTCTCTGTTAAAGTATGTTTTTTATGGAGTGGCGGCGGTGTTGCGTCTACTGGGAAGCTTTTGATTCTCCGTGAATGCTCCGCGTCTCCTTAGTCTTATATACATTTTGAACAAAGATATTGTCTCCCGTTGTGTCCTTAACGAAATAATTTTCAGTTTAAATTAAAGCATGTGTAAGAGGATTGAGGATTTTGTAGTAAAGGAATACAATAGAGGACAATTTTTTCGAATCATGGGATCTCAAGTACTTAAATCGCGCCGGTCCAAAAAATAATACTATATGTATATGGCTATAATAACAATATTGTGAAATATTCTCTTTTTTAATCACTCTACTTTGTAAGTTGTTAGGGTAATAATGCTTTTCTTTAAAAATTAAAATTGTTGTGTTTGTGAAATTCTAATATTAAAATAATTAAATGTACCTATAATGTTGTCACTTCTTTGTCGCTTTAAACGTTACTGCGAGCATTTTTTAATCTACCATTATTTTACAAAATAAGCTATTTTTTTTATTTGTTCGTCATTGTCTAAGCAACTTTTATTCCGTTTGTCTCTAATCGAATTAAGAGTCTTATGAAATGTACGAATGTAAAAGTATTTGCATTGTAAAAGGTCTTAAGGAATATTTCATAGGGTATAAAAAATAATTACATTCTCTCGTTCATTATACGATTTAATCTAAATGTAGTTTAAAACACCAATTTAATGACATAAAAAAAAAAAACAAAAAAAATGTTAAAAATAGAAACTATTACGCGTATCTCAAACTTTTATGTTCTTCTCATAACACCACAAAAAAAATATGTGTAAATGACAAGGAAATGTTTGTATTTTTCTGTAGATATTATTTACGATAAGGGGTTTAATTGTTTGGCTGCCAAAGATTCGGGCGCAGCACGGGTTGCCTGATGGAAAGTAGTCAGCGTCACCCATGGACTGCCGCAACATCAGCAGAAGAAAAGAAATTTGGGGAGCCCGTCTTTGCTCTCCATATTATTTTTGCCCCTAATAATGTTTACATAATTATTTAAAGCCATATTTTTTATAACGCTGAAATCATAAAATTTTCATACATACATAACATCACGCCTTCATTCCCAGAGTGGGGTAGGCAGAGCCACAGAATTAACAACTCTGAAAAACATGTTGACAATTCTGTTACATTTTGCACAAACAGATTAAGAACCAGTGTATTTAGTGACAGGTTGCAAGCCCGTCGCCGAACATCCATGGGAAGACATGGAGTGGCACTATTCTCACCCAACGCAACCACACGATCGGTTTTCAGTTTATACAATATCTAAGGTGTAAGGCTAGGTGAGGTTTGTTTTATAAGTATAATGAAAAATCACGGTTTTAGCAAAAGATGCTTTATGACTTGTGATAATTATGACTTAAAGCACATTATGGCTAAAATTTATAATGGCAGACAATTAAGACCCAGAATTTATCTTGCTTTTCTGTCGTTATTGGTTACAAGTGAAGGCTTTTGTGTTTGACTTAGCGTTAAAAAGGATAATGTATAAACGTGTCCGTCTCTAAATTAAAAGAGGCTAATATTTAATGATGCCCTGTTACTTGTGTATAGCAGTTATAAGTATTTCTTGTTGTTTTGACAGCCCAAATGTCAGGACATTGAATGTTCAATTGATTATGTTTTAAAATATTTACAAAATAACACGTTCTTTACCATGCCAAACTATAATTTTTAGCTATCTACAGATAAATATGTAGTTACTATACTGTTTTTGAATGTCATAACAATATTTAGATAACAGCGGACGTATCCGGTATTAAAATTAAAGGAGATATTGTTGTTACCAAGTGTATGCTAGAGGAAGTAGCTTTTGCAGAAAATTGGTGATATATTGGTGGTAACTTTAGATATGTACTGTAACTATTTGTGACTATTTTGAGCGGTAATATTGTATGTCCGTTATAAGTTTAGTTAGGCTCTAATTGAAAGTAAAAGTGCAAGTTAAAATACTGCCCTCCTAAGCAAAAAAGCAGTATCTCAGATTCAATGGCCAAAGCAGATTCAACCCTAAACCGTTAGTAATAAGGTTAAATTTGCTACAGAAGTTTTGTCTCAGATACTGCATTTTATGTTAGCAGGGCAGAATAGTACCAGGACAGCTTAATTTTCTTAACCTTCTGAGGCCGACCATACCACAAATAGGGAGATTTATTTGAGCGGGAATTGGAATCTACTAAGAAATAAATAAGGTTCAATTACCATTGCTCTTAAATCACATTTTCAATGTTGAACAAACTAAAATGAACTTTATTCTCGTTAAAATAAAGTTAATAACTAAACTGGTTGCGCTGTGCCAGTGGCAATAGATGACATGTCCGTAGCTTTGGCGAAGATCGAAACTATTATAGATTTTGGTAAGTTTTTACATACATACATAACGTCACGCCTTCATTCTCAGAGTGGGGTAGGCAGAGCTACAGAAATACCAACAACTCTAAACAGACTTGTTGATAATTCTGTAACCACAGTCTGCACAATCAGGCCAAGAAGTTTACTAGTGTATTAGTGACAGGTTGCAAGCCCATCGCCTAACAATACTACAAGCCCTTATTCCCTGAGTCGCCTTTTACGACATCCACGGGAAGACATGGAGTGGCACTATTCTAACCCGGCAACCACACGGGCTGGTAAGTTTTTATTGATTTCAAAATCGTTAAACTACAATTTCATGATAGTGTTTTAATTTCGAATCATTTATATTGATTTACAGTGAATTGAAACTATATATTATTAGACCCGTGAGGCCCACTATACAACAAACAAGGATATTTTTGTGAGTGGGAATTTGCATCTACCAATAAGGAAATAAAGTTGTGTTGGCTTTGCTCTTAAATGCCCTTTTAGTGTCTTTAGATATAAATAGCTGTATAAGTTGTTTGCGCTTTGTTTTGTATACTCCATACCATCTGACTTGTCTTATTAAGTAAACACTTATAACCTCCCATGCTCCCTTTTCGCCTAAAATTACAATTTTGTCTTAAAAAAAACCATCTAACATGTAAAATCAGCAAAATAGTGTGCAAAATTTGGTCTCTTCAGTTGCTTTATTCACCAGAAAACGGGCGTTAAAGCCAAAAACGAAGCATTTTGAGGTTATAAAAGTGTTTACTAAATAAGACAAGTCAGTGGGTTTGGACTCTAATTACAGTCACGAAATTAAAGACACACCGGGTCTCACGAGGTTAAGATAGATTCAGGTGAGCAAGTCTAAAAAGGCCGCTACTGCGTCTTTCGCTTCTATGGTCTCTGTAATTCTCTCTAAATATCCCAAATGCGGGTACTTCATCGGAAGTAAAGGGAATGTATTTATGTAAATATATGAACTCCTTAAAAATCATTTGTAATTATTTATTGTTAGTTTGAATACCATAATAATTGAATATTAGTCATAAATATGTTGTACATGTTGTCGTATATGTTGGTACGTTAAAACTTTCGTGATTGTTATATAATATTTATGTTGATTTGTGATAGATGATGGTTAGAAGTTATTTTATATTAGTTTTATTTATATGGATTCGGTAATTTGGCCTAAGTTTGTATTTATAGTAATATAAAATTATACTACATTTGAAAACTTTAAAATATATTTTGTTTTATCCTACACAATTTAGATAGTTCAGAAATATACATTTGCTTCGTTATGTGTAAGGTGTTTGACTGTGTCACTACATTTACGTCTCATGTCGTACCTATTACTAAATAAAGTTTATTAATTGATTCAGAAATTTTATTCTGTACCTCTAATACCTACCTTCTGTACCTGAGACGGGGAAAGGGGTAAACGTGGAAAATAAATAGCTTGGTGGAAGTACATGACATGATGGAGATTGGCAGTGGATAGGGAAAAATGGCGCATTGTGGGGGAGGCCTATGCTAAAGGGCAAGTTGAGATCACACCCTCAACAGTACAGACACCAAATAATGTGTAATACTGATGTCCTTAAAAATAAATAAAATAAAATGCGTGAACTAGTCAAACAATATTTTAAACATTTTACAGGTCGGACTAATCTAGATAGCATGCAATACATATCCAAGGTTTTTACACTAAGTATGGAAATTAATTTCAGAGCAAGTAACATTTAACGTTAATTCAATTAGATTTGAACCCTTAATGTGGGTACTAAGGTTGAAATTGTAACTATACCTATGTGGTCAATATAGAGCCTCTTCCTGGAAAAGGGTTAAATAATACAAATAAAAAACAATAACAATGTTAATGCGTATACTAGCAAATATATTTGGTGTTAATTTATTTTTTGGTGGTCACAGGTCTAACATAACCTAACGTGACCCATGCTTAAGATAATCTGAAAACAATAAGGTTCCACCAGAAATAAGCTTAGGTACTATGAAATGAAAATTCTGCGAAGTGATTTGTTCTATGAAATTAGTGTCGGTGAAACAAGGGGACACCGGTTGTTTCTTTCATAAGCTACAATGACGGAGTTATTTAAAGTAAAAAATTGAGTATATTCTGCAGTGAGTATATAAAACAAATTCAACCTTGTTTTCTTTACTTATAAATGTTATTAGAACTTAATTTGATAAGAATAGGCAGACAGACAACGTGCTCTGTCTCTAAAATGACTTCCAAATATAATATTATACTTTATTTACGATAATTTCGTACAAATTGACGACACGGTGGCCTAGTTGGGAGTGACCCTGCCTCCGAAGCCAGCGGTCCTGGGTTCAAATCCCGGTAAGGGCAGATATTTGTGTGATGAGCGCGAATATTTGTTCCTGAGTCTTGGATGTTTTCTATGTATTTAAGTATTTATTTCTCTATATAAGTATGTTTATCGTTGTCTAGTACCCATAGTACAAGGCTAGAGCTTAGTTTGGGACTAGGTCAATTTGTGTGAGATTGTCCCCTGATATTTATTTATTTATTTAAATTTGAGGTCACGCCTGTTTTAACCAACGAGAGACTCCTACACTTTTAAGTGACAGTTTCGCATTCAACGGATATCGCTTCGGTATCCGCGAATGATGGATTGGTCCATCCTAGGTGACACGTGGGTCCGCAGAAGTTTCCAGTTGTCGTTGGCGTATGTGTGACAATTTATTTGACATAGCGTTGAAAAGGTAACAAAAACAGGTAATTGATTTTTAGAAGTACTTTTGAGGTTTACTTGCAGAATAAATTTATTTGCCCGAAAGTGGCCGAGGTCTGTGAATTTATGAATACTTTACAATCCAGATAAGAGATACAATATCCTATTTTGATGAAGTTTCTTTTAAATAAATGAAAATTATGGAGACTGCAAATGCAGACAATTTACTATGATGATTGAAAAGGTCATTTTGAACTAAAACTTTATATTATTTATTTTACCGGTACTACAGCACAGAAAACAACAAATCAGCAAATAACACTTATCAATGGATCTTACGAATCAAAATCGAGATCATTCCAATTGTTTGGAAGAGAAAAATTATCCCAAAAAAATTCTCCCGCAATAGTGAGTGCCGGGTCATTCTCTTCAGGGCTTATTTCTCTGACGAATCTAAGGTTCTCGACCCAAGAAAGGTCGTTTTCAATATTGGTATTGTAAATTTCTGATACAGGTTTATTTTCCTTAGCGATTTTTTTATGTGCTTCGTTTGGTAAGTTTATAGTTTGACAACCTTTACGTTTGGGTTGTGGTTTGATGCTGACGTTTGGGGTTTCGTTGTCTATGTGGACTTTATATTTCGGTTTTCTCTTTTTTCTCTCTTGTCTGTCATTATTTTGTTTCTGTCGCGCAATCTTCTTTTTTTCTTTTGGTTGAGGTTCTGTTACTTTAATTTTATTGGATATGCTATTGAAACTGGGGTTTGCTTTTGAAAGAGTGGGTTGAGCCTCTAAAGTTTTTAAATTATGGATATCACTATCTTTATTAGTTTTTTGTATTCCTGTTAAAGAATTGCCTAGAGTGGCATTACTAATTAATCCAGTTTCTTTTGATTCGCACACTGAATCTTTTTGTGGTCCTTCAGGATTTTTTATAGCCTCAAAAACTATGCATTTAGGATGCTCAACTACTGCTTTGGTTCGGACACCATTAAAATGAACACAGAGATCATCTAAATGTTGTGTTTTAGCAACAAAATAATTTAAATCAGAAGTATTTGCTACGGCGTTATCCATTCCATTTCCATTATCTATTGTGGTATTATCGTGAAAATTGTCTAAAATACTCTGTGAACAATCATCGTCTTCAAACATTGCCTGTGTTTCCATAGTAAATTCGTTTTGAATAGCCATGTTCGATATGGCATTATTTACATTTTCAATCGTTTTATGTTGTTGTGTTGTAGTGGCAACGTCACTATCTTCAGTTATATCAATTATTTGAATGTCAGTGAAATTATTGTGTTCCATCATTTCCTGTGTTTCAATCGCAAATTCATCTTGAATGGCCATGTTTGATATAGCTTTAAATACATTTTCAACCATTTTTTCTTGCCTTATTGCTGTATCGCTAATGTCATCAGATATATCAATTGTTGGAATATCAGTGAAGTTTTCAATTCTGTCTTCATCTGGTAAGGAGTATACGGGCGAGCTTGTTCTTAGAAAGCAAGTATCAACTTGGACATTTTGATATGTGAAGTTAACGTGCAAATTTCGTTCTTCAGTAATAATGGTTTTCATAATCCTTGTCAGTTTTTCAATTACCTAGAAATTAAATGTATAACCTAACCATTAATCACCTTTCCACTGCTGGCACAGGTCTGCCGCACAAAATGACCTAGTGCCGAACTAAGCTAGGCAACTTGAAATAATAAGGCTAATAAGCTCAGACAGGAGGAAGAAAGGAGTAGAGTTTTTTTCCACCAAATTTTTATAATACCTAATTTAACTAAATTTCAAATTTCCATGGGCTCATAATAGCCGAATATCAATTTGTCTCATTCCTAAAATTAAAAAACGCCATACTGACTGACCAAAAACGTCTCATGTCCTTAAAATGCCGAAACTCAGATACGACAAAATTTCAAAATAGCTTAAACTGAAAACTCCAGAATGCCATAATAACAGTCTCAAAATGCCTAATTCGTTTGCATTATCTTTATAATAATGGTACTTCGATGTTAGTGGGCAGCACTAAAGAAAATAGTAAAGCAAATTGTACATGAAGGTAAGCTACCCTATTTGAAATTCAGGTATTCTGCCACCTGGTTGTTTTGAACACACGGTGTCCTGCAATAAAGCTGCTGTGAAGTTTAATCATCATGAGAATAAGACATTTTAAAATTCTGCCGTATTCAAATTAAGGTGTTATTAGACAAAAAGTTCGGCATTCTGGGATTTAGGTATTATGACACTAAATCCTTTTGAGATCTAGGAGAATTGGTAAATTAGGCATTATGCAAATTAGATGGAAAAAGCCCTACTCGAAGAAAGATATGGCACTTAAGTATAACCTCTTGAGACCCACCATACTACAATACGGTAGATTTTTGTTAGTAGGAATTTGAATCTACCAGCAAGGAAATAAAGTTCAATTACCTTTGCACTTAAATGTCATTTTCAATTTTGAAACAAATAAAAATGAACTTTATACTCCTTGAAATAAGGTTTAAATTGAATTGCCTGGATTATGTACTTTCTATAGGACACCGGATCTTACGAGGATAAAGTTACCTGCAAAGCGTGTATGTTGGTGCGAGGGCACTCCTGCTTCAGGCTAGTTATTTCTTGAAGGTATTCTTTCGCGGCGGACGGCGAAATGTGCTTGCCGTTGTAAATATGGTCGTCTGTCTTGAAACTAATCTGGATCAGTCTTGTTGTCAGAGCATTCTGGGAAAATGAACATCTTGAAATATATCGTAAGGCACTTGTCCCATCGCACTGTGGGAGCGCGTAGAACAACCGGTCGGACATGCGAGTGCGCGACAGTAAACTGTTTATTGCAGATAAACTGCTATTATTATGGCCTCTAAATTATAACGAAATGCTAGTATAGTGCATTTTTAGCAACATATTAATAGGGGAAAAGAATAGTCTTCCGATTATATAGCAAAAAAAAAAAAAAAAAAAAAACGCAAGATTTTTGTCAGTATTTTATTCTGGTCGCATGCAAACATCCCTTGATAAGTTTTTTATTGGTCCTGTGCTTAGGATTCACTTAAAAATGCATATTTCTTTATTACGCCTACAATTTAAAATTATATCATCTAAAGAGATTGCTATTAAATTACACAAGGCGCACTGTCGAAATAGTAAATAATTATTGTAGATATTGTTGTTATTTATAAGAAAAGAAGGTCATATTTTCATCATTTCTCCGTTATGGTTATGATATAAAAAATTACAAAAGGTTACTCATACTCTATAATTTGGGTTTCGGTTTCACTGATGAGTGGCTGCGCTTCGATCAACAGTTTTTTTTTCGTTGTCCTTTTAATGTTACTGGAGATAACCGGATCAGACCGTAAAAGTAATGCATGTATCAGATCAGTATTGCAAGCAATCCTAGATATTTTGCGTGTGTGGTGAAGTCTCACATATCGAAATATTTTATGATTGCATTCTTGTGCATCTTCCGATAATGCACCTATTGGCAGGATTGCGTTGTGTTTTATAATGTCTGCTCCATGAATTAATATTTTATGGATGGTAACGGGCATATAGTACCATCCATACAATTGCACGTATAACTCCGCAGTTTCACGTGTATAAAAACGAAACGAATCTACATTTATCGCGAGTCCTGAAGCTATGACTTGTAGTATTATGTAAAATCTTTTTAAAAGATCTACATTTAGACCCGTTATATCCGCACTAATCTGGAAGTTTGCGAAAAATCTCCGAGCAGTGTTGCCATCATTTGTGTTTCCCACGCCTTGCTTAACCATATCTATTAACAACCCCAATCTTCTTTTGAATTCATCTTGTATGTTGCGTTTTGATTGCTCTCTGACATTCTTATTTTCTCCTCTTGCTGACCAAGATTTGAATGATAAATTGTATGCTATATGTAACATACATTCAAAGCTCCTAATCCACGCATGTAAAGAGGACATGCCGAATTCAAAACAGTCTTGATTTGGTTCACGATTATAAGCTACATCGATGTCGTTCATAGCTTTTGGAGTAGCACCGCAAATAAAGCATTTCATGGCTGATGATGTATCTGTTATATCATTGCAAATTTTTGTATCAACCATCGTTAGTAACATTTTATAATTCACAACGACATTTTTGAAAACATATGGACGTAATTGCCTTATTTCTTCATTTAATTCTGCAGTGGTCTTCTTTGTTAAATTTTTGTTTTCTTTTTCGAACCGAAAAGATATTGGTCGACAATAACGAGAGGATGATGGTGTAGGATTCTTCCAAATGGATTCAGATAAATCTTCATTATTGAGTTGAAGGGGAACGAGGCTACAAACAAATACAGATGAATCATCGTGTAGAGGGTCTGAACTCTTTTGCTTGTAAACAGACTGAGAAGAGGCTCCATCGCATCCCCATTTTAGAACCAAGACAAGATTATATTCTTTGGTATTGTCAAATTTTAAAGGTCGCATTATTCTTTCTATTGTTTTATCCAGTAAACATTGCAAATTAATACTAACATAATTTTCAGCTACAGTTATTGCTTCAGGTACTGGACACAACTCTTTCTTCAGTTTTTGAATTTGAGCATAAGCAGGAAATAATCCGGGAGCAATATTATTAACAGATAATCGCAATTGCGAGTACTGCTCTCTAGTTAGGTCAGAGTTCACATACAAGGTAAGTGCATCGTCGTCAGATAAGGATTTAGACTCGTCCGTGTTATTTAAGAGTTTTTCGCAAAATTCCTTAACTTTTGTAATGTGTGCCGGGTGTGTTTGAATGAAGTCAAAGATAAATTTAGCATGTGTGTGTCTGATACTTTTTGATGCTACGTAGTTTAGCTCATCTATGGGGAGGGATCTTACAGATTCAGTTCTCCTTCTCTTTTGACGATCACTCAATGTATTAAAATATGCTTTAGAGGATGTCGATGTCGATGGAAGCAAAGTCGGAGGCTTAGTGTTAATAACATGAGACCAGTCTATTTGTAAATCAAGCCAACTGCCACATGTAGATAGAAACAAATCTTCTTTCCAACATTTGTCTTTCCGTTTATTCTTCACGGTATACAGAAATTTCCTTATTTTACCGTTTATAGCACTGCAATAAAGTAAGCAAATTGTTTAGTATTCAATACAAAAAAATATACGTTTTAGTAACATTAAACAATACTTACGATTTAATTTCCGAAGAGATGGTATTTGGAAATACAGCCATCACTTTTTCTACAGCAATACTATGATCTCGCAGATCATGTTTAAGCAGATTATATAAATCACGATTTGTTTTTAGTTTTTCCATTATATTCCGATTATAACAACACGCACAACGATTGACGACGGCTTAGTGTGAAGACATTTTTAATTTTGCGGGTATACTGAAATTACTTGCACTATAAGTTTTGAAGTGCCAGGTACAAATTATAATATTTGCCGTTAATTTATTTATTTATTTGTAAAAATCAAGGAGTTAATTCATGCGCTCGGTTGACACAAAAAACGTAATATTTAATGTATAAATAAATATTTACCGATTCTTCGATGTTAGAACTGCATTTCTATTCGGCTGCCTGCCTTAGCAGATTTAAGAAACAAATTGCTATTTCTTTTAAATAGGCGCTTTCGAAAAATGACCTCCAATTGCAAATATCTCTAAAATTCGGCTAAGTTCGGGTAAGGTTAAAATGCAGCGTATTAAAATTATCTTTAACTTATAACTTGTAATACTTAGTATCTTGGAATTGCTTGGCACATTTTTTATAATCATGACTTTCTAGTTTAATTTTACATGAATGATAAAACAGCAATTATAATTAATTATAATATGAAACACCTAGATATTATTTGTTGTGGCGATACTTAAACATATATTCTTTGTAATAAAATCAAAAAAAGGACCTCAACTACTACACAACAGTTAAAATAGTACCTAGAAGTATAGTCGAGTTTTACGGGTTTATCGGATAGTGATGTTTGTTCGAGTACTATTCACCAACAAGGCAAATAAGTGAAAAAATAACAATAAGACATGATGGTCTAAGCGTTAAAGTTTACAAAAAAGTCATTTAACAGCAAGAAAGTGAAACATTTTATTTTCAAGCATGTCCGACCGTTTGTTCTACGCGCTCCCACAGTGCATCGCCGACGACGAGCGAGAAGCGAGTAGAGCTAGAAACTAGATACGAGTTGGCAAGCAGCGAGAAGCGAGTGTATTAGTTATTAGAGAGAGAGTTCTCGCCAGTGTGAACAGCCAGCGAGTGGAGAGAGTTCTCGTCGGCAGTGGAAATAGCCAGCGATCAACTATTAATATCTGAGTATTTTATTGACACGGGATTTATATCTTTTGTTCGTTTCTTGAGCGAGAAAATAGTCGATAGCTTATCGCTTCCTAGCCGGCGGTGGGACAAGTGCCAAAGGGTTGTTAAGTTCAGTAGCTTTTACAAAGGCTAAGCGGCAACATCGCAATTTTTATATTTATTATTTTTAATATTTTTATTCCAAACAATTTTTACCGAGCTATAAGTTAAGATAGATCTACAATTACAAATGGCACGCTTTAAAATAGCCTAATTTTGACAGGCTATGAAATAACGAAGAGGATTTAGTCATATACCTTGATTTTAGCTGATAAAAGGTAGATAATGATGTTTTGACCTACCTACAAGCTGAAGTTTATGTAAACGCGATGGACATAATATGTTTACTTACCAATTTTTTACTCTAATAGGTAAGGTAAAGTTGCAAACTAACAAAAGAAAAACATTGGTTTAAAAAGGTTAAAAATAATTGAAATTTTACTGTCGTTTTCAGTACGTAGGTACCCGAGAGACATAATAATTAGCCTGATATTAGCTGCATCCACTGCTGGCCTACCTGAGGATTACTGTTGGTTTAGTGTTTTGTGCCACTCTCATCCATCGGCCTATACCTACATATTCGGATTTCAGATTCTATAACTGAATTAACTTTGTTATGCTTGACCTAGGTTGTTAGGAATCAGATATCCATAATAAAAAAACAAAAACAATATTGATCAATTTCTCAGTGCATTTAAATTCTAGTCCGCATTAAGTTCACCGTTTATTCAAGCGCCGTAAATATCTAGAAAAAAGTAAGTAAATTAGGTAAGTACCTGAAGTTTGCTCTTCTTTGAAGCTTTACCGCGAGGCATTTTGTTTAATTTAAATATATTGTCAAATGCGTTAAACTTATTTATTTAAAACGAATTTACTTAACAAAATTATCACCCGTTTTCCCGCGCTTATTTATTTTTTGTTATAAAAAGAAAATGGGCAATGGAATTATTCATACAGCCTGTTGCCAAATATTATCGCCTATTTTGAGAGATGTACTTTCAATTTTATGTAACTTTTGATACCTCTATTATAGTGCGTAAAGTTTACTAGACAGCAAACACAGTATCAATAGGCATGTAAAGCGTGCATTTGAGATAAATAAATGTTTTATCAAAGGATGACATTCCGTAATACATTTATATAATTCCCGATAAATATTGCCATGTAACTGATTTGGGCTCAGTCCTGGTCGAGGCATTCGCGGCACTGACAGTTTCTAGGATTATGAAATTATTATAAATGGCTGCTAAAATACTGTAAAGATGAATTTAGTAACTCATGTGCTTATTTTATTTTTCGGGATTTGTGTTTGCGACGCTGGCTATGGGACGCCCTCTAACTTTGCGGGGCAAGATCCGTAAGTTTTTTTTTTTTTACATTAATACAACTTTTATTTAAGAAGCTTTGTAGCTTACATTATACACCTTTTTAAATTATAGTAAATAACCGAGTTTATTTATTATAATTTCACTTTTTGAAAGTTGACTATAGTAGCCGAATTTTTAAGGTTTTCGCAGAAATCTAATGTAAATTGTTCTTTATTTATTTGGTTTTAGAGCCGATTTTACAATCACTAGGTACTAATAACTGGGTCCACCCTGTGACGTTGTCAAAATTGATACACGATTAAAAAAAGAAAACAAAATGACAAGACTAAATGACTACATTTTTATAGCCTTTACTACACTTTCATCAACAGTTTAAAAAAACTCTTTCGAGGGTCAAACTGAGCGTTTCAGCAATAGAAAAAAATATGCATTTAAATTGAATAAAATTAGTTTTATTTGTGTTTTTTTCAAGTATTCGCGTTTATAATTTATGCACTTTTCTATGCGTTCAAAGTGTTCAAACCATTCATCAACACGTCGCACTTATTGATGCTGAAATAGGGGACGACAAAATGGCCATTTTAAAGGGCCGCCGCTTCTTCCGGCATTTGAAACCCCTGACCGAGCAACTTATCCTTGGTTTGTAGGAATGTGCTAAAGTCATTGGGGCTTAAGACGGGCTGTAAGGAGGATGATCCAGTAGTAGACTTTTTCATCGTCCAGATGCTTTTTCTCCAAGCGGTTTGAGGGCTTGCAATGTCGTGGTGAAGGTTAATGCGTTGACTACCTAGAGTTTATTTTCCAGAGTTCAGCAAAGCAATACTCGCCAAATAAATAGTTGTTCTTTAAGAGTTATAGTTGCCACGTGACCCGATTTGGAGACAACGTTAAAAGATGGTCTTTTTGGCCATGCTGCGGACTTTTGTCAGCTTGAGCTCGTCTTTTTATACCAATACTCGAGATTGGTTTTTAGTTTCAGGCATATATCTATATATCTCCAGAACTCGTCATTTGATACAACACTAAAAACTGCATTTGAGCTTGCATTTTGAGCTTCCTACGTTGAATTTATTCAAAGTTTTGCGGCACCACAGTTGACACAGATGCGCGTCAGACAATAAGTGAGGAATCCAACTTGAAAACATCTTTCGTACGCCTAATTATTCCTGTAAAATAATTTGTGTCAGTCTCATTCCAATACCCAAGCACTATGAATCTCCCGATATGTAACATGCCTTCCTTTATCAGCTGCCGCACAACATTGATGTTTTCTTGCCGGCTCCCGATTTTGGTCGACGTTCACGCATGTCTTCCGTGAGGGATACACTGCCACGTTGAAATTCTAAAACTGAATATGTATATTGTCGTCCTTGAAGGTGATTCATGACTAAAAGCAGCAATCGTCCGGTCTCCACATTGTTTTCGTGTTTATCCATTTTTTTAATGTACATATTCTTAATTTTAAGAACTATGATTTATCACGGAACGGTTGAGTCGCTGTTGAAAATAAAATTTATCAGCAACGACTCAACAACTTCTAAGAACAAATTTGAAACCGAACCATTGTTTTTTTTTCTATGTGGCCAGTGTGTTAAGAGAATGAAACTTTAGAGACTATAAAAAGGTATAATAGACATGTGTCAAAAATAAGTTCGTAAGTAACAGGTTTCCGAAACTTCCAGTGCGGACACAGACATGTAAAAAAAAACAAAGTTAACAATTAATTTTAGGGTACTATGGATTTTCTTTAGGTCCTTTAAAAAACATGACGGTTTTTGTTTTATTTAGTTTAAGAATTGAATTCCAAAACTCGGAGATCCAGTGTTTTTTTTTGGAAATATTCCTAACGGTTGACATTCCTGAGATTGTCTAACCCTGGGTACCTATATTCAAAACCATCTCGTTAAAATTTGTCATTTGCTACAAATGTGTCAAATTTAAACGAGTCGTCACATTTTAAAGAGATTTTAAATTGTGACGACGAGTAGCTAAGTATGGTAAGCTTAAAACATCCTATAGTCCGCGTGTCAATGTATGCATTTTTACCGTCGCCATTGTCAACAGTGTCAGTCTGCTCACTGTTTTAACCTTTTTTAATTAGTCAAAGAATCCAACTAGTATTTCAACATTTTTAACCCACAGTCAATCCGACGTAGAAGCGCCAGCGTATGTACCGCCGTACGCAAGAAGGAACGGCTATACGGGAATTAAAACCGGCCACGCGAGCACAAATACCGGATACACAGGCACAAAAACCGTCCACGCGGGCACGAAAACCGGCCGCGGGGGCACGAAAACCGCTCCCAGGGGCTCTTCGGTATCTCAGTCGGGATACTCCGAGTCGAGGACCTGGTATTCAAATTCTGGTCAAGCGTAAGTATTTTAATATTTTTACGAGATGTTACGCTGCTCTCTGAATGTGATTAACGGTATTTTAGTAGGTATAGTTTATGCCATTGTGTTATCCTTTTAAAAACGGTTTCTTGTCAATCGATTGATCGAGCGAGCGAACCCATACGATCGAGGATTAAACTACCTAGTTGAGAATGCAACCCCTAAAATGTTATTTGTATCCTCGTGAGCCTCCCTAAAAGCGGAGATTTTTTTGATTGGAAATTTGAAATTGCCTTTATTCTTAATTGCCATTTTAAATTTTGAAACAATTGACAATGATCAATATTCTCGTTGGAATAAAGTTAAAAATAAATTGCCTTGATTATGTACCTAAGCTCCTATGTAACACCAGTTAGAGACGCTCGCGACGGGAGGACTTAAGGCTCAGTTTCATTGGTCGTTAGCCCGCGTGCTACCCGCATGCTAGCAGAAATACATTGACGAGTTGGTATTCATGTTATTGAGTCGGGAGCTATTGCAACGAAGCAATGCAACGCTTCAAGCAAGCGCGATGAACTCCAGTGAAACTGGTACTTTGAACTCGTCGGCATAACATGGCACCGTCAATATAACTTCGTTAATCGCTATTCCGTTACTAAAAAATTTAACGTCGTTAAATGATATAGCGTTACATTTCGGAAGATTGAACGCAAGTTAACGTTATTCGTGAATCCGTTAACAGGTGATAAAAATTGCAATTTTTACATCGTTGCGTTAGTGATCAACTTATAAAAACTGTAGCTTTGAGTTCTAGAAGTACCTAAACAGAATTGGAGTGTGTAATTTATTCATAATGTGGATATTCTCCTTTATAAACATTAGGTAATATGTTGAAGTTCTCGTCTGAACGCGAGTCTGAACGTGTTTTTCGCGGCGCCGATACCGCGTTTGACGTTTTTAAGAATCGTTTATGTCATAGTCGCCATTATTGTAAATGACATAAGAGTTATCAAAACGTTGAGTATACGGAAACACGTCAAAGACGATATCGTTATTATTAACGTGTAGGATCTCGGCCCTTAAAAGTTAATCCGTTATTCAAGCTGTTAATTTCGTTAATTCACGATTAATGAATTACCAAGTTAATTCACAGCTATGCTCGTCGGTTATTGATTCGTTCGTCGAGTTAAAAAGGGAACATGGCTGGCTATTACGGCTTTGCACGGCAGCTGTTAATGGCGGCGACGAGCGGCGAGTGGCAACAAACAAATGCTTAGAGTTGTATAAAGCATGCTAGAGTCGCCGCGCCGCGAAGTAAATCTTGCTCACCGCCGAGCATGTCCGTGAAATTAGCAGAGCATTATCCAGAAAATCAAAAATAAACAAAGTTCTATTAGCATGCTAATAAAATAAAGTTTGTAAGTATGGATGGATGTTTGTTACTCTTTCACGCAAAAACTACTGGAAGGATTTAGGTGAAATTTGGAATGAAAACAGCTTATACCTTGGATTAACACATAGGCTACCTTTCATATTGCTATTCCCTAGGAAACTGATTTATACGCGTACGAAGTCGCGGTTGGAAGCTAGTAGTTCTATAGTTCCTAATACTTTTTAAACATAATTCTGGCGATTAACTATAGAACTATTCTGCATACCAATAGAACCTTGATTTATTTTAGATTTTCTGAAGAATGCTCTGCTAACTTCACAGACATCCGCTGAGCTATGTGCCGGCTCCATTCTATTTTGTACCATATCGCTTTTGACATGTTATCGTATATTTTTTGTACACGGCCGCAGTTATTGTAAAGGTGCGTCTCCACTGAGAGCTTTTGCTTGTAATTTTCGAGTGGTGTGGACGTTGGGGCGAGCGTTACTGCGGTCCACAGCACTTGAATATTCGGCGCCGAATGCTCATTTTACGCAAATGCTATCAGTGAGGACGCTGCTTTAAGTAAACATGAGCTATTGTAACATCGACAATGCGTCAAACATGGTTTTATCAGGCAGAATAATAGACAAGCCCCCTTATTTATAATCGTGGGGTAGCTTATGCCATGCTTCGTTCTTTTCTACAGTTGTGTCATTTACGTCTGACAGAAAGTGACAAAACGGGGTATGGCTCAATTAACGTTACAGTCTGTGGAGTTATTCATCTGCTACGTCGTGATGAAAAATTAAAAATTGTTTAGTACCCGAATTAACTTTTTCAACGCCATTGACGGATATATCCGCACTGGTTCAACGCCAAAGCCTGTGGCCCGTTTCACGAAGCTACAAGTTACAAATTACAAGTGGCAAAAGGAGTTAGCTGAGACTTCCGCTTGTAATTTGTAGCTTCGTGGAACAGGCCTCTGATATTTCCGGCTTTGGTTAAAAGCTGTCGTTGGCGTCTGAGTGTGACTTCTTTTGTATTTGGCATAGTGTTGAAAAGGTTAACACGGTATATGAATGCATGTATCAAAAAGACCATGGTATCAAATCGTCCGTTAACTTACTCAAGCTCTTATCTGATCGAATAGTTTGATAGAAAAGTAGTCTGTATTCTGATGTTCCTACTAATTACTTATATACGATACAAGGTTTATTGTCCTTTGCAAAAACTGTCTAAAAATAAGTGCCAACAGCTAAGTTTAAGAGGCCGTACACGAAATTTTGGTGGTTTTGCTTCTTTTTGACATTTTACAGTTAAAATAACGCTATTCTATAAGTTTGAATGCACATCATGAAATATCATTTCAGTTCTAATCGAATAAATGACTTACAAATAAATGAGGTACTATTTCAGATTTGTCGAGATTTAGATTATTTTAAAACATTATATATTGCTATTTTTTTCATTTTTTAGATGTTTTTTTAAAGTAATGGATTGATTTTGAACTGAACTTTATTACTGTTGTTTTGATTTTATGAACGATAGTTTTACGTAGTCGTAATCAAAAACAAAGTTTTGCCCATATTCTGTAAAATTTTACCAAGTTAATCATTTTTTACACAAAAAAAATATATGAAGGTGGTAAAAAGTAATTCATAAATTTTTTAGACAAATTTTACAGTAATATATTGAAATTTTTTCATACCTTTTAAACGTCAAAACGATCCGTGAATATGTGATATTCTAAACCTCTTACAGCAAAATTCACAAAACAGTCGCCGGTTTCAGGTCAAGAATCAGAATCAGAATAATCTTTATTCAAGTAGGTTTACAAATAATAAACTCTTTTGAAACGTCATAGTAGCGACTTAGCCTAAATTGACTGCAGGTTCAAATCGCGACCGATCAGAGAAGAACCTGTAAGAAACTCTGTCGGATGTCTTTTTTTTTTCGACGTTCGCAACCTTTTGTCGTAAGGACTAAACATTTTATTACAAGCAATTCAGTCCCAAGCATTGTTATCATTAATATAGTCTTTAATACTATAATATGCTTTAGAAATTAGTTTACGCTTAACGTAACTCTTAAATTTATTTACTGATAGTTCAGTAACATTACTTGGGAGCTTATTATAGAACCTAATACAATTACCCATAAAAGAGTTTTTTATTTTATGGAGCCGCGTGAAGGGCACTGGGAGCTTATATTTATTTCTGGTATTAACATTATGTATGTCACAGTTCTTTCTAAATTTAGCGATGTTTTTATGAACATACATAATGTTTTCATAAATGTATTGACTGTGCATGGTCAATATATTAATTTCTTTAAACTTATCTCTAAGCAATGAATCAGTGTCACATAATATAAACAAAAAAGTAGCTCATACATTTGTTTAAAGTTGGAATTATCTTTCGTGTTGCGCATTAAAATTTGTAGAAGTAACGTATTTCAACAGTAAAATCACGTCTGTAAAATCAGGTAAATCGGCAATATCGGCAAAATCTATATATATAAAACGCAAAGGTGACTGACTGATTGACTGACTGATCTATCAACGCACAGCCCAAACTACTGGACCGATCGGGCTGAAATTTGGCATGTTGATAGCCACTATGATGTAGGCATCCGCTAAGAAAGGATTTTGATAAATTCCACTCCTAAGGGGATAAAATAGGGGATGAAAGTTTGTATGAAACTTACGTAAATTCATTTGATCATAGTAGCTCCAATCTTCAATTTCAGTTCAATCAATCGATAATAATACTTCTTAACGCGAGCGAAGCCGCGGGCAAAAGCTATAATATTATAAATGCGAGTGTGTCTGTCTGTCAGTCTGTCTGTCTGTTACCTCTTCACGCTTAAACCGCTGAACCGATTTAGATAAAATTTGATATACAGATAGTTTGAGTCCCGGAAAAGAACATAGGATAGTTTGTATCCTGGAAAGTTGTACAGTTCCCGATGGAGTAGCGATAAACGACTTCTACGCGGACGGAGTCGCGGGCAAAAGCTAGTTACGTATACGGCCTCTTAACATAAATTGTAACCTATTTACTTTAGAGGTTATTAAGTTGAAAATTGATTGACATTTAGATGGTGTTTGTGTTAATTGAATAGAAATTATAATTTGTGTGAGAATTATGAGTCTGTTGGTGTTGCTGTACTAACGTGTATTTTTTTCTTTAGACCGTCATACCAGGATCTTCAACATAATGCGAACCTGCCGTACACTGCAGGTAATATTCTTTGGATTTATTAAACTTCTTTTTAAACTCACAATGCTGCTGCTAAGCCGAATAGCAGAATCTCTAGTAAAAGTCTTGTAGCAATCACAACCGTATTACTAAGACCACAGGACTGTATTTACTTTGGCAATTAAATCCGAGATGGTGTTTATTGGCTTAGGAAGGCAGAATGGAATTTAATTGTTAAGCTACTTTGCCACTGAAAACCCATAATTGTTTTAACGTCTTTTTTAGCGTTCCTCACCAATTACTGAAAACCCTTATAAGATGACTTTCTTGTCAGACTGTCTGTCCGTCTGTCTGTTAGTAGTCGTCGTTCTGAAATTTGGAATATTTGTAGTATTTAGCGGGCTAAACAAACTAAATTAGAAATAAGAAATGAAGAACTATTTATTTTAGCAGCGAAAACCGAATAAAATAAATGAGATAACAAATGCTCATTTCTCATGAAATGTATCATTTGAAAGCTCTTAAGTAAAAAAAAATAATTAGAGTATAGTTTTGAAATATTTTTCATATAGCTTATTTATGTGATGATTGCTCTAGTGAAATGGTTAGTAATAAAATTAATAACAATAACATCTATAGCCAACAAACAAGCGGTTTTGTATTAATTTATTATTTTTATTTTATACTATAATGATGAAAAAACTATTAAGAATATCTAAATAACGCTGAAATTAGCAATTTAAATAAAACATAGTGTAATATAGTTTCCCATACTATTCACTAATTATTACTTTACTTGCATACTATTAAATTTAATTTGATTTTATGATTTGTTATCATGTTGTTGTTCCTTTCTCATTGCAGAAACGAACTCTTTTTTTTTCTTTTTTTTTTGAGTGACCTACGTAGTTAGCCTTTGATGGCTTTGACTATTTCGCCGGAGAGAGGGCGGACTCCTGATCTGCCGTAATACCAAAGAAGGCGGCTAACTGCATAGTAATAGTATAGGCATTTTAAATTTAACATGAAAGCAATAGAGTAGGTACAGAATGCTTCGACTACAATACTGTACTTAGCCGCCTTCTTGGCTATGACGGCAGTGATGAAAGCCCACGCTGTAAATGGGTTTTTACACTAGCATGCATAAGGGCGCCCCTATTGGGCCGACCTCGGACTTAGGACGCTAGGGGAGAATTCCAATCGAATTGGAGAAACGAACTCATTAAAGCGCTCGTTAAATCCAACAGTGACAATGTTACAAAAATACATATTTGAAAAGTGACAACCTCGTAAGGCCCACGGGGAATTTGTATCTTACAGCAAGGAGATAAAGTTCAAACTCGTATGTTCTTTAATGCTAATTTAAACTTTTAAACAAAGAAAAATGGACTTTATTCTCATTGTAATGTAGTTTAAATTAAATTGTTATGATCATGTACATCCAAATGCACATCTTGCCTTACGAGGTTATTGCGTTTAACAAGAATTAACTTTTTACTATTCCCTTTTTTAGTTTCACTGTTGTATTAACTGTATTGCTTGTTGAAAAGATAAATATTTGAGTATTAAATTCAACATCCATTTAGCAAAGCAGTGAGACCTACGTACCTAAATGTATTATCATTACGTGGGTGTATCAGACGGATGTCGCTGAAATCCCGACTCCGAGTAGGTAGCAATTGAATTCGCGCAAAACTTGATAACTGGCGCCCCATATAAGCCAATGTCGTTCTATGCATTGATAATTATGCAAGTGAATTCGGGTCAAGGATGGATGATGATGGTCGAAATGGAATGTGACCTACCCTTACCTACCTCGGTGGTGATTCTCTCAACACAGCGCTGCGTCGATCTTATAGGTGAAGTTTTATCCGGCAAGTTTAAGAAGTCCCGTCGGAGCGTACAAAACACATTTTAGCGCGTGCCTTCTCAATTAGGCAGCAGGCAGTGAGTCGAGTTCAGTGTCGTATAAAGCAGGATTTATGTCAGGACCATTGTGTAGAACCCTATACCTACGTTAGGTAAGGTTAGGTTAGTTTTATAAAAAAACCGTAAGTAATATTAACAGTTTCGGAAAAAGCAGCCTGGTCAAATGATATGTTTGAGAAATTAATTAGTTTGGCAAAAAGTTTTTTGGTGAAACGAAGGTAAGCCTGAAAACGGTTTACAAAAGAAATATTATGTCAGCGTAAGCATCCTCTGACCCAAAATGAAAGTGCTTCTAACGTTTCTATTTTCTATCGGATCGAAATGTATTGAGGTGACATTGCGGCCTACGTTAACTCTATACATTATGTCGATTTTCGAAAATCGTTTACTTAACGTTGTGCATCTTGACTAGGCCCAGATATGTATTTTTGTTTGTATTTCTTCCACCAGTAGAACACTATATTATGTGAACGAGGAACAGAGCGTCGCTGATACAGCAATACGGTTTCACTAACAAATCCAATAAGTTGCAAAATGCACCTTACTGATTTACTTGTTAAAATGTATTTTGCACCTTATTTGATTTATTCGTTGCGTGGTACCTATTTCAGTTTCACCGACGATAGGCTACATTTTAGTCGCAGCCAACAAAACAGTAATCCTAACATATTATCGAGAGGTTCCGTTCGGTTCCTGCGCCGGCGCACCATCGCGCCGCGGTGCACACTTTGACAACCTCAACTTTTTAAAATCACAGCTGCGCAGTGTGAGCCTGAATGCAAGAACAACGGCATCTGCATCGACACGAACACGTGCCACTGCCCGCCCAACTTCCACGGGCGGTATTGCGAGTTCGAGAAGCGTCCCTGCCTCACCTATCCACCCTTGCCGATGAACTCCGTGAGAAGATGCAACGATGAGTACGTTTATACCAACATATAAACTTAAAGCAAGTCAGCTCAGGATTGGTGCTTTTATCAATCTTAATACTATTTTACAATAGGGATCATGCTTTTTTTTCTTTTTACGCTCTCTGGAAAGTGCTATGAAAGAGGAGAATAACTGTATAAGCGAAACAATTGTCGTGTTAGTTTTTTCATAAGAAGCTTTAAAAAGTCATAGTTCTAACCCCCTGCGAAAACACCATAAAAAATCGACGACAAGAATGACGTCACAGGTGTCGTTCTATGTTTAAAACCAAACTATTACTACAAAAGTAAAATATTACTTAAATAAAACGAGAATGTCGAAAAAAACAGTCTATATATTAAAATTTTAACAAGTTTTGATTCTATGTAAAGTCTTAATAAACGCTCAAAACTTAATTTATTGCGTTGTATATGCGTTTTATTACGTCTTCTCCTAAATCTTATCAATTGTCAAGTGTTTCATGCATGTTCCCTGTTCTCATTTCCTCCAAAAACCTTAATGTGTATTTTAGAAGGAAATAAATAAAGAAAAAGTCATTTATTCACCACCACACAGACAAAAAAATTACATGTACTTAGTGCTAATAGTTGCGAAAACGGTCCCAACTCAGCATGTGTCGGCTGTGAAGGGGGCTGGTTTTCCTCTGGGACCTGGACACACATGAAAGCACGGAAGGATTTTACACTTATATAACCTTCCAGAATGTGCACCATATCCTGCGTGGCCGGCCACAAGTTCATCGACGGCTCGACGATCGCTAACATGCGCTGTGTAGAAGGACAGTGGCAGCCGACGCGGGCTGACTTCACCTCCATCCCTGACTGCGAGCCCGAGTGCAGCCCCCCCTGCCTGAACGGGGGCGTGTGTCTCGCTGTGAACACCTGCCAGTGCCCCACGGAGTATAGGGGGCCGCAGTGCGAGTACTGTGAGTATAATGTGCATGCAAAACCTGCATAGATTGGTAAAGGCCAGTAGAACAGAGGTCAATAGGTCAAAATCAAAATCAAAATGTCTATTCAGTGAATAGGCCACCATAGGGTTTTTTTACACGTCGGTAATCTGAAGTGAATCTACTAGCGCTTCGGACAAGACCATCAGTGCCGAGAAGAAACGTCCAAGAAACTCCAGCAGAAGGTCTTTCAAAATACTGGAAAAGGGCCGAATCTTAAGTACCCGAATACGATGTGCGTGCATGACTCGATGTATGAATGTGGAAGAAGCGAAAGAGATTTGTCAGGATCGTAGCAGGTGGAAAGAAGTGGTCTCTGCCTACCCCTCTGGGAAACAGGCGTGATTTTATGCATGTATGTAAATAAGTAAGTTACATTACAGGTACTTAATAAAGTAATAAATAATTATTATTAAAGCTAGAACAAATAAAATAATTACAAATGTCATTATGCATAACCAGTGGCAGCGACGCGGGCTGACTAGACATCTAAAAGTGGTAGAAACACCTTTTCATAGCTGGCCACCGTTAATCAAATAGTTAACTTCGTTAATCGCTAATCCGCTACTAAAAAAGTTAACTTGGTTAAATGTTACGCGTTACAATTCGGAAGATTTAATGCAAGTTAACATTGATCGTCGCGTTAGTGAGCTTGAAGTTAACAGGTTAGGAACAATAAAAAGACGTGTATAATTGGAGTGTGTAGTGTAGCCATCTCACATAATGTGGATATTTCCCTTCATAAACATTAATATGTTGAAGTTCTCATCTGAAAGCGTGGCTGAACGTGTTTTTCGCAGCGCGTCGTGGTGCGTGCTATTAACTGATTAACGAGTTAATGCCCAGCTATGTGTGCATGCAAAATCTGCGACATTAAGCATGGTACAGATACGAAAACGGAAGTAGATAATATACATTTGTTTAGCTCACAGCAACCTAGCGTTGGTAATATTCTGTATAATCTGTAATTGGTTGTACTTTTTGATATCTCTACTATTGTATGAAACACCTTGTCGCTGTTAATTTTCCAATAAAAAATATAAATAAAAAGTTGGTCAAGTGCATGATGGGCCTTGCTCAATTATTATTATTATTTTTATTTATTTATTAAAACAATCAATATGCGATTGTAACAAATGCTCTGCAAAACTGTTATAACAGTTTGACTGCAGAAATGAGTCTGTGAATAAATCTGAATTTTAAATACAGGTTACAGTACTAACCAACCTAACTAGTAAGTAATGTCGGGGTACACTGCATAACTCCGAAGAGGAATCATTCCCAATTGATTAAAATTCTGATATCGCATATAAATCAAACCTAACCTAACCAACGTATACAGCTCCAGCATAACAGCTTACGGATAAATGAAAATCATAGAAAAAAATGTAATGGTGGAAGGTCCTTGTGCAGGGTCCGTCTGGATCGCTACCACCATCTTATCCATTACTCTAACGCCAAGCAGCAGTGTGTAACTAACCCCCGTCTGACTACTAAATAATTTAATTCTTTATAATACTAATCTTAATATATTTAATTTAAACTCTTAATGAATAGAATATTCTAATTTGATATATTTATTTGGCCTTTTGATCGTCTAGTGTCAGAATCCTACATTGCACCGCAGCACCCATGTCTTTTATATGGAGCATAGTCAGATTTGGAATTCTTCTAGTTCTACAAGCCCTAATGATTCTCCTATATTTTTTAAAATATAAGTATATAAACTACCGTTCCTTTATTAATCTCACTCCTAATTAACCTACCCTGACCCTTTACTTTATCTAATGTCTTTAATAATATTTAATTACTAGCTGTTACCCGAATACCTAACATGTAATATTATTCCCTACCTATGTGTTTAAAAGAAACAATATAATTATATTTGCCCTACCTAAACCCCTACCTTGAAATGAGGCCGGTTACAGCGAGAACCTATTTGATCTTAGGTTCACTACTCTTATGGTATGGTGTGGTATGGTACTATGGTACCTATTTAATAATTATTTGAACTGAAATCTAAAACCAAATTAGTCCTTTCTTTGGATGGGGTCTGGCCTCACTAAAACGACCTATGACAGCGTTATGTGTATATTTTTACACTTTAGATTCCCTTGGGAATAGCGTGATGTTTCAATTTCGAAACACTAGCTGATGCCCTTAGACAGTGACGGTTGAATACGTGACTCGGTAGTTTTCCTAGTTATATTTAAATAACAATTTCTAATTTATTACAGTAAAGTTTTCCAGTCATTTAACTATTTAATTAATACAAGTAGATACTTTAATATAGACGGGGAGACATCTGTCAACGTTACGTGTATATTTTTACACTTTAGATTCCCTTGGGAATGGCGTGATGTTTCAACCGCAAAACACTAGCCGATGCCCTTAGACAGTGACGGCTGAGTACGTAACTCAGTATTATGATGGAGAAAACAACAGCCGTAGAAGAAGACAGTCCAACCCATAAATATTACCTGAATTTTACTAAATGCAGAAAGTCTACAACTGGAAATATTTACTTCCTGTCAAACTTATATAAACAAAAAATGGTTAAATAAAACGTGATAATCTGAGAACTTCTCAGAATAAAATCCTATGAAAATATAGTTAATTCCCCAAAGTCTATATTTATGACGATTATTAGATTAAATTGAACTTCTATTTATATGCAATGGCAGTACAAGACCAAACGTTACGAGTTTAAAGGCTAACTTTTAGCGCATCCTAATGATACTATTCCTAAATAAAATCCTACTGATTAAATAACTAAATCCCTAATTCCCTAGACAATTGAATCTACCCTAACTCTACTTTTTAGGCCTATTCTAAGCTAAACCGGAGGCTTACCATCCTCAAATTTTGCTAACATCCCTAAGATAAACTGTAAAGTTCAGCTGAGTCGGCTGAAGTAGGCAACCTAACACTCGTGTTGTGTGTACCTCCCCCCTCACAGACCGCAGTCCAAGACGTGAGAGTAAGGCGCCCTATTGTGTATATAACATATAAATATTTAAAGTTTTATGGGGAACCAATACTCAAAACCCTCAAAGCTTTCACTGGTGCAGTTGCGTGCCCAACCTGTGGACCCAGCTACGACTCAAGGATGACAATGAATATGGTGGGCTCTTATACAGATGTCTGTGTTGGTAAAAAGATCATCTGGGCTTGCCCGAGGCTCTTTTAGAATTTAATAGTTCCGAACCAGACCCGTTTGTCACCGTTATAAGTTAGATATAGTTCGTCAGACACACTGTTTGTCTAGTCATAGTTCTAGCGCGAATAATGCTAATCTAGCTTAATACAAATAGCAAAACAACCTCCCCACAAGAAATTGTCACATTAATCCCACACTAAATTTATTAATTTTGCAACGCGCTAGACACTAATGACAACCAAGAATTAGTCCACCCGCAACTCCAAAGTTAGGCTCCCTCCTAATAAACTTCCTAATTTTTTTTAACAATTAAATAAAACGAATAAACAAAATCTTCGCGACTATAACTCAAATGCAACGCTAAACTACCTATTTCCTCATAAAATAAACCGAGGATATACGATCCCTATTAATTTTGAAACTAAGAAACCGTAATTTAAAACAACTTGAACAATTAACTTTAACCATAAATGCTTTGAACTAGCCGTATTTTAGTGTAGGTATTTCAACTAAACTAAAATAAAATCGACACAAATCGTTAAAACCGCAACTAAATGTATGAAACTCAACCTTTGAATAATATAATAATGAAGTTAATTATGTATCAAACGTAACCCGAAAAGAATCCTATTTTAATAACCCGCACGCACAAAACCGTAAGAAAACATTATTATTTACAATATAAAATTTCACTACAAAATGAATGAGTTTTACCCGTTAAATACAGTGTCTATGCAGCCTTATACTGAATTATAATCAATTAATCGATGCAACACGATATTAAATGCAAACATGAATTTAGCACAACATAAAAAGTAAGCACGTAACCGAACCGTAAATACCTAGATACCCCTATAAACTACGCGACACCGCTAACACGACAGAACCCTTCTCCGACGTAAGCTTTAGGAAAATAGACCCCGAATCTCACTAGGTATTATTAGCATTATTAAATATCACTTAAGAAAAGTAAATTCGGACTATAATTAATACATTTGTAATTTTGTAAGTCGAATGCTTTGTCCAGAATAATTTAAGATCTTTGCATATTATGTGACAAACTTAGATGCTCATTCCATAAAATCTAATTAGTCGATGTAACAGTGGCAGCACGGTATGTGTATTTTTTGGGGGTGATCGAGTCTGTGGCTGTCACTGAAGAGGACACGAAAAAAGTAAAGGGACGCAGATTGTAAGATTAGCAGTTTGAAAAACAATAAAACAACTACTACTACTGACAAGAGTGTGTTTCACTGGTTATGGTAAAGGGAGATTGTTTTAACAGTCAGAAGTGGTACGTATGGAGACCGCGCAATCTTACCAGGTATGTCTTGAAAATAATTTACTATCGAACATGATGATAGTTACATTAAGACGGATGCAAACGTGTGAAATTTTGCATCGTTAATTACACGACACACGGTGTCGACGATTCATCACGATTAAATGTTAAATGTTATTATTTTTTTCATTCTGTTATCAAATCTGAAAGCTCGAGGCGACCTTGGCCTTGAATTTGTTGAGACTGGATCAAAGGCGCCAATTTCGAAATGGTCGATTTGACATGTTTGACGTTCAGTTTTCGTTCAGGAACCTACAAATTCAAGCTGTCATGTTCGTTCGGAAACTTGAGTAGAAAGAACGAGTACGTTCTGAAACTTGTCATGATTGGCATTATGCTGGGGCTACACAGGGTTTTTATGAAAACATGTTGCTAGCCTTAAACGAATATACATGCAATTATTTTCTGAATCGGTAGAATGGAATGGTTCTTACGCTGGAATTTAACTATTATTTTATTGATTTTGTTGGCATTATGTGAGTTAATTATAATATTGATCATGTTTACAACATATGAGAATTATTTCTGAGCAAATGGCTTAGAATTATTGGGATAAGGCAAGATGATGATATAAGAATTGTTATTTTTTTTGTTGTGTTTTCCAATTTAGGGGCAGTTGTGGTAAATGTATATACTAATGTATTTTTTTGTTTTTTTTTGTTCTGCCATCCATATCCTTTCCTTTCTTATTTACCCGCTTGTTTTCTTAACTTTTATTATATGACAATAAATGACATCATAGACAGAATAAATACTATTTGTCATGGGTCGGTCTGAAGACAGTGACGCGAGCGGTGGGCATACCCCTCCACTGCGCGTCTTCAAAAAAACTCGACATTCGAGGAGCACACGACGCCGATCTGAGCTCAAGGCAACGCGAAGGCGCAAACGTAGTTTGTCTTCTACTGTAACACCACAACGAGTGTATCGCAGGCGGGAACCTTCTTATTCTCCAACGAGGCGTTCACACGCACGAACACGTAGCTACCGCTCAGTGAATTCCTCCAGATCGTCATCGACTACTGTCTACAGGAGCCGTAGTCGTCGCCGTGCCCACCGACACAGAGGTAACTATGCACAGAATCGCGATCAATGTTATCGGCAGTCACGTCGAAAACGCTCACCATCGCCTGATGATCGTTCGAGATCAAGAAGACCTAAATCTAATAGACGTAGGAGTTTCAGAAGAGAATCTATTCAGCGTGATAATTCTGAAATATCTTTATTAAATAAATTCATAGACTTAATGGCCAATAAGGATCGCGTTAGTAATAATTCTCTCGTAGGTGCCCAGAACGTGATACCGTTCATTACCGCGGCTACGTATCCTTACAATAAACACTATAACGACCGACGTTATAAATTAAACCGTAAACGTAACGCACTTCTATTTCCGTTAAATACCGTGACTATGTATTCCTACACAAGATAATTATAAACTATGATCAAATGAATCAACGTAACACGATAATAAAATCAAACGTGAATTTAACACAACGTAAATAATAAGCACGTAAACGAACAGCAAAATACCTAAGTATCGATTTAAGCGAACGTGAGGAAGCCCTTCTCTGACGACAGTTGCTGATCTTCTGGACCCCGATTTGCGACTGACATCCCCTTCTATAACCTTCGTAATTGTGGAAAAATCCAGAAATTCCACAAGATTACCCTTTTTCATCCGTACCTGTTATTGCGCAACAATAATAGGAATTGACTTATATGGTCATGCATTCGATATCAAAGGAAAGTCTCCAAAAAGCACGAATTTGCATTCGAAAGTGAACTATATATCTTTAACCGTAAAGCTCAAAAACAAAAAGTAGCGCGCCCTGTTGCGAAGTAGCTGAACTTCTAACTAACGTTGTAACGACAAGTAACGCCACTCGCCGCCAAATAACAGTGCGCCACTAACATATGGAAAACACGAAGTTGTACTCTATTTGACAACAGATGGTATTGTTAATAGCGGTGGATATTTTAGAACCACGCGAATATTCTAGATCCCGGAAATGGATTGTTGACAGAAGAACTTCCGCCCACTTTCTTTTGTCCGCTTTATTAGTAATAACGTTGTTTTTGTTCTGCAAATTCCTCTGGTCGGTACCTTAGGTCGAGCCTCTCTTATTTATACTATTTTTTATGCAGTTTTTATCTTCTAAAGTGTGTTTTTCGAGATTTCGAACTATACCTACTGAACGCAGAACATGAGTTTTCTTTCTCGAAATCACACCTAACTAACATTAAATGGTTTTAACATAATACCTAGATTATCCAGGAGCCCTAATTGTGTCCCCGAAGGCCTATCATCTCCAGTGCAATCTATCGGTGCGTAGCGTACTAATGTGAACTACTCGACATGTTGATAGGTGTCGCTTTTCACTTACTAATGATTACTAATATAAACGCCATCTAACGCTATCTGTGTCAACTATTAGCCTATGTTCAATACGTAGCTTACTTAAATCCTTCCCTCGCAACAATGTATTGTAATTAGTTCTAGATATAACCGCTAGATTGCGCTGCAACCAAATCTCTATGATGTTACCCTTTGTGTATAAGATACAGATGCTCCCCCATCACGATAGCCTTTATAAAGCTACTTTATTACTTATTACAAATAGAGTTTGTATACTAAACAACAGTGTTGCCTCACTGTGGTTAGTTACAAGTGATAGCATTGTGTTCGGTGTGGGGATGAGACAACCAGTGAAATCACTAGCATAGAGGCATTCCATCTTAGTCCTCAGGGTTGGCAACGCATTTGCGGTCTTAGGATTTCCATCTTTAGATCACACTACTATCAGGTGGCCTGCGGGCTCGTTTGCCTTCTCCATCCAATAATAAAAAATAAAATTAAACATTGATTATAGGGTGCCACGTATCTATCTTCACATTAAAAAACCCGAATATCGTACTAAATTGTATTGTACATAAAACAATAAATAAAATATATCTACACACATACTACACACATAACAACACGCCTACATTCCCAGAGTGGGGTAGGCAGAGCTACAGAAATACCAACAACTCTAAAAAGACTTGTTGGTAATCCTGTAACAGTATTTTGCACAATCAGGCTAAGATGAATACAAGCGTATTAGTGACAGGTTGCAAGCCCATCGCCTAACAATACTGGTTTACTAATGTTTCGCCGAAAATTATTTAGCAAATTCTTAACTCGCCAAACTACGTATCCCATATTTTTATTTGGTCAAATTTTTATTTCCCAACTCAACGTTTCGCACTGATATCTATTCCCAACTAATGATTTGATAAATTATTGTTAGACAAATTATTACGTGGGATTTTTTTAAGATGTCAATTATGTTTTCGTCAAATGTGTTGTTTGGCATAAGTACCTTAATTTAGCAACATATTGAAATGCATTATGAAGTCTTCTTAAAGTTATAAATGTAAAAATACATCTATCAATCGGAGTCTGTCCGTTTTAAGGGTCATAAAAAAAAGAACCCTAACCTACCTAGATATCTGGGAGCCGATTCATTTTTAGGGTCATAAAAAAAAATAACCATAACCTACCTATCTCTAGGAGCAGTTTCGTTTTTAGGGTCATAAAAAAAATAACCTTAACCTACCTATCTCTGGGAGCAGTTTCATTTTTAATTCATTCGACAAGTTCAAGCTCAAGGTTACGCAAAAAAGTACGCAGCTGATATAACTTTCAAAATTATGAATTTAACACATAAAATTTGACAACATGTTATTTGCCTTAGCAAATCATTTGCTACACAATCATTTACCACATAAAATTTGACATAATAAAATTTTGCAATATAAAAATGTAGCGAAATAAAAAAAATACGAAGTAAAATTATGCCAAAGATTGATTTGCCAAATAAAACTTCGGCGAAAAGTTGATTGCCAAATGAAATTTGACGAAACATAATTCGGCAAAAAGGCAGTACACCAACAATACTACAAGCCTTTATTTCCTTAGTCGCCTCTTACCACATCTACGGGAAGACATGGAGTGGCACTATTCTAACCCGGCAACTACACAGATAAAATATATCTTATTCCAAAAAAATCGGTTGTTGCTGAGGCGGTGACATTAAACTAATTTTAAAAGGAAAAAAAAAAACTCCTTCCAGCAACATCCGCGTGCGACTTCCGCACCTTGTCGTTCAACGGCAACTACAAGTGTCGGGGCAACGCCGAGGAGTTCTCCTGTCAGCTGAGCTGCCCGGACGGCTCCTCCCCCTCCTCGCCCCTGGCGGACCGGTACACGTGTCTCTACTCCACGGGCGTGTTCACTCCGCCACCGATCCCGCACTGCGTGTTTAGTAAGTGCAGATTTTTCAGGCAGTGACAATGTAACATGACTGACATAAGGATAATTAAACAGTAACATAATATTAGGGACCATCTCACGCAAATTGACCTAGTCCCAAACTAAGCTCTAGGCTTGTACTGTGAGTGATAGACAACGATAAACATACTTATGTAGAAAAATACATACATAAATACATAGAACACATCCAAGACTCAGGAACAAATTGATTAATTGATTGATTGAATTGAATTAGCGACGTTATTGGCGTTATTTTAGTACCGCTGACGTCATAATGAGATGCTTGGAAGGAAACTAACATTGTGACACACTCCATGACAGAATAAAATCGGTGTCTATAAACTAGTTTAACCGATCGCTTTCTGAACTGACCATTAGTCAATACATTGTGTCAGCTGTGAAAACTCTAATCGGCTGTTTTATTTGGTGGTGAACACCGGACCAGATAATTAACCACTCCTGATAACATGCCTTTATACATAGATTCCATGTCGATTAACTTCAGTAGCAAATGTTGCAAAGGAATTGAAATAGATTATGATCTAACCTTTGTCTAATACCCATTATTGAATAGTCACTGGTTCAATAATATACGAGAAAAATTAACGTTGCAGTCGATAAGCATTTGTTTAAACATTATCTCACATTATATCAGATTCGATTACCTACCAATGTATAATCAATCCTCTACTGTTATTAATAAGGTCGCGATTGCTACAGGACTAGCAAGAGGGCTAGCACATGGTGTCCGCGACTTTTTTGTCGCTCGGATCTCCGTACCTACATATCTAGTCCGTATCGATAGAGACGCACTGAGCGACAAACGAAAAAATAGAGTCTGGCAAACGAAAGCTGTCCCACATAAACAGCGGCAATGTCAAAAAACCTGCATCTGTTAACACTGACTTTACACTGAATAAATGGAGTTGATACTCCAACACTGATGTGAAAGGGTCAGGAAATCAAATAGTATCAACTTCGTTTATTCAGTGTACAGTCAGTGACAACAGCTGCAGGTTTTGTATAATTGCCGTGCAGTACGGGTAGCACAAGTTGAATTTTCTCGCTTGTCGCTCTATCGTTACAGACTAGATAGAGAGGGATCCAAGAGAGATCCGAGCGACAACCAAGTCACGGACAACATGTGCTAGCTATGTGGTAGTATGTCTGTCACGCTTTTTGGCGTTCTTTTGTATGTTTTTACATAGTGTTAATATGCATGTTTCATTCCTTTCAATATTTATCATATTCTAAGGTTTTTACTATATCTGCTCAATTTAATATTATATCTGTTTTTTTTACAGATGAAGTCGTTATTGTTACACCCAGTACTCATGATTCAGGATACAGTAGAGTAAGTTGGCTTACGATGTTCTTTCTTTAATATAAATTCTACTCGATTCTTATATCGTCATGATTTGAGAGAGTTACGGACGATTAGATGGGACAATCTAAATTGGTTAAGTAGTTCCAGAAATTACCCATAACCAAAAAAAAACTAGCATTAATAAAAAAAAAATACAGGGCCGAGATTCTACACGGTAAAAACGATATCGCTTTTGAAGTGTTTCCGTATTGTCAACGTTTTGATAACTCTTATGTCATTTACAGTAATGGCGGCCGAGTCATAAATGATTCTAAGACACGTCAAACGCGTTATCATTATAACGCAGTAGAATAGAGGCCCTGAGCCAATATGTCGCAGTGGATTAGTAAATAGCGTTCCGAATTTAAATGCAACAAAGACGCATTTTGATTTGGGGCACTTTAGTATTTAAGCGACGCTGTGTCTAAGGGGTTAGAATTTCCATTCAGAGTAAGAGAAAAGAGTCCAAAAGAGTTTGAAAAAATGAAGTGCACTTTGAAAATGACTCCGATAAAACTTGAATTAACTCAATGCATTCCTTTTACACAAAAACTTCAAAGCTGTTTCTTCAAAAAAAATAAAGGAAACTTCGTTTTCAGAATTACTACGATTACCACAATGAAAGTGAAAGTCACAGCCTAACGCACAATGAAGTCAACTCCCACCAATCAGAGCACGGCTCGGTTGGTTACGGGAACTACGGCATCAAGGGGAACCACGTCAACATCGTGGTGCAGGACTTGACGCCCAAGGGGGGCACCTGCTTGACCTGGGCTGGGGTCCATTATAAGACCTTCGATGGGAAGATCTATAGGTACGTAATAGAAGGAAATATAATTAATGAGCCGATGTAAGCCTTGCAGAAGCCAAGCTTAAAGAGGATTAAGCTGGTCACGTCTAAGTGACCTTTGGTCCCAAACTTAGTGGAAACCAAGCCCCAAAAGAAGTAGAGACAGAACCGGACTAGTTCTGTAAAGGCTGGGCGCTGGAGTCACTGGATAGGTAATTGAGAAGCCTAAGGGAGGGTTTTACCCAGCAGTGGGGGAGATACAGCTAGATAAGATAAGATGAATGTTAGGGAGAGGTGGATACATCAACTCTCATGCTGTCGAGTGATTGTTGATTAGATGTTTTACGCATCATTGTAGTGATGGTAGGACCTTGTGCAGGGTCCATTCAGATTGCTTCCACCATCTTATCCTTTAACCTGACGCTAAGCAGCAATGTTAGTATTGTTGTGATCCGGTGTGGGGATAAGACAACCGGTGAATTTACTAGCATAAAATCATTTCACCTTAGTCCTCAGGGTTGGCAACGCATTTGCAGTCTTTGGATTGCAATCTTAAATTCGTAGTGTTTATAATAAAAATATCTATGGATCTCTGATCCCTCTTACCATCAGGTGGCCGTGTGCTTGTTTGCCTCGTCTATGCTTTAAAAAATATCATAATTTGATGGTGATTCTCGTGATGTTCCCAGCTTTGAATCCCCGTGCCAACACACCCTGGTCCGAGACGTACCGAACCATGCTTACACCGTAGCTGTGAAGCAGGGCCAGTGCGAGAGGAAGGAGTATTGCCCGCTTGAGCTTACGGTGTATCTAGAGGACAAGCCTTTCGTTTTAGCGGTTGGAGGTACGAATCCCTCTTCTTTAGTTGTTTTTTTTTAAGATCCAACTTCTCTGTCCTAATGCTGCAAAGAAACTCGGGGTTATAAAACTAAAAAAGTTGCAAATCGTCCTTTTACTATCTCAACCTTGTATCGTATCTAATTTATTAGTAGTACCTAAAAGCACTCATGTTCCAAGAAGAATTAAGACTACTTTTCTATCAAACTATTCGATCAGATAAGAGGTTAAGAAAGTAAAGGGATGAAATCTTACTTATATTATGCATAAATCCAAAAGAGATCGGCTAAACGGATCTAGATGAAATTTGGCGCTGAGATAGACAGGACATTGGCTACTTTTTAACTCGAAAAATTGGACGGCTCCTGAGGGAATAGCGATAAACGACAAATAGTGTGTTAATATTTTGGGGTCACAGGCATACCAGTACATAACCCTTCTTGGGCACCCTTAAAGATTCCCACAGAGACGAAATGTACCTAAAATGAGAGCATCATGTACGAGCTAAGTTTTGGTTACAGAACAAGAAGGCACAGTGACATTCAGGAGCACGCGCCGCCTGCTGCCCATCCCCGCCTCCCTGCCCGGCATCCGCGTGTCCATGCCGGGCGACTACGTCGTAGTCCACCTGGACACCGCCGGCGTAGTCATCAAATGGGACACCAACGTGAGTGATTACAATACGCCGTAATACCAAAGGAGGCGGCTAACTTCAATGTAGCAGTCATAGCATTCTATATATTGGGAACCACATTCAATTTAAAATGCTTATAATAATTACTATGCAGCTACCCGCTTTCTGTAATACGAGAAATGTAAGATGACAGCTTTTACATCGCATCAATTGCTAAGCAACAGTATTCACATTGTTTTTTTCTAGTGTCCCCACATATGTAGGGCCCTGTGCAGGGTCCGTCCGGATCGCACCACAATTTTATACTTTAACCTACCGCCAAGTAGGAGTATTCGCATTGCGATGATCCGGTGGAGTATTAGCAGAGAGGCATACCATCTTAATACTCAGAGATGGTAACGCATTTAAAGTCTTAGGATAGCAGTCTTAAGATTGTACTCACGAGAATTCAAATGTCTGTGGGTTACAGATCCCACTTAGCATTAGGTGGCCTTTGTGCCGATTTGCCTTATCTATGCCATATAAATTAATCCACCTAAATTTTAGGTACATTGACGCAATTGTCCATCATATTTACGGTTTTAGTTACACGCTATTCATAGTTTTAACATTTCCAGAATGTGGTAGTGATTGAGGCTTCCGTGGTGCTGTGGAACAACACGCAGGGTCTGTGTGGGACCCTGGACGGAAACCCGGAGAACGACCTGTTGACTCGAGAGGGCTCCCCGGCTCAGACAAAGTCCGTGCTGGCGGCTTCGTGGCAACTCAATAAGATTGGAGGTATCTCATAGTTTATCATAACTATTTCAGTCGACGCTACTACTATTACTAATATGAAATAAAAATAAAAATGGGCCCGAAATAGATCCTTGTGGTACCCCGACACCAATATTTGACTCGGGAGATTGCGTTCTGTGGATACCTTCTTGCGGAGTTCTGTTTGAAAGTTGTGGTGATATGAAATTATTTACACTGTTTTATACCATACTGGTTAAGCTTTCTCGATAATTAATCGTGATGTACACAGTCAAACGCTTTTGCTAAGTCACGATCTGCGTCGTAAAAATTACTAGATTAATTGCATCTAGTAATTTTTACGACGCATCAAAGTAAATATGTTTAATCAGAGACATTTTCAGGTTAGAGCTAGTTTATTCGCCTTTCCAAGGAAACAGTTTTTTTTTTTTCAGGAATTAAATATTATACGTCCTAATACTGAATTCTGTTAAAACGATAACCATCCACACATCCGCACAATTATTTACACTTTTATACAAGTGTTATCAGTTAATATTTCGATGTCAGGAAAATAACAGCTGCTACATCTTCAAAATGTTTTCAGACGTATGTGACAGCAGTCCGTCTGAGCCCAGTGCGTGTGCATCCAAGACTGATGATGACATGAGGAAAGCTCTGCAGTTCTGTACTAAAGTATTCAGTAAGGAGAAGTTCAGGAAATGCTCAAGGGTAATTTTATTTGATATTTAAATTATTCTGTTTACTAGATCTTGTGTAGAGGATGTTTTGTATTGTTAGAACAAGTTTCTACAAGTCCATCTAGAATTTTGGAGTTATCATTTAGTCTTTACGTTACTTTACACGATAGGGTTTAAATATTTTTAATTTCTAGTTTCCAGCATTGTGCATGATTAACTTATCAGTAGTTTTCCCATTCTTGTTTGTAGGTCATGGATGTGACTCAACTGCTGGAAACTTGTCAATGGGACTACTGCGCGTGCACAACTAGCCTGAGTGAGTAAATTTACTTCTTTCAAATACTCTTCAAAAATAACTATCTGCTTGAATTTTGAGGGTAGGGCAGTACATTGTGCAGGATTCGTAAGATGATGATGCTATTGCCGTCTTATACTCGTACGCTATTGTTGTTTAAGCGTCTTCACCTCGTGAGACCTGGTGTGCCATATGAGGTACACAATCTGGGCAATTTAGTTTCAACTTTATTTTAAGGAGTATAAAGTTTATATTAATTTGTTTCAAATTTGAAAATGGCATTTAAGAGCGAAGGTAATAGAACTTTATTTCCTTGATAGTAGATTCAAATTCCCGCTTACAAATACGCCTGTTTGTGGTATGATCGACATTTCACGAAACCCTAGTCCTAGGGGTTGGCGAAGTGTTTTTGAAATAATGATTGAACCCAGGTCCGGAGCAGTGCGCGTGCAACACGGTGTCGGTGTACGCGAAGGAGTGCCAGCGGCTCGGCGTGACCGAGATGAAGGATTGGCGTGACGCTGATACTTGCCGTAAGTGCATCTTACTTTTGTTACGTAGTCTTACCTCACCGGGCAGGAACAGCAACTGACACTGTTTCTTTCCAGCCTGAATTGAACTTCAATGAATCGACCCTCCATCTTAACACAGAAACAGGATTTCCTAGTTCGGGCTCATGACCTGTTTTTTTTTTGAATTTTAAGGAAACTTTGTATTTATTAAGTTATTTTGTAATTTAGTTTTTGAATAAATTATCTTATCTTATCTTACCTTTTTGATTTACTCAGACTGTTGGGTGCCAGTCGGTTGTTACTTTAGTCCATTCATTAGGCAAATAAGGCTAGCCCAGGTTGCTTTTAATTCAAGGTCATCGTTCCCACATCGGTAGTTTAAGTCCTGGAGTTTACATTTGTAGTAGAATAGACAGGCAAGCCTTATTGTTGGTATCTTAACGATTATTGAGGCCATAATAATTTTTTGTCATAATCTATTTCTAGTTATAATTATCACAAGTCATAACACTCATAACATATACTATTACTTTTTAGGACGTTTATAAATCAAAACTAGCCTTATCTACACGTAAGATATTAAAGAAGTTCTGGTTCAATTGATAAAAATTATGACTACCAATAGTTATGTTAACCAAGTAATTATGACCGAAAATAGTATGGTAAACTTCAGGCACCCGATTATTGTCACTTTACCAGTGGTTACTCCATAAGATAAGAGAGAGTTATATTATACAAGATTGAATAAATCGAAGCTTAATAAAAGAGACTTGTGTAGACATAGGCAGTAATAATATAAAACGTAACGGTCTGGCAAAGAGACGACGTTTGTTTGACGACGACCCTGGACAAGGGCCTTCCTTAAGGACCCGTGTGTTACCCTAAATCAAATTAACATAACCTCCCTATCCTCCAGCCATGCACTGCCCCGAAGGCAAGCTGTACAAGTCCTGTGGCCCGGACCACCAGCCCAGCTGCCAGTTCCCCTTACTGGACTCTGCGGACAACGCGACCTGCGTGGAGGGCTGCTTCTGCCCCGAGGGTCTGCTTCTGGAGGCCGGCAAGTGCGTGGCCAAGGAGGAGTGCCCCTGCAGGCTGAGGAACAAGAGCTTCATGCCGGGCAGCGTGGTGCCCAAGGACTGTAATACGTGGTAAGTGGGAATATGAGGTCATCGTTGCAGATGATCTCTTGCCGTGTGCTGTCTTTATTATTTTTTACTTAAAAAGTTGTCTTATGAAGAGGTATTTAGGCTGAAAAAGCCCATAAAAATGCGGTATGCTCTCCCTTTAAACCTAGTCCAATTTTTACCACTTTCAAATATGTTGTAGATATTATGTAAAAATAAGTCTGCGTTTTCCTTTCGAAGAAAATATTTACCAAAATTTATAATAACGACAATATGAAAAGTCGTGGATATCAGAATTGTTTTAGTGGATGAACTATTTTTGACAGTTACGCAATTTCAGCGTCGTTTTACAATCCTCTTAAATACCTCACGCTTAGGTCACATGTAAACATCGACTAACAAGGAACTCAAGAGTGTATTTGCCGGGTGTATTTCGCCCAATATTGATTACACAGAAAACTATTTTACATACCTAATGTTAACGCGGCGTAAAGCTTTAACCAAATGTAACATATTTTTCTGGAGCAGTTATATTTCTTTTGAGGTCGCAGTTCTTACCTAAATTGACCAACTTTTCTGGCAACAGCGCGTTTGTGCTGTGGTTGCATTTATAATGTAACCTAATTTACTTTTCTGGCAGTTTCTTTTCTGTTGGAGTCGGTAGATAACCGACCTAACCTAACCTAACCTTTTTTTTTTTTTTTGACGAAGTGGAAATGCATTTACGCATCCTCCCAGCCTAGGGATGGCTGTGCAATGGGAGGTATGACGGACTCTCAAAGAACTACCGTCTAAAACCACTCCGGCGTTTAAACCCTCTAGCTTGTTGTGAGGCACCGCGGTACCGCTAAAAAGCATTGCCCACTGACGTGCCTCCCGGCTGGCTCCGAAGAGCCCCCCCCGTGTCTCCGCCAAAGGAGGAGATGGCTGTGAACAGCCCACGACCATCTCCCCAGACCGGTAAAGCCGTGCAATGTGGGCCCCCAACCCACTGGCTCTAAAAGAAGTTCGGGCGAGCAGCGAACCCCTGTTCGCTGAGTTCGCCTTCCCTCCACGGTCTGCCTGTGGTGGAGGATGCTTTCCGGATACCCAACCCCAGTGGGTTGGTCCCATACCCTTCAAACAAACTCCACCACAGCTGTCCCACCAATAACTACAGTGCCCCCTGAGATTCCAGAGGACACGTAGAAGGACCCTCGGGTGACATGGGAGTACTTTCGGGGAAAATGCAGCGGCCCATGCCGCACCGTCCCTTCCAGTAAACCCTGTCACCAACCGCAAATGTGACAGGAGGTAGCTGTCCAGGGCAGAAGCGGCTTCGAAGGCACACGCAACCGCCCCTTTCAACAACCTCTGTCACTGCCCCCTCTAGGTGACGAGGAAACTTTCCGGAACAGAAACGGCCTCGAAGGCACACGCAACCGTCCCTTCAAGAAACCTCAGTCACCAACCGTCAAAGGTGACAGAAGGAAGCTGTCCAGGGCAGAAACGGCCTCGAAGGCAATTTTACTGCTAGCAGGAAAATAAATATTACGCCATATTAGAAGTATGCTAGTATTCATTTGCTACATAAAATTATGTTAAAAGAAAGTCAGCAAAATAATCATCTGCAAAAAAACATGCTGCAAAATGTATGGGTAGTGATAGTTATACCAAGTGTACTTTATGCAAAATTATCATTCGAGTAAGAGTGTTCCAGCGGTACACGTTACAGGTATAGTGTACTTCGAATAATTAATATTATGCTAGATGAAGATGAGGGTACCTAACCCCATTTGCATAGGCTAGGCTACATGCGAATAAATCCGATAACAGCACAGAATTAGCACGTTCTGCCTACACAAACGCTGATGTGTGACAGCGCATGTTGTTATGGACGTTATGGTGTTGTGTCTCAGCACGTGTCAGGCGGGCGAGTGGGCCTGCTCGGCGGCGCCGTGCGGCGCGCGCTGCGGGGCGGTGGGCGACCCGCACTACACCACCTTCGACGGGCTGCGGTACGACTTCATGGGGCACTGCACTTACACGCTGCTGCAGACCGACAACGTCACCATCGAGGTCGAAAACGTGGCCTGCTCCGGGGCTATCAGTGAGGTAAGTTCACTTACAGTACTCGAGAAAGGACCAATGTTTGACACGGACTCTTGTTCAAAGAAGATAAGAGCTATTAATTTGTTTTGCGACAGTCAATTTATGACCATGTGATCTTTGAATTAAAAGCTTCTGTCGATGATGTTACATATGTAAACACTTTACTGTAGGTGCAGTAATTCAAATGCAATATTTACAGAATGGGAATGCACATAGGAGAAATTATCCCTTTAAAGGATTGCTTCTAAACTTTGGGTGATTGAGGAAAATAAAAAAATAAAAAAGGGGTAATGAGTAGATATACATATAAATAATAAATAAATATCACGGGAAAAGTCACACAAATTGACCTAGTCCCAAACTAAGCTCTAGGCTTGTATTATGGGTAGGTACTAAACAACAATAAACTTACTTATATAGAGAAATACATACTTGAATACATAAAAAAACGACAAATCCTGGCGCTCATCTCACAAATATCTGCCCTTACCAGGATTTGAACCCAGGACCGCTAGCTTCGTAGACAGGGTCACTACCTACTAGGCCAACGTGTCGTTAATATACACAACAAAGTATAAAGAAACTGCGTGAACCAAATAGTAGACCTAAAATAATAAATAATTACTAACAGAGACATAAATAATTATGAAATTATAATCAATATCAATAGTATCAGAATACATTATTTTTATCTTACCGATTCTACACGGTCGGAACTAAAAACATAGGTTTCGAGTGAACAGTGATAAAAAGGTGCTTGGACTATTAAAACAAACGTCTTTGTCCAGGAAATGAACCTACAACACTTCAGCGGCGAGGGCAAACCGTCGTGCACCAAGGCTGTCATCCTGAAGTACAACGGCGTAGATCTTCACCTGAAGCAGGGCGGCTTCATCCTGGCCAACGGCAAAGAGGTGGCGTCGCTGCCCGTGCACGTCGGGGACGTCTTGATCAGGGCTGCTTCTTCGCTCTTCCTCATTGGTATTTATAACAGTGGTTTAGGGCTGATTTTTCAATCCCCAGTTACCACATTTTTACTCCGCCCTTTTCTTTCACATGACATAGCAAAGAAAGCGATGACTTTAATTTTTATTACCCGATCCGAATATCAAAATCCAGAATTTTGATCATTCCGAATGTGATGTTTTGATAGAAGGTGATTTCTTGACACCGCTTATAAATTAAACCTTACCTAACGTACGTATAGAAATTAAAATATGTGTTTAGTCTAAAATAGCTCCAACATAACATAACTCTCGGATAAATTTATATTCTGTCGACAGAATTTTCGGAAAAAACTTCAAAGCGGTGCTCATCTGACCTACAACAAATTCAGGAATAATGCCATCTTGTGCTTTTCTCAGCTGTTGAGGATATTTTTCATGTAAATAAAAAACCGGCCAAGTGCATGTCGGACCACGCACAGTGAAGGGTTCCGTAGCTGGGATGAACGTTCATGGTTGTTTTTTTTTTTAAATCTCTAAAACTACACAGCGTATCGTGTTCAAAACAATTTTGGTTGGAAGTGTTTCGTATGTTCTACTACTGTAATTTTTATTAGAATGTTGTATTTAACAGTTCAAAAGCTACCTACCCGGACAGAATTTTTACGACTTTAGAAGCGTATATCTCGCCAACTGTTCACTTACGTAAAAAAGTCACTTAAAAACCTTTGTATCATTTTGGAAGCCCTATCTAAAAATACCCCACACGCTGATGTAATTAAAAAAAAAATTTTTCGTCTCCTAGTTACATGTACCCCTAAATATATTTTTTTTTCAATTTTACTACATCATTGTATAGCGGTTCATAGAATAATCTATCCTCCAAATTTAATTTATATAGTGCCAATAGGCTCTGAGTAAAATGGCTGTGACATACAGACGGACAGACCTACATGACGAAATTATAAGGATTCCGTTTTTGCCATTCGGCTCCGGAACCCTAAAACTGCTGTTCGTTGGTAAACTCATCATGGGGAACGACTGGACCGAATGGGCTTTATTTTGCTTAGAGCAGAACAGGACAGATTCTACACGGTAAAACCTTATTGCTTTTGACGTGTTATCGTATTGTAACGTTTTGAAAGCTCTTATTTTCTTGACAGTAATGGCGGCCGAATTATAAACAATACCATAACACGTCAAAGGCTGGTTTTACCCAGTAGAAGAGGCCCAGGTTTTGTAAGATACCTACTGGATTAATTCATGATTCTTTCAGTGCAACTGCCTAATGGACTCGACTTGTGGTGGGACAGCTACACCAGGGTGTTTGTTGACGTACCGGCGGAATTCCACGACAAAACCAAGGTAGCATTCATATTGTTTATAAACCCATAGTGCTTTCAATCGAATGATGCGCGTCTTGCCAGTAAAATTGACATTTGCTTGGTTGCGTGCATTTATTTACTTGGTTGTATAACAAATTTACTCGTACAGTCAAGGAGTTTAATTTTTATGCCAGTATGGAACCCAGTCATAATAACGGCGTCAAACAACATGAAAGAAAGCAAACATTAATGATTACCACTGTCATTATGACAATTAAAGTCCTTGAGCGTACAAGATATTCCTTACTATCTTTTGTCTATTACTTTTCCGGCCAAATTCTTCCTTTCCTTCTACTTTTACCTCAACTATCATCTTTATGACCAAACATCTTCGCTCGTCTAATTCCTATTGTCTGCAATAGACTTATATTTTCCTAGTCTTCTTATCGTTCCTTATCTAGCTTACTCACCACACTACCACACCACACGCTGAGTCATTGTCCACGTTTCGCTGCCATGTAGGACTTTGCTCAAGATGCACACCTTAATTAAACCTTAGTAAGCATTACCTATCCAACTAACTTTTCTAGACCAATTAATAGAAAAAGTAGGCGACGTGTAGTATCATTGTGTTAAAGAAAAGGGTTGGGATAGGGAAGATTGGAAATTACTCCACCAACAAGATCATAGCTCTTAAGTAAATAAATAAAATAAATAAAATAAATAAATTCGGACCGACAACGCCCTGCGCTCCCGATCTCGATATAGAACGGGAGCGCAGGGCGTTGTCGGTCCGAGGCGGGATGCTGGCGCACAGGTTCGCGCGATGCAGCGCTCAAGTGAAGCTGACTTTATTTAGAGCTTACTGTCAAAGCTTTTATACGTGTGGCCTGTGGGCTAGTTTCAGGCTGAGGCCCTATAATACCCTGCGAATCCAATATAATAACATCTTCAGGATGCTGTTTGGGCTTCCTCGATTCTGCAGCGCCTCTGAGATGTTTGCCGGAGCTAGCGTAGAGGACTTTTATGCCGTAGTACGGAAGAAGACGGCCTCTGTGGTGAGGCAGATGAGGGGGAGCACAAATAGCATCCTGAAAATGATAGCAGGGAGGTGGGATTCGGATATTCTCCGCCGATACACCGACCTTCATGTCTTACGACCCTGAGATAGGCTTTGTAAATGTAAATTTCAATATTATTGTACTAACGTAGTTTTATAAGTGTTTTTGTACCTAACAACCTATGGATCTGAGAATCTGAAAATATATATATATATATATTTTTTTTTTTTTAAATATCAGCGGACAGTCACACACAAATTGACCTAGTCCCAAACTAAGCTTTAGGCTTGTACTATGGGTACTAGATAAAGATAAACAAAGGTACTTAGTTTATACAACGTGTTACAAAATAATCCGTAAAAAATAAATTACAAAAGTAGTGTCAACCCTTATTAAATAACGTCAGTGCAGTATCTTAGGTATGCAGTATAAGTACTAGGGTTGACACTAACATCGTATTTTTTTTTACGGATTATTTTGTAACACGTTATACTATAGTCTCTATAGTATAACGTGTACATACATACTTAAATACATAAAAAAAACAACCAAGACTCTGGAACAAATATTCGCGCTCATCACACAAATATCTGCCCTTACCGGGATTTGAAACCAGCATCGCAGGCTTCGGAGGCAGAGTTACTCTCAACTAGGCCACCGTGTCGTCAAATCTTACGACCCCAATAACGATGTCGTGTGGTTATATACTTCATCTGTAAAGTTCATTTCCCTCAGGGCCTTTGCGGCACTTTCAACCTGAACCAAAGAGACGACTTCCTGACCCCCGAGGGTGACACCGAGCAGTCGGCCTTGGCCTTCGCCAACAAGTGGAAGACCAGGGAGCTGTGCCAGGACATCGATACCACGGAGCCGGAGCACCCTTGCACGGCCAACATCGAGAACAAGGGGGCCGCTGAGAACTACTGCAAGAAGCTTATGAGCTCGCTTTTTGAACGTAAGTGGTTAATAACCAATTGAAATAATCTAGGGTCTAGTTTAGTGATCCTGCCTATGAAAATAGTGATACTACATATATAACATCACGCCCACTTTATATTTAGTGTCCTATCAATAATGTTATTTTTCAGCATGCCATTGGCACGTGTCAGTGACCCCGTTCTACGAGGAGTGCCTGTACGACATGTGCGCGTGCGCCGGCGACGCTTCGCGCTGCCTGTGCCCCATCCTCGGCGACTACGCCGCGGCCTGCGCGCGCGCCGGCGTCATGATACAGTGGCGGTACAACGTCAGGGAGTGCGGTGGGTTTATAATCGCATTCCATAATATAGTTTGCCCGAATTATCGTTTACCCTGATCTGTTTTTCAACTGGGTCGGATATCTTTTTGAGTTTTCTAAAAATGCCAGCGGTTACTTATGTTAGATTAGTGTTGTATTATAATACTATAAAAACTGAAAAGTTTTACAATTTAGCCGGAAATGGCTTTAGGACAAACGAAAATTCGGACTTATGATTCATTAGGACAAATGACGATTAGGGATTCCAATAGCTATCGAAAATGTATAGATAATCGGGCGCTGATGTCCATTACATATATTGTGTGAGCTCTCTAAAATCGTCCACGTAAGCGTATGTAATGGGCCTCTATTCAAGTGCGTTAAAACGATATCGTGTTTGACACGTTTAAGAATCGTTTATGTCACAGTCGCCATTATTGTAAATGGCATAAGAGTTATCAAAACGTTGACAATACGGAAACAGGTCAAAAACGATATCTTTATTACCGTGTAGAATCCCAGCCATGTTAGCAGTATGATTACGATATATTTGCAAGATAGTCTAAAACATATATCACTACAGTGAAGCTCGTGGTACGGTGAATTGAACGTGTTTTTTTTAAATGATTTTCTTTTTGTTGACAGAAATCAACTGTGGCGGTGGGCAGGAGTACACAGTGTGCGCTGACAGCTGTCAACGCACGTGCGCCGACGTGGCCTTGACTGCGCACACGCAGTGCAAGCCGCGCTGCGTCGAGGGCTGCGCATGCCCTGTTGGACAGGTACTAATCTATATCTATACTGTTTGTCTGTCTGTCTCCCTGTTTATTTGTTACGCTTTCACCGATAAACCGCTGAACCGATTTAGTCCAATTAAGTCCGGACTGACAGAGATTCCTCAGGGATAAGTTCACCTTAGTACATCTCATTTTAGTCTATTTTATAATTGTTATCTATTTTGCTTGTACAATAAAGTGTTAAAATTCTGTACGTAGAGTCGCGAACGTTAATTTAGGACCCATTAAAAAAAAGCTTGACGTCGTCAATGACATTAGAATAGAATAGAATAGAATAGAATAGAAAAACGTTTATTCGACAAACACATCAAAGCAAGGGTTACATATTTAGTAGAAGAAATACAGTGATATAATAAAACTAATATAGTATAACCAACTAACTAACTATTATATATTATGATATATTAGAGATTCAAAGTCATTCGTAACTTACAACAAACTCAACCTTATTGACGTAGAACGTCAGATTGACTTTGGACCTAAGATGGGTCCTAAATTAATGTTCGCGACTGTACACATATATACAGATACCGCTTTTTAGGTGGGATAATTGATAGGAAGAAGCATAACGCTACTAGTATATCAGTGTGTGTCAAATTAATATGTCACATACATACACATACATAACATCACGCCTTCTTTCCCAGAGGGGTAAGCAGAGCTACAGAAATACCAACAACTCTAAAAATACTTGTTTATAATTCTGTATGTACATTTTGCACAATCGAGCCAAGAAGTTTACTAGTTTATTAGTGACAGGTTGCAAGCCCATCGCCTAACAGTACTACAAGCCCTAATTCACTTAGTGGCCTTTTACGACATCCACGGGAGGACATGGAGTGGCACTATTCTAACCTGGCGACCACACCGGGGACAAATAATAATAGGCTCAAATTTATTTATTTGCATATTTAGCTAATTGAACATGAGGGTTTGTATCTTGATAAAGCTGATTACTTACATCAACAATATTTTTTCAAAATTATCGTTAGTTATCTATGGAAATATATTTTCTAAAACCATTATGTTTTGTATTTCTTAGGTGTTGAACGCTGAGAACCTCTGTGTGCCGTCGGGACTGTGTCCCTGTTTCCATAAAGGAATGCAGTTCGACCCTGGATACAAGGAGGTTAGAGCGGGCCGGCGGGAGAGGGAGCTTTGGTAAGTCTATTCATTGCATTATTATAATTAATAACAGTAATTGGCTACGACGACGACGATGACGATGCAATAAGGTTTAAAACTGGTAACACTATTGCGCAGAAAAAAATGTAACATTACAAATTATGACCCGATGGAGGCAATAATTAAGTGGATTCTTACTCTAGACTATAAATAAACGGAGGACTTGTTCTGATTTAATAATTACATCCCTAAAACTTCATTCAATATATTTTTGGATATAGAATTAATTTGGAATGGTTATATTTCTAACTGCTAAAATAATTTCTTATTTTATATCAGCCTTTTCCAAATTTGAAATGAACATTATTAGTAATTTATTTGTTTTGTCTGTCTGTCCTCTAGTTCACCATCCTGACAGGTGACAATACGGTTCACATTGCAGAGTTAAATGAGAAGGTTTTACATCACTAAGATTCATATAAACTGCGCTATGTACCTACACTGAAATCTCTCCTGTCGTCTGTCATTATATTATCAGTATGGTGAACTAGAGATCACGGCTGCAAAGTGCAACCGTATTGTCACCTGTCACCTATCATTGTCAGAATGGTCACATTTTTGTGAAACAGTTTACCAGACCCTTTGATAATTTAAAGCCTAGACCTAGATAATCGTCGAGAACAGACCAATAATCAAGATAGCTTTCGAGGGAACCGTAATGTATATATGTATAATAGGCTTCCCTATGTTGGAACAAGATACCTATTGTCGGCAACACATTGCCGCAAAAGCTTCACTTTGGATCGATACAATAAATCAATATGAATGTACTTTTTCTAGTACCTGTGTCGGCGCACGCTGGGAGTGCGTGCCGGCTTCGCTCCAGGATATCCAGAACTACCCACCAGCTGAAGACCTGAGGAGCAACTGCAGCAGCTCCAACCAAATGGAGTTTACCACGTGTGAGATCGCAGAGCCGCTCACGTGCAAGGTGAGATATATCTCATGGACTGTCTCGCAGCATATCCAGGATGCTCATTACCCAACAACTGAAGACCTGAGGAGCAACTGCAAGCAGCACCAACCATTATGGAGTTTACCACGAGTAAGATCGCAGAGACGCTCACGTGCAAGGTGAGATATATTTCATGTACTGTCTCCCAGCATATCCAGGATGCTCATCACCCACCAACTGAGGACTTGAAGAGCACTGCAGCAGCATTAACCATATGGAGTTTACCATGTGTTAGATCGCAGAGCCGCTGACGTGCAAGGTGAGATGTATCTCATGTACTGTCGTTCAGCATATCCAGGATGCTCTTCAGCCACCAGCAGAGGATCTGAGGAGCAATTGCAGCAGCACCATCCATATGGAGTTTATCACGTGTGAGATCGCAGAGCCGCTCACGTGCAAAGTGAGATATATCTCATGGAATGTCTCCCAGCATATCCAGGTTGTTCATCAGCCACCAGAACAGCAACTCCAGTAGCAATAACCATATGGAGTTTACCACGTGTAAGATCGCCGAGGCACTCACGTGCAAGGTGAGATATAATGTAATTTACTGTCTCCCAGCATATCTAGGATGTTCTTCAGCCACTAGCTGAGGATCTGAGGAGCAACTGCAGTAGTACTTGGTGTATTATGGGGTTTACCACGTGTGGGGTCAAATTTCAAGTATATACTCGTAGGTCCAGCACTTTAGGCTAAGCCTTGTCTGTAAGTCGTATTTATAAACAATATACTTTTTCAATATACAATATAGTCCTTGAAAAAGGTTAGACGAGCATAAACGAGTGCGGGAATGAGTCAGGATGTTTAAGTGGTGTTTCATTTTGTTAGTGACTAGTTTCAGAAATACAAACATTGCGTTCTCTTAGCTCAAATGTTTTTCTATACAAGTGTCTCTGACTCTCTGTCATACTAACTAGTCTCAAACAATTGGTTAGCGCCTATTTTTAACGTCAATCGCGACTCGTTGGTTTGGCACAGTACCCTCACTTCGAATATTTTTTATTTGAAATCCAGAATATGCACCTACCGCCGTCAACGACGACCGCCGAGTGCCGGCCGGGCTGCCAGTGCAAGCGCGGCTTCGTGCTCGACGCGAGCAGCGGCAGGTGCATACCGCCGGCGCAGTGCCCGTGCCACCACGGTGGGCGCAGCTTTCCCGACGGACACGAGATGGTGGAAGAGTGCAACAAATGGTAATAAAAACTGCATTTAATAAAAACAAAAAAACGCAATTATTTCATATTTTTCAGTGATCATAATAATTATGGTGTTATGTCTAAACTCGCCGCAAGCAACGCCACTGGAAAGTCATAGTCATATATTTAAACCATTTAAATGTACAGTCACGGACTTTAATTGATCAGCCACTTGCCACTGCTCATATTTTAGCCGTGTAATGCAATCGGGTTATTGAATCGTTACCACGGCAATCCTTTGGTAACGACCAATAAAAACTGAGTTCAGTTTGGACCAATAGTGACTGTTGTTTAAACGTGACCATAGTAACCCTATTAAACGACCAATAACTACTGTGTTCAGTAGAATAGCTAATTGAGCGTTGTATCACCAATAGTAGCTGTTGTTTACGTATAGCCATAGCAACTAGACAGACATGCAATTGGTTGCCTTTGGGTGATGTCACTCTGTTGTCTGGTTGGTAGATCTAGGTCTAAGGTTAGCCAACCGTTAATATTGCATGTCATTTTGTTCTTCTATTATACGAAGACGTGTGAATTTCCTTATCTCGATATACGAGTAAATCCGACTGAACCCGATTTGTATTACACGGCTAAAATATGAACAGTGGCAAGTGGCTGATCAATTAAAGTCCGTGACTGTACTTAATCATACTCGTAGTCGCTCAACTGTCTTGATCGATATATCTTATCGCCATCCTTGAAATAGGTACCGTTGAGTTCCGGTGGTTGTCCATCTGTGGTCTTCATCTTCAGTTCCACTTCACCATATGATACTCTCTGAATGCAAATGCTTGGCTTGTGACTGAAAATACTAAAATAGATATTATGTATGGCATCCCATCATCGTATACTTACAAACAAAAAAATATTTGAAATATTTTTTTTGTTCGTTTGGGTATACTTTCTAGTTGGTCCCATTTCCAGCACGTCAAGACCTGATGATGGGATCTTGGAGAAATCGAGGGAACTCATCAAATGCTATAGAATTAATATACGTGGACGACATAACAGTATTATTATGATAAAACTAAAAGGTGTGAAATCAAATAAATTATTTAAAAAACTAATAACCTTCTTCATTAAGCAAGAAATAACTTCTTTTAAAATGATAGGTAAAGGTCAATCAAACTGAAGTCGCCGTCCAACCATATGTTTTAACCAAAAGCCGAATTCAGTTGGACTGACCTTTCCCTATCATATAAATAAATATAAATATATTAAAAAATAAAAAAATAAAAATTGGAGGCGCCGGGTATCGATCCCGGTACCTCTCGCATGCTAAGCGAGCGCTCTACCATCTGAGCTACGCCCCCGGTATTAATCCACGCGAAATAACTAACTCCAATACAGAGTACGTACATCCTTTCTTGTACAAATTAATCTATTTCTAAACATCAAAACGACATTTGCGTTTAAATGGAAAACATCGTATTCTGAACAGCGCATAGTTTTTTTTTATTTTTTTTTATGTTGAGGAGAAGGCACACGAGCACTCAGGTCACCTGATGGTAAGTGAAATCTGAGACCCATAGACATTTGAATTCTCAAGATTATAATCCTAACAATGCCTCTATGCTAGTAATTTCATCGGTTGTCTTATCCCCGCACCGGAACACAACAATGCGAACACTGTTGCTTGGCGGATGGTTAATGGATAAGATGGTGGTAGCGATCCGGACGGACCCTGCACAGGGTAGTTGTTAATTAAATATAGCTATTTATGATTTACTTCCTTTAGAAACTGAATTGTGCCGTGGTCCTTGTAATATGCTTCGTTGCATTGTTTTGGGCTATATGGGCTTACCTTTCACTTTTAAACAAGTTTCAATACTTTGTAAGCACGTAACAACAAAATACTAAAAGCAGAATTAAATAAATAAAGGGCTCCCATACAAAAAACGAGATATTTTTGCCGTTTTTTGCTTGATTTTAATAACGGCATCAGGTAGGCGCTTGAAATATTCACAGAATATTAAGTTGTATATGTAAATAAGTGAAATGGGTCCTATACAACAAACCTGATATTATTGCCGTGTTTGTATGTGTGTGTGTTAGTGTGTAATTATTTCACGAGGCAACGGTTGGATGGATTTGGATGAAATTTGGAATCGCGGTAGCTTATACCCTTGATTAATACTATTAATACGTAGGCTAATCCCGAGAAATATTAAAAGTTCCCGAGCAAAAATCGATAATCGGAATCTACGTGGACGAACTCACGGGTAGAAGCTAGTCATAAACAGTTTACGGGTAAATTAAAATCTGAAAGGGTAACAAGAACGTCCGAATTTTTTTAGTATTTTTGTATTGCTGTTGGTGTACCGATAAAAAGCAAAATGATTCATGGCTTTCACCTAATATATGGCATTTTCGGTAGAGTTTGCTCAGCTGTGTGGTATAGTTTAACCCCCTTACTTATGAACGTGAAATAAGCCTGGAATAGTTTATGCCATGCTTTGTCACTTTCTGTCAGATGCAAATGTCACAATTACAGATAAGGACAAAGCATGGCATAAACTATTCCAAGCTTATTCCACGTTCATAAGTAAGGGGGATAGTGTTCCTAATTATAATTAGCAGTCGGTCGGAATTAGACGTAATATCTCAATACGGGCTTAATGAGTTGACGTCGTAACTGTACTTCTTACTCGTTCTCTTTCGTGATAAGCAGAAGCCGGAATTTTTGTGTCACTTTTAAATAACGCTAAGTGACTTTCCATTTATCGGATTCCGTTAGACATAATAAATATAATAATGTATCGATACAGTACAATAGGTAATATTCACAAAAAAATAAAACAAGATTTAAAGTAGAGGTAAGCGAATGTCTTCCTTGTGTAGGCGAAAATATGAAATTAACCAATTTTGCGTATAGCATTTTAGTGTTGAAGGACCTTGTGCAGGATCGGTCCGAATCGCTGCTTTCATCTTATACTTTTACCACCAAGCATCAGTGTTCGCATTGTTGTGTTTCAGTGAAGGGATAAGACAACTGGTGAAATAACTAGCACAGAGGTATTCCATTTTACTCCTCAGGGATGGCATCGCATTTGCGGTCTTAAGATCGTAGTCTTGAGAATGCAAATGTCTATGGGTCACAGATCCCACTTACCATCAGCTGCCTATTTCACCCTCTTGACAATGACAAGTGACAGGTGACAATTCGGTATACAATGCAAAGTTAACACGCTGAAACATCACTGGGTTTCATATAAACTGCGCCGTGTACACTGAAATGTCACCTGTCGCCGGTCATTGTCTGGATGGTGAAATATGGGGCTGGTGGCCTGTGTGTTCGATTGTTTTAATTCTCCATGCCATAAAAAACACACGTTGTTTAAGACATATTATGTCATTGGATCGATCGATTCGACGAGCAATTTAAATTAGGAGGAAAAAAATCAAGGTTAATTCAAACATACATACATACATAACATCAAGCCTGCGTGCCCAGAGTGGGGTAGCCAGAGCTACTGAAATACCAACAACTCTAAAAAGGCTTAACCACATTTTCCACAAACAGGCTAAGATGTGCCAGTGTATTAGTGAAATGTTGCAAGCCCATCGCCAAACAGTACTACAAGACTTTATTCCCTTAGTCGCCTCTTACGAAATCCACGGGAAGACAAGGAGTGGCACTATTCTAACGCGGCAACCAACCTCCTGCGGTTTACGTCTACTTTTAATCTTGTTCTTATTTTTGTAACCAGTATTGCATATGTCTAACGGAAGTCGATAAATGGGAAGTCAGTCAGTTCCGGCCTCTGCTTATCACGTAAGTGTAAGAAGTACAGTTATGGCGTCAACTCATTAAGCCCGTATTATCACCTCTAATTCCGACCGACAGCAAATTATAATTATGAACACTATGACTATAGTCACTGCCACTGCACTATTCTAACGCGCAACCACACGGAATACATAACTTGTTCATATGTGTTTGTTCTAGCACATGCGTGAGCGGTAACTGGAGCTGTACGGAGCAACAATGCGCAGGAGTGTGCTCCGCGTGGGGCGACTCCCACGTGACCACGTTCGACGGGCGCGAATACGAATTCGAGGGCGTCTGCACGTACCTCCTGTCTAAGGGCTGCCTCGACGCTAGCGACGGGTTCGAAGTGCAGATACAGGTCAGTCTAGAAGCTTCTCGAAGGCTCTGGAAGGTTCTTAATTGGTGAAAATAATAGAAGAAGTAAACTGACGATGCCTGGCGTATTTATGACCGCTAATTTTAAATGAGGCTTGACTTGAACGGCTTAACCGATATTCATAATACCTAGCTGAGGTCCATACTGATTAAAATAGTGTTTAACTAAAATAACGAATTGATATACCTACCTCCGTTTGGAAGCTAGAAAGCCAAAGACAGTAATTTTTTTTTTTGGTGTTTTCAAGGCAAGTGTGAGTGTGTACCACTTTTGACCTCGCCATCACTTAGCATCAGGTGAGACTGAGGTCAATTGCAAAACCATTTTAATAAAAAAAAATGACGACAAACTTATGCTTAATACCGTTCTTCTTTGATTTATGCTTAAACGCGTAACTTCGAGTAAATACCTAAAACGGAGATCACGATCACTATTAGGAGAAGTAGGTAGATCACACGATTATCAGGTTGTTTTCAGCATTGTTTCCAGAAGTATTTTCTTCGTCGCACTGTGAAGTTATTTATTTCATTTGTCTCCTCAACGCTCCTCATCTATACACACACATATACATACATTAAACTCGCCGGTTAATGATTCGTTCGTCGAGTTGAAAATGGGAATAGCATGGCTGGCACGGCAACAGTCAATGCGACGTGGTGGCGACGAGCGGCAAGTGGCAACAAACAAATGCATACACAAAAAACATCACGCCTTCATTCCCAGAGAGGGGTAGGCAGAGCTACAAAATTACCAACAACTCTAAAAAGACTTGTTGATAATTCTGTAACCACATTTTGCACAATCAGACCTAGAAGTTTACTAGTGTACAAGTGCCAGATTGCAAGCCCATCACCTAACAGTACTATTTACTTAACCCTCTGCAACTGAGGTGACTTTTTCAGAAACATTCTACTGAGGTGGAAAAAATGAAATTAACTTGAATAAGGTAGAAAAATCAAGAATTTTTAACATAGGTTAGTTTATTATGCCCCCGAGTCTTTAGAAGAGGTTTCTGAGCGATTCAGAGCTATTTCACGCTATAAGGCGATTTTTTAGCAGTGTCTGATAGAAGTCACGTCAGTCGCAGAGGGTTAAACGAGACGTTTTATACGTGATCTAAAATGAGTGCTTAATTAATTGCGCGACACTGCTATACTGCCCTGCTAAGCTAAATAGCAGCAACGCAAATAAGACACCTGTTGCAATCACAACCTTATTGCTAAAGAAAACAGGATTTAATTTACTTTGGCAATTGAAGCTGACTTACTGTTTTTTGGCTTAGGAGGGCAGTATAGGTGACGGTGACTGCTTTCCACTAGGCGGTCTGTTTTCTCGTTTATCTTTAACGGCTAAATAAAAAAGGGCTAAATGGATCTATTTTTCCAGAACGTTCCCTGCGGCACGACCGGAGCCTCTTGCTCCAAGTCCATCACCCTCAAGGTCGGCAACGGAGCCAACGAGGAGATTGTCTCTCTCACCAAGGACGCATCTCTGCCTGATTTCACCAAACTGGAAAGGTAACTCCTTAGGATCGTCTGTTGATTTCTATAAATTTTGTATGTTGAGGAGTTCCATCTTAGTCCTCATTCTTGGCAACGCATTTGCAGTCTTAAGAAAGCAAGTGTCAGCATAGCTGGCCACCGTTACTCAAATAGTTAACTTCGTTAATCGCTAATCCGTTACTAAAAAAGTTAACTTCGTTCAACGTTAAAGCGTTACACTTAGGAAGACTAAACGCAAGTTACCGTTAATCGTTAATCCGTGATTCAAATTGCATTTTTCATATCGTTGCGTTAGTGATTTACTTATAAAAACTGTCTGTTTGCGTTCTGGAAGTTAACAATTTAGGAACAAAAAAAGTCGTGTTTAATTGGAGTGCGTAAATTAGTCATCCGGTATAATGTGGACATTCCCCTTCATGAACATTAATAGGTATGTTAAAGTTCTCGTCTGAAAGCGAACGTGTGTTTCACGGCGTGGAACGGTGCGTGCGGTACCTATCTTTTTAGAAAGTAGTAGTTCCTAGATTAACGATTAACGGACATGGGGAAACTTAACGGTAGTTAACGAGTCCGTAAACATTTTTTAAAGTTAACTTAAAAGTTAATCCGTTACACAAAATGTTAACTTCGAAAATTAACGATTAACTAGAGTAATTAGAGTCTTGCATGTTTTCTATGGATTTAAGTTTTTATCTAATATATAAAAATCTCGTGTCACAATGTTCGTTCCCATATTTCTCCGAAACTGCTCGACCGATTCTTATAAAAGTTTGTGTGCATAACGGGTAGGTCTGAGAATCGGCCAACATCTATTTTTCACACCCCTAAGAGACATGAAAAAAAAAATTGCAACGGGCGAAGCCGCTGGCGCGTTCGCTAACTAGTTTCTCTATAAATGTATGTTTTTCGTTGTATTACAAGCCTATAGCTTAGTTTGGGACGAGGTCGATTTGTGACATTTCCCCCGGATATTTATTTATGCAATTTTTTTTAGGGTATACAACGACGTAACACCTCGTAAAGCTCGATTAGCTCGTCTTTTTTGCCTGATGCTTAGAGATTTCCAAACTTGATAAATGTAATATTATTTTCTGTAATTCGCGTAGAATCCGGCATCGAGTCGCTGGAGCGTACATCTTCCTGGACGTGCCGAGCCTCGGCATGAGTCTGCAGTGGGACCGTGGGATGCGGGTCTACGTCAAGACGGACGCCATGTGGAGGAACAGGGTACTAGCTAAATTCTCTTGAGTTTAAGTAGCTATGCGAATAAGTATCTAAACCAACAAGAATAATAAAGGTATTCTCATGTGTCTTTCCGACAAGTATTCCTTTAATTGTTAAAAAAGTGACATGATTTCTAAATGAGTGGCGCACGGGGTAAAGGCACAAATGTTTTCATAAGCATTTGTTTAACTGACCACTAGCTGAAATATACTCGTAATGGAAAAGGAATTTTAAAGGAGCTGATCTGATGATAGAGTTGGAAGTTGACCACCGCTGTGCTTAGTGTAAACCTATAGAGATTTATCTCGTTAGATTTTAGAGGTTTCTTTGAGCGGTTCATGACTATGCAAAAAAAACTAGTTTTAAAAACTAAAAAAAAGTACTTCAAAACTGCAAAAGGGCGGAATCTTAAGTACCCGAAACCGACGTGCATGCATGACTCGATGTATGAATGTGGAAGAAGCGAAAGAGATTTGTCAGGATCGTAGCAGGTGGAAAGAAGTGGTCTCTGCCTACCGCTCTGGGAAACAGGCGTGATTTAATGCATGCATGTATGTTAAAGAACTTGTTTGTCCCCTTTTTTCCCGACTGCGGCGAAGCCCAAAAGGAGGGTTATTGATTTTCTTTCCTAGCCCTATACTTAAAACATTTAATAAAAATACGCTATGCCTTAAACTCTTGTTCGCTAACAGGTCAAAGGTCTCTGCGGCAACTACAACTCGGACGACCGCGACGACTTCCAGAAGCCCGAGGGGGGCGTCGCGGAGTCGTCAGCGCTCATCTTCGCCGACTCCTGGAAGCTGAAGCCCACGTGCCCCAAGGCTGAAGCTGTTCAGGTATTAGAATTATGCGTAGTTTCACATGGTCTTATTGTTATTGGAGATTTTGCAGCATATCGTGGCCGCCTGCTAGCTGACACCGCAAAAGTGTTTCAATAGTTATGTTAATTATACGATATATATTCCCCGTGTGGTTGCCGGATTAGAATAGTGCCACTCCTTGCCATCCCGTGGATGTCGTAAGTGGCGACTAAGGGAATAAAGGCTTGTAGTTCTGATAGGCAATGGGTTTCGAACCTGTCACTAATACACTGGTAAACATCTTAGCCTCCTTGGGAAAAATGTGGATACAGAATTATCAACAAGTCTTTATAGGGTTGTTGGTATTTCTGTAGCTCTGCCTACGCCACTCTGGGAATGAAGACGTGATGTTATGAATGAATGAATATATTGTTATGTATGTTAGTCGTAAGGTATTTGTAAATATAGGCCTTGTTGCCTGATATAAAGTTATTCTATTCCATAAAAAGGATAATGTGTAACTTACTCTTACAAATTAATTGTTTTTTTGTATGTAAATCAGCAGTCTTTCCTAATATAACCTATACTCTCAGGATCACTGCCAGCAGCGTCCAGAGCGGAAAGACTGGGCGACCAGCTCCTGCGGCGCCCTCAAACGTCACCCCTTCACGCTGTGCCACAGCGAAGTGCCTCCTTCCGCCTTCATAGATCAGTGCGAGCGAGACGCTTGCGCGTGTGACTCAGGGGACGACTGCGCGTGCGTGTGCACTGCGCTGGCGGCGTACGCGCATCGCTGCGCGAGCCGCGGCGTGGTGGTCAAGTGGCGGACTGAGGACAGATGTCGTGAGTTTTTTGCTTGCTAGTTTCTATGTGCAGATTGTTTAGGCCGCGATCAGTTTTCACTGCCTCAACCCATTCGCCGATAAAAGCCTTTGAAACACTAACCACTAAAAGTATAACGTCTTGGAAATAAATATATGACTTAGTTATTTGTTCAACTAACCATTCACTATAAGGGAAACCTTAACAGCTAAAGCACAGATAACCCTTATAAATAGCGCTTTAAAAAGCATATCGAACGGCTTTTCTAAGTAAAACCCTTATAAAATCCATTCGAAATCCCTTGAATGGGATAGCGGGTTTTAAAAGCAAATCGAACGGCTTTTAAGCGATACGGTTTTTCTAAGTAAAACCCTTAGAAAAACCCATTCGAAACCCCTCGAATGGGATAGTGGTTTCAACTGTCAGTTTAAACTCAGCGTGTGTAGGGTAAAACTGGTGGTTTTTTCTTGTAAACTCGTTTAGTTTTATAAACATACATGCTCTCTTTGTTTTAAATCGTGTTAAGTACTTGTTCAAGTTTTTTTTGTCAATGTGATTACACTGGTATTTAGTAAAACTATAATATAAAAATAGTTTCGATAAAAAATACGACAAAATTTAGAACCTAAGTGGCCCTACACTGGATGCTTTCTGCGGCGTTCTACGTCCTGCGGTCCGGTCAAGCATTCTACGTTTGCAAAATTATTAATGTAAATTATTAACGAAACAATTCAGAATACATTTTTTTTACAGCTATGCAGTGTGACGAGACGTGTTCAACCTACGACCCGTGCATGTCACCCTGTCCGCAAGAGACGTGCGAGAATACTTACTACTACAAGGAAATAGAGCCGGTGTGTCAACGGGATACCTGTGTCGAAGGTAAATACTTAAATTATCTGTATCTTATATGATCCTGCCTACGAACTTAGAAGTCCAGGTTTCAATTCCTAATATGAGCAGATAGTTCTTGAGTCTAGGATGTTTTGTAAGTATAATAGGAGGTATATTATCGTTGCCTAGTATCCATAGTATAACCCTAAAGCTATGTTTGGGATTAGCTCAATTCGTGTGAGATTGTCCCATGATATTTATTTTGTTTAAATTAACTATCGAAGCCCTTAGTTCATGTTGCCAATTTCACTTGGAATAGCGCCCTCAAATTTTCAAACCGTTCTTGATATGCTAGATGTGTTTTTTTAATCATATTTATTTCTGACATAACGGATTTGTTTTTCTAATTTACAGGCTGCAAACCAAAGGAAAATATCACCTGTCCCGAAGGCCAGATTGTCAAAAATACCTCCACAACGGAATGCGTACCTCGCGCCATTTGCAAGCCAGTTTGCATGACCCTACCGGATGGCAGAGAAGTCTTGGAAGGCGAAGTGATAGAGCAGGATGCTTGCCATACTTGTCGGTGCTCTAAGAAGCAAAAAGTCTGCACTGGCTTGCCATGCCCGGTCGAAAGGGTGAGTGATTCTTATATACTGATGCCATCGCTTGTGGAGTAGGAGCTAGATTGTAACATTTTTCTTAAAATGTTAGTTGCAGTAATTGACTCGGCAAATAAAAAAGATTTTAATCTTCGAGAGATTCAATGTAAGAGATCAAGATGCGCTCTAGATGGAGCGATAAAATACGAAAAGTGGTTGATGATAATATAAATAATAAAACAGTACTGAATAAGCTAATATGTATAATGAATTGCCCTCCCACCAGGAGCAGTTAATCCTCTCCACGACTCCCATATTGGACACGACCCCCCACGACGAGCCCCTCAAGTGCGAGACCGGCTGGACACCGTGGGTCAACCGCGGGCAGCCCGAGACCGATGCCAACGGACACTCGGTTGACAGCGAGCCACTGCCGAACTTTAACGAACTGGTAAATAGACTCATAGGGTAAAAAGATTTTAAGTAAGGTTGAGCACCGCCTTTTCTTACTACTAACTTTGTGAAGGTTTTTTTCTTATGGTAGTTGTACAAAATTGTCTATAAAGTTTGGCCTAAAATCATTTGTTGTACGACTCACATTAGAAAAAAAACACTGAGTATTCTTTTTATAGGAAGGATAAAGGAAAAGGCAAACGAGTACACCGACCACCTGATAGTAAGTGAGATATGAGGTCATAGACATTTGCATAGCAGACTTCAATCTCGCGACTGTTAAAGCATTACCAACCCTGAGGACTAAGCTGGAATGCCTTTGTGCTAGTAATTTCACTGGTTGCCTTACCTCCACACCGAAACAATGGTAACACTGCGGCTTAGCGGTAGGTTTAAGGTTAAGATGGTGGCGGCGATTCAAACGGGCTTTCCACTATCCCAAACTTAGCTACCACACCACAACACATGTGATGTATACCATCAACTATGCAGTTTTGATACTTAAATTATCAAGTCTCACAGCAACTCTCGTTCCAGCAAATCGGCCAGGCAATGTGCAAGAAAGAGAACATGACTGCCATCAAATGCAGGACCACTGTGAGCCACCAATCGCCCAAGGAGACTGGCTTGAACGTTGAGTGCAGTTTGGAGAGAGGGCTAGTATGCAATGAGGCCAGCAACGTGTGCGCGGACTTTGAGATCAGCGTGTTTTGCCAGTGCGAGCCGGAAGACGAAGGTAAGTTATGTTAAACCAGAGTTTTTAGGGTTTTGTACCTGAAACGAATAAAGAAATTTAGGATCACGTAGTTATATCGGTCTGACTCGCTGGCTATTTGACTGTCTATCGAGACGCCTTCCTTAGGAACACGTGGAGATATCAAGTTGAAATGGGATCCTATTTTCCAAAGTTTCACAAATGATTCACAAACATACCATTTGATAACCCGAGTTTATTTCCGAAACTGTAAATAATTAGTATTAGTAGGTTAGGTAAGGTTCATTTTATAAAAATCCTCAATTATTTGTAGTTACAGAAAAAAAGCGGGTTGGCAAATGAATAGGTTGCGAAAGGATGTATTTGTCTAAGATTTGTCGGCGAAAAGGCAAAGAATTAGTTGAAATGGATATTAAATACTTTAAGTCTATGGTCCCTGGTGGTGTAAATAAAGCTCCTAAGTCATGTAATCAAAATCTACGGCTATTTATACTCCTAAAATCATGAAATTTAGCGAAATCAAGGTGTTGCACAAGAAATTGAAAAAGTCACTTATCCGGTTTTATTTTTAAATCAATGGGTTTGTTCTGGACCCTAGTCGAGACCAACGTGTGTGTAGGTGTGTGCTCGCGCACTTTACTGTTATTGCGTCTGGTCTATAGTCACACCAGAATACCGGTGTGAAGGCGGATAATCATGTTTATCCTTAGACACATTATAAATCCGTTTGTGAAGTAGGTATGTAGTTTAAGATGGACTAGTAACTTCGGTTGCCCGATATGCTAACTACTCAGCCCCGCATTGCGGGGTACCGACAACGTAATGAAGGCGAAATTTAAAAAGTATCTAATGTGACTATATACACGTACTTAATCACATCGGTATGACACCTTAGTGTGACTATTTTATCGATTGATCTTATAACATATCTTCGTTTTTTAGAGCGGTCCCTCCCCATCCCTACCCCGTTCCAGTGCCTGGACGCTACCCACCCGAATTACCCCCACCCGTCGGACTGCAACAAGTTCTACGAGTGCACCCCGGACCTCCTCAACCCGTCGAGACCCCACTCTGTGCTCAAGTCCTGCCCTGAGGGTCTCATGTACAATAAAAAGCTGATGATCTGTGATTGGCCCGCCAGCGTCATTGCGGACCGACCGGAGTGCAAAAATTCCACTGCAGGTATAGTTTTTTATAGATTTCTGTTGCTTGTATCACTGACTTGTGGGAATCTTATGCTATCCCGTAAGCCAGGAGATAACAGCGATAGAGAAAATGGATTAATATACGGGTGATAACCAAAAAGTTGGACCATAGTTAAGCGTAGTTAACCACACAAACAACGAAGGCGAAAAAGTTCAGTTGTGCGACGAAAAGTATCCTTAGTTATATGGTTAATTTTCGTCCACAACGGAAAAGTTTCGTAGAAAATTTAATTGTTCAAGTTACGAGTAGCGTGCCCAACTTTTTGGTCCTCACCCATACACTACTAAATATGCTTGAAAGAAAATTCTTAAAAGTTTGGTTTGTTGGATGTTTGGTGGATTTATATAGTTTAAAATCATGGTTATAAAGAGTGACCTAAGAGAAGGCACTATGGCAACGAACAAAGAAAAAGTTAAAGTAAAAGTTACTAATAGAAGACCAGCTCTACCTACCCCTCTCTGGGGATGAATGCGTGATGTGTATGTATATATGTAGAAGACCAGCCGAACCAGTCAGAACTCGTCGGACCTCCTATTCGCCATCGTTCCAATAGCCACCTTCCGTCTTGACCGTCATACCAGCTCGATGGCACCGCAGCCCTGCTAACACAAATGGCAGTATCTCAATCAAAAGTCCTGTAGCAAATGCAACCTTATTACTAATAGGATAGGATTGAATCTGCTTTGGCTATTGAATTTGAGATACTGCTTATTGGATTAGGAGGGCAGACCGTATTGTCATCAATATTGTGTTCAAGTCACTCCAACTATTAGAAGTAGGTGTAACAGCTTATGAATACACCGAGCGTTGTTTTCGGATAAACTTAAGTCTGCCCTGTTAACACAAATGGCAGTATCTCAGATAAAACTCCTGTTGCAAATGCAATAAGCCGTATCTCAATAGCCAACGCAGATTCAATCCTATCCTGTAGGTAATAAGGTTGCATTTGCTACAGGAGTTTTGTCTGAGATACTGCCATTTGTGTTAGCAGGGCAGTATGGCACACGAACTCATTTAATAGTATATTATTTATTTGCAGAGTCTCGGGAACATAAGACTACTATTCCCGTATCCGTGTCAACTGAAGGAACAGGTTTGTAAAAAAACCGGTCAAGTGAGAGTCAGACTCGCGCACCGAGGTTTCCGTATCGCACATTAAGTTATTTTTATTTTCCGATTTGAATTACATTTTAAATCGAAACAGCGCGTTTCCAACTCCCACTTTTTGTTTTTCTTCAGAGTTTGTAGTACTATAATCATACCAAAATTGACGCTCATGTTTAGCCGTTTTTATGATACACCGAAAAAAATACATTGATAAAAACGTTTCTTGGGGATCCCCTTTATTGATCCACTTTTTTTTTAAATAATAATATGTTAGTTAATCCGCCGTGATAACCAGAGGCCGGAATTTTCGTGGCACTTTTCAATAACGCTAGTGACTTCCCATTTATCGTCTCTTTGGACATAATGATGTATGGAGACAATACAATACGGATTACAAAAATCGAAGACGAATTGAGACCTCCTCCTCTTTTGAAGTCGGTTAAGAGGGCTCTTTACATTTTAGGAAGTAGGCATATTAATAGGGTACCGTCAACACTTGACCTAAAACACATTATCATGATAAATAATGATGGCAGACAATCTAGACCCATAATTCTCACATCCAGTGACTGTGCCGACCACAACGAAAGCGCCACCCACGCCTGCGCGCTGCCCGCCCGGGCAGGTCTACTCCGAGTGCGCGTTCCCTTGCGACAACCTGTGCGACCACTTTAAGAAGACCCTCATGGCCAGGGGTGAATGTGGAGTTGGGAAGGTATCTTCTTATTACGTTAACTTAGAAATTGGTTTTTTTTTCACAGCCTTAAGGGGCTATAAACCTGAGTATATGGTTTTAATTTTAATTCTATACCACGCGTTCACGAGATAAAGGGTTTTGACAGACAGATGGACGGGCGGATAGCAAATTGCTATAAGGGTTCCGTGTTTCCTTATGAGCAGTGGGCGGCTGACGGATGCAAATTACGTCAAAATAATGTCGAACGTTATACGTAATATGGATATGACTAAAATAGTCTATAAAATATAAGATAGTCTCATCTGGCAAAATGTATGGCGTACACTGGCAGCATACATATTTAGCGAAAAACTGTCGAAAAGCGGCACTGTTAACACGTTTCCACGGAATATTGCATAAAACTAAAAAGTTTATTAAATCAATATTAAAATCTTCTTGATTCTGTTTCGTGCAAAATTCTTGACGGCGATGCGTATTAGATTTAACATGTCTATCAATCACGCTTTTTCGTTTCGCAAATAAACTTACTTGACATTGTGTACAAAAGCTCGATCCTTTAGAAGTATCGTAAATTAGATCACGTTTATCTATTATCCACTTACGAATTGTGGTTTCTTTTGCCATCTTAAATATGAATATTGAAAACTAAGCAAATTTAATGGACAAGTCTAAGACGTAATAGACATAAACGCTCATCGGTCTCAAGAGGTGATAAAATAATAAGTGGCCAGTATCTTCTTAGTATACAATCTACGTACAATAGAGGATAGCTTATTATGTATTTACTAATAATGTAGATAAAGATAAAAACTGCATAATTTTGTATTCATAAATATTTCTCGAAATTTAATAAAATTCTTATCCATGTTCTGTTTACGTTCCTATTTTGCATCCGTCAGCCGCCCACTGCTTATGAGGTACGGAACTCTAAAAATATAAAATAATCGTTTCGAAACGTTTCCAACTTAGTATTATTGCATTTTGATTCTTCGTTAGCAAAGTAAAGTAACAAGTCCACTGAAAATATACATTTAATATGATTATATATTATGTTTATACTTCTAGCAATGCGTAGCAGGCTGCATCGACGCATCGGTGGCGAACATCCAATGCGGGTCTGCGTCGCGATGGAGAGACGAGAGGACTTGCGTGCCACTCAGGGATTGTACCTGTTATTCCGAAGGAAACGTCGTCAAAGTAAGCCTTTCATGTCAGTCAAAGTGAAACGAAAGAAAAACGAACCTTCAATGTGAGCGATTAGGTAGCAATTTCTCTTTTTCGTTTATTTTGACTAGCCTACCAGTGATTTTTTCCGACTAAAGTTCGTTTTGTTGTCCCTTGATCCCATTTTTATGGTATTATTTCAGAATAATACAGTAAAAAAATACTCGAAACGGTTAATTTATTTAAAGGAAATAAATATGAGCAACCATAACTGTGATAATTTGTACTACATTGTAAGATGTAAACATTTTTTATTAAATAAAATACTATCCTGGTCGCGGCACCACGATTTACGTCAAAATTACAATTGAAATATCTCATATGTACTTAATCACAAACTCAAGCAGTGCTAGTAACCTTGTTTGTTGTTAGTTTTTAATATTCCTTTATTCTAAAGCTTCGTCACACACATATAAACTACATCATTTGGTGCCTTGGCTCACCATGGCATCATGCATCCTATTTGTCACAGTTTGGCATTCACATTATGTCCCTTTTTTTTTTCTTCGTTAAGCCCGGTGGCGTGGTCACGGATGGCTGTATTAAGTGCCAGTGCCTCGACAACGCGTTACACTGCGACTCGAGCGAGTGTATATCCGTTGTGGTGCCGCCGGAATCACAGACGCACCAGCCCATGATCATGACCGTCCCGCCGGCCGCAACCACGACGACTGCGGCCCCGTCTACCACCACAACTTCAACAACGACAACGACAACAACGACGACGACGACGGCAGCGCCGTTGATTGTAAAGGCGACCGCGTCGCCGCCGCCTGAATGCAACCCTGATAGGTAAGTTATAGGTACCTTACTCCTCAGGGTTGGCAGCGCGTTGGGACGTCCATGGATATCAGGATTCCTGTATAGTCGTTTACTATCTACATGCGTTTTTTCCACTCTTCCACCAATCTTCCTATATAAATTTGACAAACACAACTATGTCCTCGTAAAGGTTTCCTCAAGTCTAGTTTGTTGATTGTTACATTTCAATCAATCACTCAATCAATCAATATCATTTATTTTCAGAATAGAGTTCACAAGATGATTAAAGTGAAATTAAAAAAGAAATGTCGAATGTATCCAGTTTGCATTGTATAATAGTAAATTTTAAGTTAGGCAGCCCCAATTCACACCACTCAGCTCAATCTTAGACTGTTTTCCTCCAGTCGCTGCCAGTAACCCTGCGTATCCCAGTCCACTCCATGCCTCCTCTATTTCAGGTTTTTTGTCCTTCGTTGAATATGACCAGCCTACCGCGGTATAGTGACAGTGCCGCCTCGCCTACTTCCCAAGAAGTGTATGGGAATAGTCCCATACATGGAGCATAGGCTCCAGAACAGTTCCAGCATTTTTTGACGCGGTTCTACCACTGGTTCCTATCCTCTGCATACTAGGAAGTAGGAACTTAGTCAGGCTTGCTATAAATAAACCCTGTGAACATTATTTTTAAACGCACAAAACCTACGTTACTTTAAGTATGCCTTGTAATTTTTTGTCAAATTTTAATTAACAGCTTTTTCTCCTGTTATGGTGTATTTCGCCAATGTCGAGTTATTTATAGACACTCCCACGAACTTTAGAAATATCACATATCGTACGCGAGGACCATTGTTCGGTAAAAGAGTATTTCCTCTTGTGGACTAAACAGAAGCACATGGGGTTAGCTCCACGCGCTTGTGTCTTCATTTTTTGTGAGAGTTTTTCTTTCTTAAGAGATAAAGTTTTACAATTTAATTCCCTTCAGTTACAAGAATCTCCTGTGGGAGGGTGAGCCACTCCCCCCCACTTCGTTCACCGCCAGCTCTGTGAAGAATGAGTATTTCTCGCCGCAGAGCTCCAAGCTTGACGGACGGCCTGAAGGATTATTTGGTATGTACCTATTCGCTATGCTCTTTGGATAGTGCATCATATTCCCAACCCCAGTACCTGTATTTCACTTCGGTTTTGCGAAATCACATGGCTGTTTTTCGATTTGGCCGCCTTTACTATCACGTGAATAAGATATATCATATCGTTAACGATAGGGTCTTGACAAAAAAATATAGAAGATATTTGAGATAGACAGTTCCCAGATATTCGCATGTAGGTAGTATATTCAAAAGAAATCATAACACTAGGTTGTCACAGGTCATATGGTTTTTCAATGCATCTTTTATGAAATGTTTACTTTAATATTATTTATTTGAAAGCATGTTTGTTCCTTAACCTATAGTTGTAGGTACAATTGTTAACAAGGGCCCAAAGATGGACATGGAGAGATACTTTTTATCCCAGAAAATCGAACAGTGTCCGAGCGATCAACAAGTTCTGTGCAATACAGTCGCGAGCCAAAACTACTCGCAAATGGAATATTTAAAAAAGTTTTTAATAGCTGTCATGGAAAATCATTTATTACCATCAGCTGGCAGCTGGAACCCATCTGAGCTGGACGCGAACCCGTACATCCAAGTGGAACTGCCGCGCCCCACGCCGATCTACGGGCTGCTACTGCAAGGCAGCCCGCTCTTCAACCAGTACGTCACCAGCTATGATGTCATGTATGGAGACGACGGGAATACCTTCTCTTATGTTCAGGGCGACGATGGGACGCGAAAGGTAAGTCTAAGAGTTGGTGTACCGCCGTTTCGGTGAAATATATTTCGTCTAATATCATTTACCAACTAACTTGTCGCGGTACTTTTATTTGGAAAACCAATTTTTAGTACATTTATGTATAGTGCTATTGGACATTTTCAAAATAAAGTGTACCCTAGTTAAGGTAAATTAAGAAACGTTAACTTTATCAGTTTTGTGACCAACATTTTTTCGTCACAAAACTGACAAACGACGCTTAATTTTGAAAATGCCCAATTTTTCATTTCGTCAAATTACTATTTGGCAAAATATTACATACCAAGTTTCTTTTTGGCAATCAGATGTTTAGCAAACATATTTTTATTAAAGCTCTATTCACTTTGCGTACTTATTTATCCCATTCTTTACAAATTCAAGGTTAGGTTTGAGCTGTGACCACAACCAAAACAAGTTGCTAGGTTAGGTTAGGCTAGAGCTGTGTCAAGGCGCATAGCGTAGCGCCTCGTCTACACAGGGGCCCTAGCCAAGATGCAAACGCTCCTAACGTTTTTCTTTTCTATCGCTCAAAATGTATGGGATGACATTCTCGTGCGTTTCGATAAACCACGTGATCGACTGTCATCCCATACATTTTGAGCGATAGAAAAGAAAAACGTTAGGAGCGTTTGCATCTTGGCTAGGGCCCCTGAATAGGCTCTCTCTACGAAATAGAGCTTTGTGTACCTTATCCTAAATGAATGTTTTTAATTGAAAGGTATTTAAGAAAAATTGTACCTTATTAAGGACTGAAATTATGAAACGGCAACTTTTACGTGTGAGTAACAAAAATGAACTATATAAATGGACGACTAATTTTTGTTACTCACATGTAAAAGTGGCTGTTTCTTAATTTCAATCCTTAATTGGGTACTAACCTCAAATTTAGGATAAAACTTATTTGCCATACTATATTTTGGGAAAAGTATGTTATATATACCACTCGACACATCGAAGAAAAGATAAATGGCATGTTGAACCAAATTATTATTTGTTAAACAACAGTTGGCCAAAAACTGTCGCGGAAACTTAAAGTGCATAAAGTAGTTTTGCCAAATTATCATTAGCTGACGAGTAAACTTCTTGTCCCGATTGTGCAAAATGTGGTTACAGAATTATCGACAAGTCTCTTTAGAGTTTTTGGTATTTCTGTAGCTCTGCCTACCCCACTCTAGGAATGAAGGGATGATGTTATGTATGTATGTATCATTAGCCGCAATGAAGATATGGTTATAAATGGCGACACAATTTCGCCGATTCATTAGTAATCCAATGTTGTCTTTACTTTCCGTGACATGACCCACTGCCTCATTTCCCCCCTCTACCACAAATAAAGTAAAGTGTGGTCAAACTTCATTAAGACTGGCCCCCAGGTATTCCGCGGCCCTATCGACCACACGACGGCCGCAAAGCAGATGTTCCCGAAGCCGTTCGAGGCAAAGTTTGTGCGCGTGAATCCGCTGACCTGGCACGACGCCGCCGCGGTGCGCCTAGAGCTCATCGGTTGCGGAGAGGTCACCACTACTGTTCACACCACCACTGTCACTACGGTGAGTGAGAGATGACGAAATAGCTAAATAAGACACATTTCTAGCCTCGTATCGCCAAGCAAGAGATGGGTAACTGCATAGATAAACCTAGAGTTAAAATGGCATATTTTAGTATTAACTTTAAGATATAACATAAAGTGAGCATAGATGCACTTCTTTTTGACCTTTAATAAATCAATATATAAATATAAATGAATCGCTATTTTCCTTGGTCACGGCACCACGCGTGAACGGCTGGACAGATTTCGGTTCTTAACAAACAAAAAGAATCCACCGGGAAAGTCAGAAATTTGCAGTGGGTCGAACCTGCTGGCGGGCCGCTAGTAAATAATAAATATTAAACGGGACAATCCCACACAAATTAACCTAGTCCCAAACTAATCTCTAGGCGTGTCTTATGGGTAGGTACTAGACAACGATACAAATACTTAAAGAAATATATACTTAAATACAGGTACATAGAAAACATCCAAGTCTCAGAAACAAATCCTCGCGCTCTTCTGGCTACACTACCAATAGAGTAAGAAATTTATCTTTTAGAAACATTACTCTGACAATACTATTACACATTGAGCATAAGAGATTAGACAACCTTATTTTAAAAGAAGTGCATTTAGCGATACGTCGTAAAAAACCAAACAACCAATAGCTTCTATTGTTACAAAACGAGTGCGCTTTAGACCACACGACTGAAGTAAAACGTCTTTAGCTCCATCTATATTTTATGTATATACATATGTTTATATTTCTTCTCAGTTGATGGTTCTGGGGCACCGCTTTCACATTCAGAGTCTGTGTCACTTCCTGCCATAATTTGTTATTATTCACTCGAAAATTCACAAAATATGAAATGAATTTACAATTTTATTCACTTTAAACATAGAATGATTATATTATTATCAAGAAATCACCGTTCGCGTAACGCTAGCAAACTCGCAAACGAACTATAGCTGAGACATGCACTAGCTATGGGAGGAAGAGAGAAATAAAATGATCGCGCGCACCTCTCTCTCTTGCCCCTACAGAAATATACGAAACGTAACTCTCTCTATTTCTATCTTCTTAGCCACTCTTACCGTTCTACTACGAGACGCAGGTAAATAAATTATACAAATAAAATGCAGTTCAAACTAGTTTATTTCCACGGCTCTTGAGACATTACAGATTTTAACATTTGCCTTTTTTCTCTTGCCCCTACAGTAATATACGAAACGCAACTCTCTCTCTTTCTATCTTCTTTAACTTATATCTCCCACTCACCTGCCGTTCACCTCGCCCGATCAGACATTTCGTAACGCTCTCGTCACGCATTCCAGCTCACTCCCCAAGTCAAGCGCGCGTAAAGAAGTTTTACTTCAAAAATAACAACAACATCTTTGTCCGCTTTTTTATCATCCATGAATATCCTCAGCCTGAGCCAATGCAGTGCACGGAGCCCCTCGGGCTTGCGGCTGACCTGCCGATCGAGAGCATCGAAGTGAGCTCCAACAACGACGACCGCCAGTACTTCGCGCTCACGGCGGACAGGGGCTGGCGACCATTGTACAGCACCCCTGGGGAATGGATCATGGTATAAGAGCGTTTTCCAAAAAAAGTGTACATCTTTAAGAACAAAATTAAGGAAAATTTAACTTTTTCCATTTCGTCACGAAAATTAGCCATACATTTCGATACATTAATTTTCGTGACGAAATGGAAAAATTAAAATTTTCTTAATTTTGTCCTTAACGATGTACACTTTTTTTGGAAAACGCCCATAAACAACATTATTACAACAGCTTTGCTTCTAGTAATTTTTGTTCACAAGTCTGAGTCTACCAGCAGATTTATTCAATAAGAAGGAAACCATTTATAAACAACAATACCACACTGATAAAATGTAGCATTAAACTAGCCTAACAAAAATAATCATTTTTGAGGGAAGCTTTTGTTGCCAATTGTGTTTTTTTTGCCATAGTCATGATCTGCTTATCAAGACGATTCTAACGAGCTCTAACACGACCGGTTTATCTTGTGTAATTGAAGAGTTCTTTTGCCTTCCTTTCGTCTCTATCATCAGACCAGCTCCATGGTGCCATATTTATTTGATTAGACACACTAACAATACACATGGCTTACGCTGTGAGAAATAAATTAAATGAATGTTCTGGACTAGCCTGTACATCAATTACAGGTGTGCAACAGCATTCACCAAAACACAGTAATTCAACTAAAAAATATGTAAGTTAAGACTGCCAATGGAAATTTTGAGAGAAAAAAAAAAAACTCAAATTATAAATTTTGCGAATAGTAAAACACCACTTTCATATCCTCTTGAGGCCCACCATACTAAAATCCGGTAGATTTTTGTGAGTAGGAATTTGAATTTACCAGCTAGGAAATAAAGTTCAATTACCTTTGCACTTAAATGACATTTTCATTTTTGAAACAAATCAAAATGAACTGTATGAGACCTGAAATAAAGTTTAAATTGAATTGCCTGAATTATGTACTTTCTATAGCACAGCGGGTCTTAAGAAGATATTATTGCATTGTCATCGGGTGAACATATAGGTAAGTATGCCAAATTTCAGCGTAATCGGATAACGGCAAGTGACTGAAAAATGGATTGCAAATTTTGACGGATAACTTACATACCTATACTTACATCTGAACAGTGCAAGTTAAATAAAAGCTTGTAAAAAGAAAAAGAGACAATAGATGCTTAGTGATCACTTGATAAGATAGTTGTTGCGAAATGGTTCCAATTCAGCTAGAACCGTGTCATAATGACAGCGTCAAATCACAAGAAATAAATTATGTCTAAGTTAATTATTGGCCTTCTGCGACAGGGTTTAATACTGAGTTGACATTTAACGTCATAAAGTACCATGTCATTTTGATGGCAGGTTTCGAATGCCGAAACAAATTATGGCGGCACTTGAGTCTAACAAAGAATAGCGCTTTAAAGCTTAATATTTCATAAACGGAATACTTAATCGAAAAACTGTTTTTACAAACCCGTAATGTTAAAGACCTATCCAACAACACCAAACACAATAGGGTAGATGAGAAAAAAAATACATCCCCACGTTATGTGTACGGGAAGTACACTAAAAGTTTTTTTTTCATCATTCCATCTTAGTCTACAGGGTTGGCAACGCCTTTGAGATCTTTGAGGATTATAGTCCTAAGAATTCAAATGTCTATGGGTCTCAGATTCCGCTTACCATCAGGTGGTCTGAGTACTCGTGTGCCTTCTCACTAACATAAAAAGAAAAAAAAAACCACTTTGTTGGCGTGACTAATATGCATATTAATGCCAAATTACAGCTTTCTAGTACTAAGAGTCTCTGCGCTAGGATGGATGGACATGGCAAAACTATAACGGTTCCTATGACTACGGAACCCTAAAAAGTCCATGTCCAAAAGTCCAGTGTCATTTAGTCATAGTCTTATAAAAGATGAATAAATCACAATATCGTTCATGAATTAAAATATCGATTTTAGTCTATAAGTAGTAATATTAGTAATATTTGAAGAATGTCCTGTTGACCCAGTGTAATTTAAAGTGAAAAATTTTCATCTAGACGGCAATCGTTACTAAAGACAAAAATGAATATTATTTACTATGAAAAACGTTTCAAAAGTAATAAAATAACATTTTGTTTACCGTTTCTATTTTAAAATGTGGAGATAATAAATACTATTTTGACAGCAACATCGATATGTTTTTTTGTCGCAATAATGTTCTTCTATATCACTTTAGTATTCTTACCCCGAGTTAACACACGTATGCTGATAATACCTAGTAGTAAGCTAATGTCAAAGTGAGAAACATTTGAACTTCTTACCGGCAACTCCAAAACGCTTTAGGGCGTTTTCCAAAAAAAAGTACCTACAGTTAAGGACTAAAATTAGCAACGGTAACTTTTCCATTACGTCACGAAAATTAACTATAACTGCTTTAAGAGAAATAGTTGCATCTCAGACAAAACTCCTGTAGCAAGTTCAACCATATTACAGGTGGGGTTTCAATCTACTATGCTTATAAATACCGCCGATTGGGTTAATATAATAGAATAGAATCATTTATTTCAGGCTATTGCCCATAATAATTTGTTAGATACAGAATACTTAGCCTAGGTTAGTGATTATAACATTAAGAGGGCAGTATATAAAAATATGAATAATTTTCGTGACGTAATGGAAAAAATACTGTTGTTAATTTTTGTCCTTAACTACAGGTACTTTTTTTGGAAAACGCCCTTTAACAACCTAGAAATCCTCTCATCACCTTCCTTACAGTTTGACTTCACCTCCCCCCGCAACATAACGGGCATCAAGACCTCCGGCGGCGTCAACGGCTGGGTAACCTCCTACAATATCCTCTACACGTCAGACCTGGCCACCTTCAACCCAGTCATCGACAACACCGGGGCGACCAAGGTCTTCCCCGCCAACTTTGATAAGACCAGCGTGGTGGTGAACGAGTTCCGGCCGCCGATTCACGCGCGGTATTTAAAAGTGTTGCCTCTGAAGTGGAAGGATAATATTGAGATGAGGGTCGAGCCTATCGGATGCTTTGAGCCGTATCGTGAGTATTGATTAAGTTATGATCAGCTTCAGTAAATGACTATTGTAAAAGATCCTGCCGTTTGGACAATATATTTTTTTTCCAAATGTGTTGTTTTCCAACCTTTTGCCAAATCGTTTTTTTTTTCTGTAACTGTGAATATTGCAGGATTTAATTCAGGACCATCGTGTAGAAGGATTGGTTTGGGTAGGTTAGATTTATAAAAATCTTGAGATATTTATAGTTTCGGAATAAATACTGGTTTAGGCAATGAAAAGGTTGGGAACCGATACAACAGGCCAAAAAAAAAATCGGTCTAAAAGAAAAGAAGTCAACTCTGACACTTGTCCGAATGATGTATTTCCGTAAGTATTGTAGTCCGAATTACATTACAAAAATATTAAAAACATAATAATTAATTATAACCTCAAACTGTCCGCGATGACAGGTGTTAGGAGTGAATTTTTATCTTCAAGGATTTGCAAAAATGTAACAAGGTAAAATTCCGGGATTTGATTCGCGGTTTGGGCGTATGTTTTTTTTAAATATTTTAATGCCGGTTTTTTTTAATTACTTTAACTATTATAGTTTCCGAATTCCCCATAATGAGCCATTTGAAGTCTTCTGCTAATTCCTCAATTATGTCTTAAGAATAATAATAAATAATAAGTATTGAAATTGCATCTAGTGTCATCCCTATTCGTTTGTGCACCTTATCCAGGGACACAGTGTATATTTACGATGATCCCTCCCCACAGCGGTGACCACGGCCAGGCCAACACAGTCGCCCCTGCAGGTGAGCACGGAGGCCTGCGCGCTGTGCCCCGGCACCCGGGCCTCCAGCTGCGACTGTCACAACGGCACCGCCAAGTACTTCGACGGAGACGGCTGCGTCACCCGCGACCAGTGCCCGTGCGTCGAAGGTTTCATGACGTGAGTGGACTACGGCTCTTTTCTAACTTAAGTGAATCTAAATATTTATGCAGATGTATGTTTATTAAGGGATCAGGGTGACCTATTATTATTTCGAAAGACTTTTCAACGAACGTTTCGACGTATCGAATTTTCATTTCATCGAAAAGCATTTCTCGCCGCAGGTTTTTTCTTTAAATCATAATTCAAATTTAACCTACGTAAAGAGTGTTTAAGATATCCCGAAAACGTGGTTTTAGCAGAAAATAGCGTTTGATGAAATGAAATTCGATGAAATGATACAATCATTGGTGGGTTACCTTTTATCAGATCTGTTAGTTAACTCATAGACTTTTTTGATCCGCGAAGCCGCGCCCCACCATTCAAATTTAAGTTGCTTAATTGTTCGTAAAATTGGTTGCTTCATTGGTCGTAGTAGTGGTTAAAGGACTTCGTGTTTGTATTCATTATGAATGTAAAAGTAACTTTGTCCGTCTGTTTGTATGTTCACGGGTACACCACGCTTATACGATTTCGATATCATTTGTTATGGATATAACTTGCGTCCCGTGAAAGGACACAGGATACATTTGTCCCGTAAAATTTAACAGTTCCCGAGGGAATAGCAATAAGCGATATCTACGTGGAGTCGCAGAATCAGCTAGTCGTTAGTAAAATGTGAAACAACAAATAACTACTTATGACATGCAATGAAAGATTTTAATTCATAGAGTTCATAGAGTTCATAACATGGATATGGAAAAACATCACTGTACAGTCGACTACAAAGAGATGTATCCAGTTTAGGGCCTTATTACGAGTACAATGGAATAATGTGAAAAAATTGATACATCTCTTTTTAGTCGACTGTACGACGAAAGGCGTTGTGATAGTAATTTTCATGGCTACCTATCTGAAACACTAAAAGGGCGGTTTTCAAAACAAGTGTACATCGTTAAGGACAAAAATTAAAAAACTTTTAGTTTTTCATTTCTTCACGAAAATTAACGTACCTATAAATGTATGGCTAATTTTCGTGACGAAATGGAAAATATTAAATTTTCTTAATTTTGCCCTTAACGATGTACACGTCATTTTTTGAAAAACGCCACAAACGTTTGCCCGCTGTTACGTTTGTCCGAATTTTCACAAGTTAGAAAGTACATTTTTTCTCGAACCATTTAGCATTGCTGGAATGTTACAAATCAAAAGTAACTTAACCTACAGATTCTCTTTGAAAAATTTGAAAAGCTCAGAAAAATAAGATTTTTTAAACTTATGTAAATTCGGACCGACGAAACAGCGGGCAAACGTTTTTAGTGTTTCAGATAGGTCACCAATTTTGATCGGCTTGTCGGTAATTCGGGGACGAAATGAAAAGTGAGTTGTGCGAATCACAGGACAGTATAAATCGTAACGGTCGCGCGCAGGTACGCCGTGGGCTCGTCGTTCCGCGGGGCGCAGTGCGACGAGTGCGTGTGCAAGCTGGGCGGCGTCACCGACTGCAGGCCCGTCACCGAGTGCACCTGCAACGCGGTACGTACCATAAAAAACTTTTATAGGGAACATGCATATATTTCTTACGCTCTCTGGAAAGTGCTATGGAAGAGAGGAATAACTGTATACGCGAAATAATTATCGTGTCATTTTTTCATACGATATGAAGTTTCAAAAAAGTCATAGTTTAGACCCCTTCAGAAACACCCTATACAAAATCAACGACAGGAATGACGTCACAGTTGTTGTTCCATTTTTTAAATATAAGGAACTTCCTATAAATAATTTTGCATTGATCACGTAAATTACTATGTTTAAGCAACATCGTTGAATTGAAATATTACGTAAATAAAATGAGCATGCCGAAAAAAAACAAACAAGTTTTAAAATTTTAACAAGTTTTTATTATATAAAATCTTAATAAACGAGTCAAAACGTATTAGTGTATGGCGTTTTGTATGCTTTTTTTACATTCCCTCGTAAATCGTATCAATGTAACTCAATTCTGATTTTCATGCATGTTCTCAATTGTTATGCCACAATGGAACCTTGTCATAATAACAGCTTTAAATTCCGTCCATATTAGCCATTGCGATAGAGTTCTACAGTAGACCAGCAATTAACCTATGATACCTATCAAGTTACCCGTGAAATACCTTGGTAAATTAGGCTTACTGAATAATCAATGTATGTACCCAGAATTATAAGCCCCCCACAGCGGGGTTTCGTCAACGGTGTCTTGGAAGCATTATTTTTTTTTACTACAAATTATCTATAATAACCCACATGTTTATTATACGTATTTAAGATTTGATTTAAAAAATATTAATAAATATTGAAAGTTAGCCATATGATTCGCATGATTCATCTGAATAATTATACATAATAAAAAACAAAAATAATCGAATTGAAATATACAATACGCACCATATTTTTCCTCCTCCACCTTTACAGGACCTAGTACCAAAGCTGTCTTCGACCTGCGAATGCCTCTGCGAGCCATGCCCATTAGGGACCAAGATATGTCCCACCAGCAAGCTGTGCCTACCACTCGAGAAGTGGTGCGATGGGTTACAAGACTGCCCAGACGATGAGAGGGAGTGTACCACCACTCCCGCTGTGACCACCACCACTACCACCGTTACAACAACCGTGGAGCCGCCCGTGGTCACCGATGCCGAGCCCACGGAGGGTGTGTCGCCACCTATTGCCACCACCTCTGTCAAACGTAAGTTCAGTCTTGAATGGGAATGGACGACACAGTTAGCAGTTGGTAGTGACCGTGGTGCCGGGTTCGATTCCCGGCCAGGCCATGGCGAAATATATTAGTGGTGAATGTCACACAAATTGACCTAGTCACAATCTAAGTTCTAGGATAAACTTACTTATATAGAGAAATATATACTTAAATACATAGAAAACATCCAAGACTCGGGAATAAATACTCGTGCTCAGCACACAAATATCTGCCCTTACCGGGATTTGAACCTAGCTAGCTTCAGTACTAACTAGGCCAACGTGTCGTCATATAAGTATGTATTTCAATATACAATAAGTATCTTTATCGTTGTCTAGTATCCATAGAACGAGCCTAGGGTAATAAATTACTAACAGTAAGCTTTTTTTTATGTTAAGGGGAACACGAGCACTCAGGCCACCTGATGGTAAGTGGAATCTGAGACCCATAGACATTTGAATCCTCAAGACTATTATCCTAAGACCTCATATGCGTTGCAAACCCTGAGGACTAAAAATCTCACCGGTTGTCTTTTCCCCACACCGGAACACAACACTGTTTCGATAACTGTTTCAAATATTTTTTATAAAGTATCATAGTCAACGTTCATCGGATTAAATAGAAATTAACTAAAATGCTGATCACTAACCATGGATGCAATTCAATCGATTTCCATACAAAATAAACTTAAACCAAGACTGCCTTACAACAAATGCATATTTACGTATAATACCTACTCAGTTTTCGAAAAATTCATAGAAAAGACTCAAACTTGAAAATGTTATAAATAATAATCATTTATTTTTTTCGTTACGCTTATGTCACTTTTAAGTTTTGAGTTACGGTGTATGGAAATTGCATTTGCATATTATACATTATCTCGTAGTCATACATAATTAACTGTCATAAGAAAGTACAATTTATCGATAATTTATTATCGTTTTGATGTCCCTGGGTCAATTTTATTCGTGCTACAAAAACTTCTATCTCTGCACATCACTAATGGTAGGAGCCACCAAACTGCCCACTTGATAACGGAGTGTACATACCCACGCGTAATGCAATCTGTGCAAGCGAGATAAGAATAACAATTAAGTAATACTGTTTCAAACTCGTCTCGATTCGGGAACAGGAACGAACGGGTCTATATTGCTTGGCCTAGTATAATTTGCTCTAAACTTGCGTTATAAATTTTCACCCGTGTGGTTGCCGGGTTAGAATAGTGCCACTCCATGTCTTCCCGTGGATGTCGTAAGAGGCGACTAAGGGAATGAGGGCTTCTAGTACTGTTAGGCGATTAGCTTGCAACCTGTCACTAATACACTGGTAAACATCTTAGCCTTTTTGTGCAAAATATGGTTGCAGAATTGCCAACAACTCTTATTGTAGTTGTTGGTATTTCTGCAGCTCTGCCTACCCCACTCTGGGAATGAAGGCGTGATAATATGTATGTATGTATGTATAAATTTTCATGATCGCATGCTATAATCATCCATTAGATCTAAACTCCACTTCATATAACTATCATAATTATTCTATCATTTCAAAATCTCTAACGTACAAAATCTATAACATTTCAAATATGTAATATAATGTAAGCTAATGTAGTAAAATTTGCAGTATATGCTTTTTTAGACAGAACAATGGGTTTATAACCCGCCCAAAAACTTATTTACAACAGAGTCAACGGGGCTCCGCTGAACGGAGCTCCTATTTCTGGGTGTTTTGGTTCTCCGGACCTGCTCCAAGCGAAAGTAACCTAAACTTACATCCTTGTGTTATAGATTTCGTTTCTATAGATATTAAGATTGGAGATTTGAATAATAATATTAAATAAGCATTACAGATTTTTATTGTTATGGATTCGGATTTGGAACAGGTAATAGTTATAGCTCATGAAATTAGAGACTGTGAAATTGAAACATTTGATTTTCGATCGAATGAGGGTATACCTGAAAGAACATAATATATAAAAAATTACAGCGCAAGTTCGAAAAAGTGCCTGGAGTAAGCTAACAAACGTTATTGGGACACTGAGAATTCTTGGAGGTAACAGAGGTTAGTTAGTTTGTGTATGTAACCATTTTATTGTATGTACAAACGGAAATATAACAAATACAACTTCAAATTAAAAAATAAAATAAGGATTTACAAAGTTAAACTTTAGGGATTATGGGATTCCTGTTAGTTAACTTGCGACAGGATGTTTAATTAAATTTTCCGTCATTTCATGTCATGTTGCGCAAAACAGTGAACATATTCAACCAGTTACCCTAGTTGGTAGCCCCGGGTTCGATTTGGGTCAGGGTAGTATTTGGTTTTGTCTTGTGTATTTGTTTATTTATTTATTTCCATATTTAAGTATGTTTATCGTAACCCAGTAGGTACCCATAGTACAAGCTTAGGTTATTGGGACTAGGTCAAATAGTGTAAAATTGTCCCCCGATATAATAGTACATTTTGATACAAGTGCGGAAAGTATGTCATTTTACACGAGTCCCGAAGTATCTTGGCCCGAGCTGCAAGCGAGGGACAAGACTCGGGACGAGTTAAAATGACATTTCCGCACGTGTATCAAACGACGTTTTTTAATACATTTGCGAAAAAATATCAATGAATCAAAATAAATCAGTAAATAAAACTATTACAAGAGACAATTTTACTTTTAATTGACACAGACTTTATGAAATGGTAACGGTTGTGACTATTCAGCCAAATAAAAAAAAGTCACAGTAATTAATTTACCTATGTTTAAAAATCTAAAAGTATAATTCTCTATTAAGCAGCGGTAATGTATAAAGGTGGATTCACATTACGCCTTACTGGGCTGGGCCAGGTTTCAGCATGGTGTAATGTTAATTCACCTTAATACGCAACTATCTAATCATTCGTAATACTAATTCAGATTCAGCCATCTTGATGAGAGCAGTTTTTTTTTTTATATTACCTAGATACATTTTATGTGTGTATGTATGTAGGTATGTATTTAATTTTAATATTTTAAATTATATAACCTATGTATAGTCTCAATGCTAAATGACGTAATCAAAAAGTGGTTGAACATGCAAACTCTTTGGTTGGATGCACGGCTTGGAAGTTGAAACAAAACTATATTAAAAAAAAAGGAAAACTATAATGCACTAGTGCGTAATATCCAACTTTCCGCACGATATATATACAGCTACGAAAAGTACCACTTTTTGAGCAACTGTGTTAAAAAAAAATTTTTAGGGAAAAATACCATTTCACTATTGTTTTTTGTAGGAGAGGGGCTCCTTGTCTGATAAGCTGTACATGAAATTTCAAATTTCGAATATCAATACAGTGTATCGCATACCTACAGCTTGACAACCCATGTCATCATTTTTAGTGTGACTTTGTGTCCACACGAGAAAGTAAGAGAGACATAATTTGCACCAAAAAAAAAATCTTTTTAACTCGTTTTATTGTCGTAATATATTATATTAACGATACAAAATCATTTCGTCTTGTTTTGTATTCAACTGGGGCCTGTAACAAAGGGCATCCTAGCTTAGTCCCCAGAGCCGCTGCTTCACTATGTAGTTATTTTTATGTAATATCATTTTCACGATTTACATTTACTTTTTCAGCGAGAGAATGTCCAGTAGTCGCATGTCCTCCCGGCTACATGGTCCGCCTGCTGTCAGCTAGCCGCACGAGTTCGTCGACGTCTGATCTGCCCCTGCCTCGTCCGCGCCAGTCCTACCAGAGGTACCAGCGGGGAGGCACCCAGGGAGGCAGTTCAAGAGCGTTCTCCAAGGGAGGGTCCGCTAGAGGAAGTTTCGCTAAGGGCGGTGAGTCTAAAAAAACATACACCACCATACCACAAACAGGGAGATTTTTGTAAGTGGGAATCTGAATCTACCAGCAAGGAAATTAAGTTCAATTACCTTTGCTCTTAAATCCTATTTTCAATTATGAAATAAATTAGAATGAACTTTATACTCGTTAAAATAAAATCAAAAGTAAAATGCCTTGATTATATGATTCCTATAAAACACCGGGTCTCACGAGGTTATGTCTTCACCATGTCAGTCGAACCACGTCCACTCCTGGACTTGGTTGTCTCGAACTGGAGATAAATCCCAAAGATTTTCTGCATTATCGGTCTTGCTTCTCGCAACCAGCGCTTCCAATGAACCTTTTCATATCGCTGGTCAACTTATAGGAGACCTGCCAGTTTGTGCCTTCAGATACGTGGTCATCACTTCAGCACCATATAAATAAGTTTCGGCGAAAAAAATTTTTTTTTTGTGTCAAGTTTTCGTTGCCGACTGTACGGTTTTTTTTTTCAAATTCATGATCTGCTTATCAAGATCAAACTAATGAGTCCAAACACGATGGGTCTACGTTAACTATGGCGGCGACCCTGTCGCCACCTTCCAAGTCCATCATCAGATCAACTCTTAGATAACATAATGTTGCATTACCATATCGTCGGTCTAGATGTGACACCTCGTGACATCGTATTTTTATGAAAAAAAAGGTTAATTTACATTGTAACACCAGAAATGAGTCAAGGTGTCGATAACTCTTATGCACTTCACAGTAATGATGGCCGGATTTAAAATTATACTAAAATACGTCAAACGTAATATCGTTTTAACGTAGTAAAATAGAGGCCCAGAGTAAGTTAAATAAATCCTATCAATGTGTGGTCAAATTTCCAGTCGGTTCTTGGCAAGACTTGACAACTAAGCGATCATATTCGCTTGTCTAATGGCGATTTCTGGCAAACCTTGGAACCTTTTTTTTTTATACATTCCAATAATTTCAATGAAAACGCTGCCACTTCAAAATAAAAACATCTACCCCTGCCTTGACATTTGGAAATTCAACAGTTCATAATAAATTCTTTTTCTCCAGGCCAAACTCCTCAACTGACTCCGATCTTCTCCCTCGAGAGGTCTCCTTCCACCACCAAACAACCTACAGAAGAATGCCAGCAGTTCAAATGCGTTCCTAGGCTACCTCCGCTAAGACCTGGAGTGACGCGGGCACCGCAGACCTGTTCAACGCCGTTGTGCCCTCCAGGCTACACCTTGAGGCTGGAGACGGTGCCTACTGGAGTCAATGAATGTCCACAGTGAGTACTGCCATATATAAGCTCCCTTCAATAGCAAGCAGCCGATAGCATGGAGGGAATGTTCAAGTTCGTTAGCATAGTTGGCAGTGATCCCGTCTACAAAGCAAGCGGTCCCAGGTTAAATCCAGGGGTATTTGTGTGATTGAAAAAAGTAAATTCAGTAAATTGGCCAATTTAGTTTTTTTTCACGTCAGCAATGTGGAGTGAATCTACTAGTGCTTCGGACAAGACCATCATTGCGGAAAAGCACCGCAAGAAACTCCAGCAGAAGGTAGTTTTCGATGACCGCTTAGTGCTTCATGAGAGTGTTTGTTCCTGAGTCTTCGATATTTTCTATGTATTTAAGTATGTTTCTCTATATAAGTAAGCTTATCGTCTAGCTTAGGACTAGGACAATTTGTGTGCCATTACCCCCTGATATGTATCATGTTCCTAAGATTACTCTAAGATGGTTACCAGAGTTACCTGGCAAACTCAAATGGGCTTGCGCAAAAATAAATGGATTGGATGCCTGATGGCATTGTTTTTTGTCTCTAAGGTTTATCGTAATACTATGTAGTGTGGTGTCTTGTAAAAAATGTGCCCGATACTGCTTTTAAAAGAAAAATCTATGAAGCAGTCGTGAAGAAGCGGTCTTGTACAGTTGCTAATTAATTTTGAAGCTGTATTACTCTAATATTATAAATGCTAGTTTGTTACTGTGTGAGAGTTAGTGTCTTTATTAATTCTTCACGCTGACGGCTGGACGGAGCTGCGGAGATAGCTTATATCCCGAGTTAACATGTAGTCTATATTTTATCCCGGAAAAATTGTACGTTGTTGCCGAAGGTATAAAGAAGCGGATTTATGGACGAGTGATTTACATACAGTACGAGTACGAGTCCATAAATTGCATTTTCTGCGTAGGCAGACATAGTGCTTTTCTTCACTGCGAAAAAAAAAACATTTTAAGGGCATACATACATAACATCACGCCTTCATTCTCAAAGTAGGATAGTCAGAAGTACAGAAATACCACAACTCTAAAAAAAACTTGTTTATAATTCTGTAACCACATTTCGCACAATCAGGCCAAGAAGTTTACCAGTGTATTAGTGACAGGTTGCAAGCCCATCGCCTAACAGTACTACAAGCCCTTATTCCGTTAGTCGCCTCTTACGACATCCACGGGAAGACATGGAGTGGCACTATTCTAACCCGGCAGCCACACGGGGAAACATTTTAACATTTTAAGTTATTAGAATGAAATTGTGTGGTTTCCCGTGTGGTTGCCGGATTAGAATAGTGCCACCTTTCCATGGATGGCGCAAGAGGCGAGTAAGGGTAAAAAGGCTTGTAATACTGTTAAGCGATGGGCTTGCAACCCACAGAACTCTGTGTTGCAACCTGTCACTACGAGAAATACACTGGTAAACATCTTAGCCTGATTGTACAAAATGTGGTAACAGAATTATCAACAAGTAGGAATGAAGGCGTTACGTTATCTATCTATCTAGTATGAAATAGCCTAAGTATATTTTCATTTTGTATGAACACGGCCTGTCATAAAAGTGATATATTGTGACCCTAAACCAAACCAAAAACGTTTATATTTCCGAGCAGTGTTGCAAAAATACTGTTCTCGTTTGATCGTTGATGCGGACGGAGTCGCGAGTAGAAGCTATATTTTGAAACCTCAACAGATACGGCTGCGTGCCTCCGCCGGAACGCCCCGTGTTCTGTAACGTGACCGGCCGCACCTTCAACACCTTCGACGGCACCGAATACAAATATGACGTGTGCTTCCACATTCTGGCGCGCGACGTATCTCCTTCTGAAGCCTGGACTGTTCTTGGTAAGTCAAGCAATGTTATCTTACGAATGCACCGAGCCTCCAGTGGCGCCCTTATTAATATTATTGTTGTTTCTGATAAACTAAAGTATTATCTTGAAATGGAAGAGTGGTTTTTTGTTGGACAAATGAACACACAAAGTTTAGCATGTTGTTCAGTGTGTCTCTGGATAAGGGGCACAAACGAACAGGAATGAACCTCAATGCAATTTAACCACAAAGTAATGAAAAAACTGGTGTCATAATTGAATTATTAAGTATTTTTTTATCATTGTTTGCTGTCAACCCTATCGGAACAAAGTGAAATATCTCGCCTCATATGAGGTATTATATTAAAATGAAATAAACGTTTTTTTAATAATAGACCATTTCCTGTGCCAATTAAATAAATAAAAAATACGAAAAACACGCCAAACACAAAAAAAGTGTTAATTAATTGTAAATTCCTGATAATTCCTAAAATTACTTAAAAATATGCCTATGTTATTATCCGAAATCATGTTATTATTATATCAGATATCCGAATGTGCAGGATTCATCATTATGTTTTTCGTTCACCGTAAGAGAATTGGCTTATGTAATTTTTAAGAAAAACTCATTGGTACATGGTGACACCAGTCGACCCCCTGAGTCTTGTGGCTTCAGAATTGCGGATCGGAGTTACATTCCGCCCTATTCCATTATCTTAATCGCTTAAGACTTGTTGAGTAAACACTGAAGTTTTATGTTATTTTCTTGTAAAAGCTTGTAATTTTAATGTCAAAACCCGCTATCAGTATCCTTATTTTATAAAAAAAGGTTAAGGGAGCGACCACACCGGAGTTTAACGGTGCGTAAATTACGGTCTATCAAAATGCCATGTAATAAGTATAACCCATTATTTTCTTTATGCAACGACACCGTAATTTACACGTCGGTGTGGTCGATCCTAACTTGGCAGACTGCACCATATGTGTTGTAACATAACCACCAATCAGAAGTTCTTTAAGTTTAAACTTTATTCATACTATGAGTAAACACTAATTGTACCAAGGGGTTAAATTAATATCACATTTCTCCACCAGTCCGCAAGAAATGCCGCGTGGAAGGCTGCTCGAACGAACTCCTGGTCCGACAAGACGATCAGCTAATCCTCGTCAAGCCAACCCTGATGATAGAGTACGACAACTACGAGTACTCGGTCGAGCAGACCAGGCAGATCTGCTTCCAGAAGAACAGCTTCGACATCAGCCAGCTGGGCACTGGGCTGGCTATCAAGAGTCGGAAGTACGGGTTCCTGGTGCTGTATAATAGGGATGGTGATGTGAAGATTGGGGTGAGTTGAATTTTCTGATGAGGGAGAAAATTTGTCAGGAGTGCACGGTAATTATAGCGGTATTGCAGGTGCTTTGCTGGCTTCTAAGAAATGATTTCATTTTGGAGACAAACTTTTGATACCGACTGTACTTTTTTTGCAAAGTCATAATCTGCTTATTAAGATCTAACTAATGATCATTAGTTAGATCTTAATAAGCAGAGTCCCAAAACGGTGGGTCTACTATAAGTATAGAGGAGATCCTGTCGCCACCTTCCGACTCCATCATCAGATCAACTCTTAGATAAATATTGCGTTTTCATTGGGTTTATACAGGGTGTTCCAAAAATCGACGTCAAGACGAAAATAATAGGTGATAAGTAGATAGGGCAGCTCATAAGCTATCGATTTAACTCTCATTCGTCGTTCAGCGATTTTTAGTACTTTTGGAGATATTGATAATTTTAATTTTAATTATAGTATTTTTTCCTTATGTCGATGTAAGAAAAACCCTTAGGTTCATGTATTATTTTAATATTTTTTTAGTGGTTTCTTACATATAGAATCTTGCCAATTTGTCTTTCATGTCAATTTTTGTGAAATTACACAAAGTTTGTTTTTCTATACTAGATGAAAAGGGAACTAGGTTTCACTTAGTTAGGAGACGTTCCTAACCACAAAAACTGTTAGCTTATGCAAATCCTCCCACACAGGTATACAGAACTCATAGAGGCTACGTAGACGGACTGTGCGGTTTCTTCGACGGCACCGCGTCAAACGACATGCGCCTGCCGATCGGCGCGCAGGCCGCGAGCGTGGACGAGTTCGGACGGAGCTGGGCCAAGCCGGGTCTGTCCCCGCGCGCCTGTCAGACTACAGTCATACCGCCGGAGAGACAGAGGCGAGCTTGGGAGCTGTGTAATGTCATCACGTGAGTTACTGTCCTAGAAGTATGTGTCCCTGTCAGCAATTTATCGTTCACCGAACGTAGTATTTTCTGGAGTTGTTGCATTTTAACGTCTGCCGCGAATGTAAAACGGAAACGAACCGAAGATATTTTAATCCAAATTTAACTATCGCTGTGAAGTACAAAATAGGAATCAAAATATTCATTGACAGTCAAGAACCACTCTTGAAATGCGGCCAAGTCCTTAGCCTGGACCTCTGGCGCAGTTGCTTGGAGAAGCTGTACAAGTGCACCGACCTCCTGGTCAGCGGCACCAGGAGGTCCAAGGAGGAGTACCGCTGCCTCTTGGTGGAGCAGATTGATGATTACTGTATTAACTTAAGTTAGCCTAACATCTGTAAACTAACATTATGTAATACAATAAACATTTGATTATTGAGTATACACACCCTAAGCTAACCTTACTTATAGTTTTATTTGTAATAATCGTTTAAAATATCCAGCGGGCCTGTTATAATAAAGTTTTTCGCGGTTAATATGGACTTTTCAAAACGGAATATCGTCTCAGTTTCCAGTACCAAAATTGTAGGGTCGTAGGTTTAAAAAGTGTATTAGTCTAATTAAACCGTAATAAAACAGGTATATAATTATATAAACGGAGTATACTAGTACTTATACCCTTTTTCATTAAGACCCCAGAATTAATCTAAATAATAATTGACAGTCAGGAACCTCTCTCGAAATGCGGCCGAGTCCTCAACCTGGACCTCTGGCGCAGCATTTGCTTGGAGAAGCTGTGCAAGTGCACCGACCTCCTGGTCAACGGCACCAGGAGGTCCGAGGAGGAGTGCCGCTGCCTCCTCGTGGAGCAGATGGTCGCGGAGTGTCTAGCTGCCGACAGAGATCTAGATGTAGCCGCGTGGAGGATGACCTTGAATTGCCGTGAGTTGTGAAAATGTGATTTTAGGTTATGTATGTATTAGAAAAACAATACAATTAAGATTAATAAAAAGAATTTACAAAGGGGAACATAACCCCAAAAAAATTTACAGTTTCAATTCGTATAGAGTGGCTTACTCACGTTTTTTTTTTAAATAATGGAGAGCCATAACTCATAAAAAAGGTTTATCCAGTAAATGGGCAACACGCGCACTTTTAAATGTCAAAATTCTACGAGACCTTCCCAAGAGCGAAGAGACGATACGCACAATGCTTTTCATCACATTTGCAAGGAAACTGAAAAAAATACACTATTAAAGAAAACAACAAAATGAAAGGCACTCGACTCTCTAAAAGAGATGTCAACATGTCAACTTTTTTCGATATAGTGTTTCATAGATAATGCTAAGAATTGCCATTCGTTTTCAAACTTGACAGGCCATACTGCCAGATTGTACCGATTTTCAAAATTAAATTTAACAAAAATAATTGCAAATGTCTCGGAAATAAAAGTGAAATACATACATACATACATAACATCACGCCTTAATTCCCAGAGTGGGGTAGGCAGAGCTACAGAAATACCAACAAATTTAAAAAGACTTGTTGATAATTCTGTAACCACATTTTGCAGAAGTAGGCTAAGACGTTTACCAGTGTATTAGTGACAGGTTGCAAGCCCATCGCCTAACAGTACTACAAGCCCTTATTCCTCAGCACGGGAAGACATGGAGTGGCACTATTCTAACCCAGCAACCACACGGGATAAAAGTGAAATAATGCAGCTAAATGCACCATATAAGTTTTATATACAGTAAACTTAGTTTGTAGCCAAGTTTTGAAAACAGGAAATAAACCTGGCTGTTTTTAAACCTCCATAGTCTGAAATGACGTACGATATCTATATAAATTCTATATTTAAAAACTAAACTCATAACTCCCACGGGAGTCATAAAAATCTATAACTCCCGTGAGAGGTAAATCGGCTATAACTGCTCTATACGCCTGTGTAACAACACACTTTCGAAGCAAGTGTGATGAAAAAAAGTAACGTACTATATCGTTTCCAGCGGCTGACTGCCCGCCCCCATTGGTGCACTTCGACTGCTGGAGCAGGTCGTGCGAGCCGGCGTGCGAGGCGCGCGGCGCGGCCGGCGCCTGCCCCGCGCAGCCCGGGCAGTGCTTCCCCGGGTGCTACTGCCCCGAGGGCACGCTGCGCAAGGGAGCCGCTTGTGTCGCGCCGCAGGACTGCCTGGACTGTGAGTACTAAACACTCGCATACACACTAACGAACTGGAGCGCCACAGTTAAAATATCGCCAACGGATCGGAATGGTTTCGACCTCGACCTCGAACGATCGCCTTAAAGCTTTGTACCTTCTTCCTTAATTTTGGCGATTTTACCTGCTAAAGGCGTCTGTGGTTGGTGCAGTAAGGAAGGTTTAACTTTGTCAGCCATTCGAGTTTTTTTTCTGCTATAGCCGAGGAATTAGAGATTAATGCAATACAAAAATTAAATGTCGAAAGGTGGGTCACGATTGAACGTACCCTTAGAAACCAGGTGTTGTGCGACACGAATAAAAATGTTTATCCATCTAATGTGATGCTTAACTAGTTGTACTTGTACCATGTCATCAATTATTTAATTATCTTAATCATTTTGGGCAAATAAGATAGAAGTCGAATATCGTGTTGTATCAGACGGAGAAAAGGGTAGCGGAAAATAGTGGATAATCTCCACTGACAAGAGCTTGCGCGAGCTTTTAAGTGAAGAAGGTGGATACAATGATGATATTTAAATTCTTATTAAGGCGAATGCCGCGGCCTGGGCACTCCGGCGAAGTACACGACGTTCGAAGGCGACGAGATGCCCTTCCTGGGCAACTGCACCTATCTCGCCTCCAGGGACAAGAACGAATCTGGACAACACAAGTATGAGGTAAGAATCAAATGCTTCGAACAGCCTTGATACAGTATCTCATCTCGATAATTTATAGCCAGCATAGAATTAGTGTTTTAGCCTAAATATAATAATATATACTAGGTAAGATCCAAAAAGTTGGTTATGCTAACGCACGCTCATTCCATTGTGAGGAAACTTTTCGTTGCCCAACGGAATTGTTCCGCCTTCGTTCTTTAACTATGGTCCAACTTTTAGGTAGTCACCCATTTGTGATCTGGTCTGAGCCCAGAACCCATACCACCAGGCAGTATCGTTTGCCTTACCCACGCCGACGACTTTATTAACTTACTTTATGCTATGCTATCTTCTCTCATCTTCAAATGTATATTTTCAAGGTATACGCCACTAACGGCCCGTGCGAAGAGAGAACCAGCGTCGTCTGCACCAAGACCGTCCACGTCGTCTACGGCAATAACGTCATCCATATAACCAAGGACCCTGTCACTAAGAAGGTAACAATATCAATCCTGTATTCGGGTAGTACTGAGCAGATTCTACCTTCTATTGTCTCAAGTCTAGTTTTAATAATCTGTTCATAATGTTTGCGAGCAGCTCGTGACTTCCATCGGAGATGAGGTGGTGTTCAAATACCCGGCGAGGAAGGACTGGGTCACCATCAGCATGCTCAACCAGAACGACGTGGCTGTTAAACTGACCGAAGCCTTCGTTGAGGTGAGTCGTAGACGTTTCTCGCAGGTTTTTGGGGAGTTATTCTGAAGTAACCAGCTATCCTGTTGTAATTCCGAGTTTCCTAATAAAAAGCACGTGTATCAGAGGATTATTTTTTCTTACCACACAATAAATACACAGCACAAATTAAAGTATAGGATGACAAGTTTTAGATTGCACAGAACATTGGCCAATTACAGATTTTTATTTTCCTAATAGATCTTTTACAAATCTCCAACGCATTACGCTAACACATTATCAAATGTTATTAATATTATGATTAGGAATTGATCTAAACATACTACTAGTTGATATTTAAAATTATTTTTTAAAACAAAAGAGATAAAGAAGTACTAAAACATAGTTGAGGCTCGGTGGGAATCAGTTGCTTATATCTAGTTAGTAATTTATTCCAGATACTATATCGTTATAAGGGGAACCATGATGTGTTTTAGGACATCTTGAACATTGATTGCCTTGGTTAAGTTAAGTTAGACTTGTGACTGCCAAAAAAAATTACTCGTGCGGCGAATAATGCCTATTGATGAAATGAAAATTCTGCGTAATGAATAATAATGAATGATATAGGTGAAACACTTAAGCAAAGAACCTGTTGTATGTAGTTATGTACAAAAGGAATATGGAACTTAGGTGAAATTTCAAATATATAATGTCGAACGGTCTATACAGATGTGTTATAACTAAGAGTACATACAACAGAGCCTCTATTCCACTGGGTTCAAACTAAATCGCGTTTGACGTGTTTTAGTAATGTTTTAACTCGACCGCCATTACTGCCTAATAAATAAGACCTGTCAAAATTTTGACAAGATGGAAACGTGTCAAAGACGGGTCTATCATGTCATCGAAGCACCTTTCATAGAATGTATCATTTCATCGAATTTCATACTTTCCTAACCTAACCTAACCTAACCTGCGTAATTAATGTTTAAGATACCCTGAAAACATTATGGTTTCAGCAGAAAACAGCGTTCGATGAAATAAAATTCAATGATATTATACATTGGATGAAGTGAAATTCGATGAGTTACCGTCAAAGACAGTATCTTTTTACCGTGTAGAATCTCAGCCCAGGTCCTTTACTTAAGTTTGCCTTACCTCTCTTGAGACATGAATGGGGAATTAAGAACTCGAGTGTGCTTATAACATGCGATACTACGTTAATTACTTTGAACTTTTAGTATTATTATATTAATTACAGTTAATCAAAATCTAAATATCAATTATCATTACCCTTGAACGTTTAAGGGTTTAATATCAGTTACGATACCACACCAGTCCTAGGTTGCCTTTCTAAGCCAATAGGTGGTATCTCAAATTGATTAGCCAAAGCAGATACAGTCCTGTTCTGATAGCAATAAAGTTGCGATTGCTACAACGGTCTTGTTTATGATGCTGCTATTTGGCTGAGCAGTTCCTTATAATTTGAAAAACTGTCATATTAATGAACTCGCCTGTGAACAGCTGACGGTGGAGCAAGACAAGCTGTCGTTCTCGGTGCGTGCTCCCTCGCACGTGTACGGCGGCGTGACAGAAGGGCTGTGCGGCGTGTGCGCTGGCACGGAACAACACCTCGTCACCAGCAACGGGACCAGCACTGATGACTTTGAACTGGTGAGCGAGTAATCGTGGTGGCAATCCAAGATTTCGATACGGGAGAAGAGGCTGTCAGTTCGTTTCCTTTTATTTAGGGTTAGCCTAGGTTCAAAGGCAGTGCACCCTTCCAGGTTTCCCAGTGATATGCACATAGAGCTAGCGAGCCACGCGAAAAATTTGAGGTACTTGAGGAAATTTGAGGAACGCATTTGAGGTCTTAGGATTAAAGTCTTGACAATTCAAATGTCTATGGGTCTCAGATTCCACTTACCATCAGGTGGCCTGAGTGCTCGTGTGCCTTCTACTTAACATCAAAAAAAAAGGTTCAAAAGTTTTCTTCCCCACTCATGAAAATTGTATATGAGTGATTGAAGCATCAAATAAACGTTTTATCTAACTCATTAAAGTTTGGACATACAGATGGGCGAGCGAACCACGTAGGATTAATATTAGGGTCCCGTTTCACACCCCTTGGGTACGACACCCTAAAACTTAATAATTTTAACCTTTTCAAATCCTTACGTCAAATACACATGCGTCACTCACACGCCAAACATGTAGTTATGCAAAATTTAACTTAATCCATACGAAATAAAGTCTCTTTTCAACTTTACCTGTGACTACTATAAAGGTTGGTGGCATTGAAGGCACGACCGCTATATTCATTCATCTTATCCATTAACCACCCGCCAAGCAACAGTGTTCGCATTTTTGTGTTCCGGTGTGGGGATAAGACAACCGGTGAAATTACTAGCATACAGGCATTCCATCTTAATCCTCGGGGTTGGCAGCGCATTTGAGGTCTTAGGATTATAGTCTTGAGAATTCAAATGTCTATGGGTCTCAGATTCCACTTACCATCAGGTGGCCTGAGTGCTCGTGTGACTTCTCCTTAACATAAAAATAAATAAATATATATAATGACAACTTTAAGCGCCGTTGGCGTTCAAAAGATTAATTTTGTTAAATGTCTATAGATTTTATTTGGTTGCACTTTTTAATTTGGTCTATGTTTTATGTTGAAATGGATTATTTTTATTTGTCTCTTTAATTATTTAATATACTTACACTTAGTCCCCGGCGGCCCCGCTATTCCTGGCTCCGGTAGCGGCCATGGTAACGGTGGGGCAGGGGGTGCTTTAGGTAATCTCCGGCAGAGACCCGGCTACCAGAAACGACGACCTTTGGCCCTGGCAACATACAACTGCCGAACATTGCGGACCGACGAAAAGTTGCTGGAACTGGAGGAGGAATTGAGCAGGTTACGATGGGGAATCATAGGGTTGTCAGAAGTCCGTAGAGAGGGGGAGGACATGACAACCCTGGAGTCCGGTAACTTGCTCTATTTCCGGGAGGGCGACCACCAGTCCCAGGGAGGTATCGGGTTTATCGTCCACAAGTCCCTCGTGAACAACGTGGTGAAGATCGAGAGCGTGTCGAGCAGAGTAGCGTGCCTTGTGCTCAGAATGACCCAACGATATTCGTTGAAGGTCATACAGGTATATGCTCCGACCTCAACGCACTCCGACGATGAGGTGGAGGCTATGTATGAGGATGTTTCCAGAGCCATGCATAGCTCCAAAACTCACTTCACGGTTGTTATGGGGGACTTCAACGCAAAGCTGGGCAAACGAGACGGTGAAGAGCAGAGAGTGGGGAATTTTGGAGTGGGGCATAGGAATCACCGGGGCCACCTACTGGCCAGTTTTATGGAGAAGGAGGGACTCTATATGATGAACTCCTTCTTCAGAAAACGTGAGCATAGGAAGTGGACCTGGATGAGCCCTGATGGTGTAACGAGGAATGAGATAGACTTTATCATGTCGACGAAAAAGCACATATTCAATGATGTCTCCGTGATCAGTGCGGTTAAAACCGGTAGTGATCACCGTATGGTGCGAGGCTCATTGAATATCCAGTTCAAGCTTGAAAGGTCTAGACTGATAAAGTCTACGCTCCGCCCGGCACCCGCTCAGCTCCAAAACCCCGAAAGCTTTCAGCTCGAACTTCAAAACCGTTTCGAGTGCCTAGGTAGCGACGTGGACGATTACAACGACGGGTTTGTGGAAGCTGTCCAAACGGTCGGGTCTAAGTTTTTTAAGATCCGCCGTACAAAGATCAAGAAGCTCTCGGAATCCACCCTTAGGCTCATGGAGGTGAGGCGCGAGATGATTCTGCAGTCCTCTGGTGACGCTTGTCGCTATCGGCAAGTCAACAGACAGATCTCGAAGTCTCTGAAGCGTGATGTACGCCGATTCAATACTAAAAGTATTGAAAAGGCTATTGAGCGTAACAGGGGCTCTAAGGTGTTTGCCAGGGATCTGTCTGTTGGCCAAAGCCAATTGATGAAGCTGAAGACCGACGACGGCAGAGTCATTTCATCCAAACCTGAGCTATTGGCGGAGGTTGAGAAGTTTTATGGACAGCTGTACACGACAAACCGAACACCCGTCGAAAATCTAGCTAAAGACCCGAGGGCTAGATTAACCCGACACTATACCGAAGATCTCCCCGACGTCAGCCTATACGAGATTAGTATGGCCCTCAAACAGCTTAAAAATGGCAAAGCCCCAGGGGAGGATGGAATTACAGCTGAACTCCTGAAGGCGGGTGGTAAACCCATCCTTAGGGGTCTCCAGACGCTGTTCAGTTCCGTTCTCCACGAAGGGAGAACGCCGAAAGCATGGAACAGAGGTGTGGTGGTTCTCTTCTTCAAGAAGGGTGATAAAACCTTGCTGAAGAATTATAGACCCATCTCACTTCTGAGCCATGTTTACAAGTTGTTTTCGAGGGTCATCACAAATCGTCTCGCGCGCAGGTTTGACGATTTCCAGCCTCCTGAACAAGCCGGTTTCCGAAAAGGCTATAGTACCGTAGACCACATACATGCGTTGCGGCAGGTTATACAGAAGACCGAAGAGTATAACCTCCCCCTTTGCCTTGCATTTGTGGACTACGAGAAAGCCTTCGATTCGATCGAGACCTGGGCTGTGCTGCAGTCTCTCCAGCGGTGCCAAGTTGACTACCGATATATCGAAGTGTTGAAGTGTCTTTACGAAAACGCCACTATGTCCGTCCGACTACAGGACCAGAGCACGAAGCCTATTCCTCTGCAGCGGGGAGTCAGACAAGGAGATGTGATCTCTCCGAAGCTGTTCACCGCTGCATTGGAAGATGCTTTTAAGGTTCTGGACTGGAAAGGACGAGGCATCAACATCAATGGCGAGTACATCACTCACCTTCGATTTGCTGACGATATCGTAGTCATGGCTGAGACCATGGAGGAACTCAGTGCAATGCTCGCTGACCTCAGTAGAGTTTCCGACCAAGTTGGCCTGAGAATGAACATGGACAAGACGAAAGTCATGTCCAATGTCCATGTCGCGACAACTCCCGTGATGGTCGGAGGCTCTGCGCTCGAAGTTGTTGACGACTATGTTTACCTGGGTCAAACGGTCCAGTTAGGTAAGTCCAACTTTGAGAAAGAGGTCACTCGTCGAATCCGACTCGGCTGGGCAGCGTTCGGGAAGCTTCGCAGCATCTTTTCGTCCAAATTACCGCAGTGTTTGAAGTCAAAAGTCTTTGACCAGTGTGTGTTGCCAGTGATGACTTACGGATCTGAGACGTGGGCGCTAACAATGGGCCTTATAAGGAAGCTCAAAGTCACTCAGAGGGCTATGGAGAGAGCTATGCTCGGGGTTTCTCTGCGTGATAGAATCAGAAATGATGATATCCGCAGTAGAACTAAGGTTACCGACATAGCCCGAAGAATAGCTAAACTTAAGTGGCAGTGGGCGGGGCACATTGCTCGCAGGACTGATGACCGATGGAGTCAGAAGGTTCTTGAGTGGCGTCCACGGACCGGGAGACGAGCTGTAGGTAGGCCTCCAACAAGATGGAGCGACGACCTTGTAAAAATCGCGGGAACGCGGTGGATGCGAAAAGCACAGGACCGGTCTGAATGGAGAGCCTTGGGGGAGGCCTATGTCCAGCAGTGGACGTCTTTCGGCTGATATGATGATGATGACACTAGTTCTTTTGAAGTCTTCCAAATGCCTAAAAACCAGGGTCGTGGGTCGTGGTCCTTCATACCACGGCATCATGCTGTGTCTTTTTATACTTTGTCAAACCTTTTTTAGGGTTCCGTAGCCAAATGGCAAAAAATGGAACCCTTATTGAATCGTCATGTCTGTCTGTCTGTCTGTCCGTCCGTATGTCACAGCCACATTTTTTCGAAACTACGAGAACTTTACTGTTGAAACTTGGTAAGTAGATGTATTCTGTGAACCGCATTAAGATTTTCACACGAAAATAGAAAAAAAAACAATAAATTTTGGGGGTTCCCCATACTTGGAACTGAAACTTTTTTTTTTTTTCATTAAACCTTTAAAAATATATTGAGGTTTCTAATATTTTTTTTCTAAACTGAATAGTTTGCGCGAGAGACACTTCCAAAGTGGTAAAATGTGTGTTCCCCCCTCTCTGTAACTTCTAAAATAAAAGAAAGATAAAACTAAAAACAATATATGATGTACATTACCATGCAAACTTCCACCGAAAGTTGGTTTAAACCATTGGGTCTAGTAAGTAGTTTTTTTTAATTCGTCATAAATCGTCTTGCTGCTACAGAACCCTTCATGGGCGAGTTCGACTCGCACTTGGCCGTTTTTATTTGTGTTACATGTATTGTACCAAAATTTATCTCTTTTGTTTCAGTTCGGTGAGAGCTGGCAAGCCTCCCCCGCTACTCTGCAGGGCTTGGGGCTGGGGGCGCAGGCGCAGTGCGACCAGCCGCCGCCGGAGCCCGAGTGCGTGCCCCCGCCGCCCGACCAGAACGTCTGCTACAACCTCTTTAATAAGGACAAGTTTGGACCCGTGAGTCTCATTGTGTTTTGGTATAATTGACGACACGCTAGCCTAGATGGTAGTGACCCTGCCTTCGAAGCTAGGGGTCCTGGGTTCAAATCCTGGTAAGGGCAGGTATTTGTGTGATGAGTGCAAGTATTTGTTCCTGAGTCTTGGATGTTTTCTATGTATTTAAATATATATTTATCTATATAAGTAAGTTTATCGTTGTCTAGTACCCAAAGTACAAGCCTAGAGCTTAGTTTGGGACTAGGTCAATTTGTGTGACATTGTCCCCTGATGTGTATTTATTTATTTAACTCTGGGGTCCTAGTGACTCGTTATAAAAAGGGTGCATGTACATAAACGGAGTATACTATACTTTTTCACTTGATCTTCAGAAGACTTTTTTTCACTAGGACCCTAGTATTATCGATAGTGTCAATCCATATTCAAATGTCTATGGTTCACAGTTCACACTTACCATCAGGTGGCCTGCGTGCTTGTTTGCCTTACCCTTGTGGTAATATATATACATGTATTTATATCTCTTATAATTTACCTTATTAACATTAGATATACATTCATCTATATTTTGCAGGTTTCAAATTCATTTTTTCATCGTTTTTACGGACTATTTTATTTATTAATTTATTGGGTATTGTCACATAATTGTAGATAACAATAATCATAATAATTTTATTTAATAGCTATATTTGCAAAGTACTTAAGTACTTGACTTTTTTTTTATATGCTATGTCACAATGTGGGATTATTTTTTAATGAAAGAATACAATAATCTAAATATAACAACAAAAAAAACTCAACAAGACAAATAAAACCCTAAACACTAACGAAAGGACTTACAAAATTACTTAAAACTATACTAACCTAACAGACCGCTACAAAAAAAAAGATTTTTATTGGCTCTAGAATTTGTCACCTTAAACAGAAACTCAACTTTCCACCCTGTATATTTCGTTATTATCACAACCTCGCGTCAAAATGTCTCCTTTTACAACTCCCTCCCCTCCCGCCAGTGCCACGCGCTCCTGGACCCGGCACCGTACGTGGACGCGTGCGAGAGCGAGGTGTGCGCAAACGCAACCGACCTGTGCGCCACGCTCGAGAACTACGCCGGCGCGTGCCGCAGGCAGGGCGTGTGCCTCGACTGGCGCAGCGGCCTGTGCCCTAAGGAATGGTAAGCTGAGCAAATACAACATCTAAGCTAATACTATAAAGAGGTAAGGTTTGTGAGGTTTTAGGGGGTAATTACTAGATCTACTGAACCGATGTAAATGAAATTTGGTGTGGAGATAACTATGGTCCAGAGGAAGGACATTGGACACTTTTTATTTCGGAAAATGGAACAGATCCCGAGGAACTAGCGATAAACGAGGTATTTGACAGATACACGACACTATGATCAATGATGATGAATGATCTGATAGAGGAGCTAAGCAGAGCCGCAGTCGGATGCCACGTAGCCGGCGTTTGTGCCAACAACTTGAGCTACGCAGACGACATGGTCCTGCTGAGCCCCTCTATCAATGGTCTGCGGATACTTGTCTCTATATATATGGCAGATATTTGTGTGATGAGCGCGAATATTTGTTCCTGAGTCTTGGATGTTTTCTATTTATTTAAGTATTTATTTCTCTATATAAGTATGTTTATCGTTGTCTAGTTCCCATAGTACAAGCCTAGAGCTTAGTTTGGGACTAGGTCAATTTGTGTGAGATTGTCCCCTGATATTTATTTATTTATTTATTTATTTATATGTGAACGATATGCAAAAACACACGGGCTAAAGTACAATGTCAATAAGTCAGAATTTATGGTGTTTAGGTATGGTAGGGGACCGGATGTCATCCCCCCAGTGAAACTCAATGGTACTGAATTAAAAATTGTATCTAGCTTTAAATACCTGGGGCATGTACTTACTGAAAAACTAAAAGATGACGAGGACCTCGAGAGACAGCGACGGGCCATTGCTATTAAAAGCAATATGTTGGCGCACCGATTTGCTCAGTGCTCGGATCAGGTTAAGATAACGCTGTTCGGGGCGTACTGTCAGGCGTTCTACACTAGCCAGCTGTGGTATCGGTACACTAAGCGATCTTTTGACAGACTTCGAGTACAGTACAATAACGCATTCCGAGCGATGCTGCGGCTACCTTGGCGGTGTAGCGCGTCTGGCATGTTTGCCGTGAACGGAGTGGATGACGTCTTCGCCGTGTTGCGGAAAAGACTTTGGTCATTTAATGCGAGGCTGAGCGGGTCGGGCAACAGTATTGTTGAGGCGTGCACGAATTTCTATTATTATTTTCGGAGCGAAGTACGTTATTATAAATTATAAATTAAATTGAATTAAATTGTAAATTATAAATTAGATTAGATTAAATTAAATTATTAATTATGAATGTTTGATGTTAATATTGTTAACTATTTAATTAATTGATGGGTTTATACCTAAATAAAGAATCTTTTTTTTTTTTTTTATTTAATATCAAATTGTAATTTAATAGTATCGTCCTACATACACCCGAGTAGAGCTCGGTGGCTTGGGTACTATCTACTAAATATAAAAGAAGAAACTGACTCTGATCGGTCAACGCGCAGCTGAAACCGCTAGAGCTAGGGACTTGAAATTAGGAGGGAATATTTGTTTGTTGTTCAAGGGCGTCATCAAGTATTTAATAAATACAACACTACTAGCGACCTGCCTTTGCTTCAATTTATGTGAGTATTTAGTAATACCCGCACATAATCCAGAATTTATTGTACCTACACTAGCTCTTGCCCGCGACTTCGTTAGATTTCGATTATCGTTATAACCTAGGGAGGTTTAAAAATTTCCTCTAAACTCTTTCTCTCCAGCGAAGCTCCGTTCGTGTACCGCGCATGCGTGGACTGTGAGCGCACGTGCGAGAACCACGCCGAGCTCGCCGAGGACCCGAACAAGTGCGGCCAGCAGCCGGCAGAGGGCTGTTTCTGTCCGGAAGGCCAGGTGAGTGTCATGAGGTTTTATTCTCTAGTTTTTATTACTGGCCACTATTTTTTTATCATTAATGGTTTTGTTTTCCAGAAAGCTAAACATAGCTTAATGATTTTATCAGTTTTAGGGCCTGTTTCACCATCGACAAGTAATTTTATCTGTCAAATAAAGATAGCCCTCTGTTTGTTTATTTTCAAGTGTAAGAAAGGGAAAGGACTAAATTTATTTGACAGATATGCTTTACTTGGCCATTGAAAAACAGGCGGTTAGTATGTTAGATAGTAAGTGGCGGATTTCACATACAAAAAATACGTGTCTTTTTTTGTACAAATGTACGAGTTTAGTTTCAAATTAAAGGTTTTGAGGCATAGGTCTCGATAAATTATGATTTATACATAAGAAATCTACCGCATCTGCAGAGTTGCGCAGTGGAAGCGTGCTAGGCCCATAAGCTATAATAGCTTAGCTATTAATCAACCTGCACGCTCAGTTATGTGAGTGTGAGTGAAAAAAGTAAGTAGGTAGGGCGATAGATGGTAACACAAGTAACAGAAATGCCCAAGACCACGATAGAATGATGTAAGTTTAGTTTAGTTGGACTAAGTACTTAGCTGTAATTTTGTGCTGTTTTGGCTTTAGCTGTTAAGGTACAAATTTGTTTAATAAATAAATAAATAAATAAATAACACATTGTTAATATTAACCATAACAATTACTTTATAACATATGTAAGGCAATAGCTTGAGGAACGACGTGATGAACTGATGACAAACAATTGATTTTGTAGTCGGTTAGTTTTAGCTTTATTTTGTTAACTTGAACTTGAAAGCCTTCAGCCTCTAAAGCACGCGGATCGCGCGCTAATGTCGCGAACGGCGCGAATACGATTTCAAGTACCTATTAATTCCGATTTTTGTTAGTTTTTTATCCCGCGAACTTCACTGAGAATAGACGCTATTTTACACACGCGCTATAACGTTTTGTAACTTAGTCAAAAGCGATATTCATCATAACGATATAAACTTCATATACCGGGTGTTGCCTGTAATAGGAGCAATAAATTTAGGGATCGTTTCCACACCACAAACGTAACAACATTTAATCTACAACTTTTGAAAATATAAAATTTTACCTTCCAATAAAATTATTATTATTTTTCCTGGAACGTCCGAGGTCCGCTATAGAGAGAGACATCGCTGTCGTTTTGCTAAGGTCGCTAGATGTCGCTTGTTCCATACCATAGATTCCCGCGTCAGCTCACCTTCCCGCCAAATTGTCCCGCCAACCAACCTGTCAACTAATCGTACGACTAACGAGCCGCCATGTTAGTTTTTCATTGTTAAGTACGTAATGCACTTTGGTGGCACCACCAGGTAGGCATTACTCGGACCTCGGACGTTCCAGGAAAAATAATAATAATTTTATTGGAAGGTAAAATTTTATATTATTTGTTCCGTTTCACGTCCGAGGTCCGCTATAGAGATTTGTCTGTTATCACCTGGTGGCAAGTTAGGAGCGAGACGCAATAATGTGACTAAACAAATGTGTTAGTGAAAACACAAAAGTTCTAAAAATAAAATAATATATATATATATATTATAACAATAGGTAATTTAATATGATTCAACAAACTTAATCAGACAGGCAGTAAATAAAGCTATTTAATCATAGCATCACAATCATGTTTAATTATGTGTACTCACTGAAATCACATATTAAACAAAGGAAAGATACAGGGGTAGAATAAACCGCATGCATCTAAAACGGCCCAATTAATCTTGAACAAAACTATAATAATCCTATATTTTAAATCTGGGCCGTATAAAATAAACAAATGACAAAAAGAAACGTCTTTTGTAAATAAACTTGATTCCTCTTTAAATTAATGTGTTTGTTTGTTACAACGTGGACAGGCTAAAAGACCAAGTAAGGTATTCGGAATACAGCTGAATTTAAATCGGAATCAGTACGTTACTATTAATACCGACGAAGGCAGCAGGTAATGATTAAAAAAAAAGTTTAAATTAATCAAGTCTGGTAAAATAGCATGTTACTCTTTTTTATACAGGTTGATAAAATATGCAATGATAACAGTATTACTATTGTTATTCTTGCCTGCTAATTTGTAAGCAATTTTACTACTTTTTAGGCAAATCATTTGCTGACAACGTTAAAATAAATCATGACAGCATGGTTAAATATAACAGATTAACATTAGTGAAACAGTGAACAAGTTTGATAGGGATCTTGAAGCTGAATCAACGCAAGAAGACGGTCTTTTTGGTAATACCTTCGAAAAGTAGCCTCATGCTTCCAATTTGCTTTGGCAAGCATATCGTTAATCGGGTAATTTTCAATCTAATTTAGCGAGGACACGGCCGATCGAAAACTGCCCGGTGCAGTGGCGTAATTATATCATCTGAGGCCCGTGGCAAATTCTTTGGATGGGGCCGTTGCTACAAAATTTTGTTAATTAAGTTATTTTTGAGGTCGCGGCCTCGTGGGCCGGGGCCCTCTCAGGTCGAGGGCCCGTGGCATTTTGCCAGCCCTGCCACCTATACTTAGTTACGCCACTAGCGCGGCGTTGCCTTGATCCCGGCCTCTGCCAGGCTTTTCAGCCAGCCTCCGATCCTCAGCGCTGGCACCCGTGAAAGGGGCTCTAAACGATACGAACGAGCTAGTACAATCACCTCGCACTCCAAACAAAACCAAAACAAGTTGGCGTAGCCAAAAAATAATAATATTATAACTTGGTTAATATTTCGATCTTGGGCTTCCAACAGAGTCCAACTACTGTTGGTAAGACGAGGAATCGGTTTTAGAGCCAAGCTCGCTGTGCAGGGTGATCGAACCACCGTTATCTACAAAGCTCACAGGATCGCAATGCAACAATGAAAGGTCATGTAAGTACTCTATGGCCTGAGGCCCGACCAAGAGTAAAAGTGCGGCCGTTCTTCTAATTCTAGACACTCCGTAGAGGTTATAAATGTTAACCTCGCTCTCGGTACCTTAGTACCGAATAAAATTTCTCGCATGCCACACCGGTGGATTCGGGGGCAAGGATATGGCTTTAAAAATATTACGTACTCAATGATTCGAAGATATTTTAACATTTGATGTCGACTCACAAATAGGGGCCGACTTATGAACTAAAATAGTTCGATACGCTAGCTTCTCAGACAAACAATTGTGTAAGGTACCTCGCAACCTGCTTCGGAGCAGGCTCCTAGTGGATGATTTGGTTCCGGGCGCACCATGGTGACCACCTCCTCCAGATGGGAGCATAGGTTTTGACCGTGGAGGCACGATAGTGGGACGCCGGCAGGATTCGCTCCTCCTCCGAGCAGTCCTCCCGAAACAGGCCAGGCTCCCAGCTCCAGGTCGGTCACCCGCGGAGGCGCGCGGCCCGAGCGCGTGTGCCCCGGCGCCCGGCGCAGCGAGCGGTGCGCTCCGGCCGCGCTCGCAGCAGCGGCCGCAGGACGGAGCGCTCCAGCGCGGCGTTGCCAGGAGGTACCTGCCCGGAGTGGCGGCACGAGGGCAGGGGGTGGGAAATGCCCATACCAGGTCGAATCGCCAGCGAAGCTGAATGCGTCGTAAAAGAGCGCGTTCGAGTCTGACAAGTCTGTCGAGACACAATTCGGCACGCGTGCGCGAAGAGGTCGACTGCTAGGATGCCCCAGCGGCATATCATCTGGGTGGCCCCCGCACGCAGGTGCCACCCCGGGGCGAGCGGGGCGCCCCGCAATAGCCCGCCGGTCTCGGTGTTGCAGCGGCCCGGCAGGTAGTGCAGCAGCAGCGACTGGTGCGGCCGGTCAGTCAGCGCCAGCAGTTGGAGTGTTAGGCGCGAGGGACCGTGTTCCACTTTCGTTCTCTATGTATGCGATGACCGCATACATCTATCTCCTTGCAGCTGCAATGCCAAGCCACTTGGCGAGCGCTCCACGAACCTTGCAGACTGCGGTCGTTTACTATGGGTCCCCACTGTCGGTCCGACGCGTCCGTGACTACAAGATTTGTCGGTGTCACGGCTGGATGTACGATCGAGGCTACAGCGACGTTTTCCACGTTTCACGTGAGATCCTTGCACACGGGGCTCGGCAGAGGCAGCAAGGTCCGCGCCGTCGGCGCGGTAGACGGCAGAGGACTGTACATGCGGCAATGTAACCTCCCCCTCGCGGAGCTCGGCGTCCCCAGCAGTCGCTACGCCTGCTGCAGGTTGCAGCGGCCGGAGGCATGACGCGCAGGCTGCGCTGGATGGAACTGACCTTTATCCGTGCCAGGGAGCGAGTGTTTTCCAGGGTTGCCACGTGATGCCCAAGATCTCTAAAGTCTACGTTGGAGTCGTTACGGACTTTTGTTCGGTTATACACCAGCCTAGGTTGTTGAGAAGTTCTGGCTACCTCTATCCGCTCCACAAGAATTCTCCTTGACTTGCTTGCGAGTAAAAAATCACCTATGTAGATTATTACTTTTATACCTCGTTTGCGTAGCATCTCCGCCACAGTTGGTGATGCTTGCGAACATTTTTTGGTGCGGTGGCAAGCCCGAATCGCAGAGACGTCATCTGCAATAACTGACCTTGGTATCGTGACGTGAACATGATAGTATGTTTGACTGAAGTCGAATTAGGCCCCGAGTTGTGAAAAGTTATGCATCTGTCGATGGTTAAATATCCGGAAGAGTGTCGGATTTAGATATAAAAACAGTGTCTTTAATTTTTTTTTTTTTTTTTTTTTTTTATTGAACTTTGTCCTTTTATATTAGGAAAAGAGGCGAAATGAAGCCTGGGAAAAAAAAAAAAGGTGCTGGCTCCAGAGTTAAATTCTGGATTTCTAAGGTCATCTCCGGGGATTCCGGAGACTGAAACGTACCTAACACTTGTAAATTTGAATGAACTAAAAGAGGTTTTCGAATTGGTTTCGAGCACAGGATATTAGATATAAAATGACTTTGGGGCATCTAAGTTTTTCCAAAAATCTACAGCAGAGTAATTTACGATAACTGTACTTTGGTTTGGAACTATATTTTCTTCCCCCCCCCCCCCTTTCTTTTTCTTTGTGATCGTACTTCGACCCTGTTTTGGATCGTTACCTTTTTAAAACGTTTACGCTTATTTGGACGCCGAAATGTCCTAAATTGACAATAATTAAAGGGAGGCGGATCTTATGGATTCTATCAATTACGACAAGTTTTTGTAGGTAGGCTGAGAACAACATGTATTCCGACCTCTGTGGAATTGTATCAATCTCTTCGCGAATGTATTTATTTTTCATAGAGTTAAGCAAATAAAATCGCCGATCAGCCAGAGCTTCGGCTCGCTTTCCCGCAACAATCTGAAGGATATCCTAGGAGATTGTTATAAATTCAGATTGGCCGTCGAATAAATACTTTAAATTAGAAGTTAAATCAGTTTGTGATCTTTACAATCTCCAGATTAGCATACCATTGAAATAAGGTTAGACAATTAAGAATTAAATTCCTCATTTTGAGCAATACACGCATTTGAATGGGGTGCGAAGCTGCGCCTCCGCGAGGGCACTATATGCAGGGCTTCTATTCTTCTGTCTTACAACGATATAACGTTTTACGTATTTTAGAATCGTTTATGTCACAGTCGCCATTATTGTAAATGACATAAGAGTTATCAAAACATTGACTATACGGAAACACGTCAAAGACGATATCGTTATTACCGTATAGAATCCCAGCCCAGGTTACGTAATGGCGCGGGGCCTTCGAGGTGGCGTAACTCAACGTTTTAACCTCGAAAAAACCAGGGGAAGCTAGGTATTTATTTTTTACCTCAATCTCTCGAACGAATTTCCATTCGAGACTGCTAAACTTAGACAGAGCACAAATTCTAGCAACTCGATCGGGTTTTGATCTCGGAACGACCGGTTCTTAAATAGAGAACTAAATCTGTGAACACCTCGCGCGCTAGTGCATATTTTGATGAAATGAAGACTTATCTCGATCGACCGGAACCACCTGAACCGGCGCGGCGCGGAGCTGCTGCCGGCGCGCCGCGGGCCCGGGCGGGGGGCGCGGCGGGGGCGCGGGCGACCGCGAGCAGCGGCCCGCGCGCTCCGGCCTCGCTTCAAGAGGGGAGCACCTCACAGCGCGCGAGGATGCTTTTCTCACGTAAGATAACATTCGATTTACTCACCTGTTGGTTCGAAAGAAATTCAAACCTCCGGTCTAGTCCCGTCGTGAAGCGGGAGACCCGAGGCGTTCGTGATGCTCGGGACAGCGCGCGGGGCTCGTTCCCCTCGCGGCCTCGTCGTGTAGGACCGCGCTCGCGGCCGGGCCGGGGCGCTCGCGGCGCACGCTCCCGCTGCCCGCGGGGGCTGCAGCGCGGGGAGCCCGAGCGGTCGCTCCGCCAGCCCCGCGACCCGGGGTCTATCTCTTCTGACGCGGGATCACTTCCGTTCCGACTCATAATGCAACAGACGAAACTATATTAGCAAGATACAAAAACACGAAATTCTTTGTAGGAATGATCCTAGAAAGAATTCGTTAAATGCCTAGATTTTTCTACTTCCATCTCGAAAAATCTATTAATCTCGTCGTAGATGTAATAAACTACGGACACTTCTTAATATTAGCGACAAAAAAACACCGCTTTTTGGAACAAATGTTCATGTCTTACGAAAAAGGTTTACTGAAACTATAATAAAGTGGGTAGGTTTCGTAAGGAAACTTTCGGTATAAATCCGAAAATGAACAATAAACAATAACACAGTAACAAGGATTAAACAAAAATTTGTTTCTAATCCGAAAAAACATGAATTTTAAATTCAAATACTGTGAAATTAAGCGACAAATACGAACCTTCTGCACCAAACGGCAGACGACGCAACAATGAAAAACTAACATGGCGGCTCGTTAGTCGTACGATTAGTTGACAGGTTGGTTGGCGGGACAATTTGGCGGGAAGGTGAGCTGACGCGGGAATCTATGGTATGGAACAAGCGACATCTAGCGACCTTAGCAAAACGACAGCGATGTCTCTCTCTATAGCGGACCTCGGACGTGAAACGGAACAAATAATAACTCATTGTTAACTATATATTAATGAATTTTGATTTTCCAAGCAAGCAATGTATTGCGAAAACTACAAAGTTTGTGGGCTGATAGTAGATGCTGATGTCAGCTAGACTATTGGATGGAGTACATTGAAAATGCTATTTAGTTTGTTCGAAAAAATCCCAATTAATAAAATAAATGTTGCAACGTTTAAAGAGTAGAAACGATCCCTCAATTTATTGCTCCTATTACTGGCAACACCAGGTAGATTTTTTTCCGTAACCTTATAATAATGTTATACGTCACCTCTTTCGCTGCATTTAATTTCGCTGGAGCAGTGGCGTTGTTACCGCCCATTTCATATGCATCATAGGAGTTGCCAGTGGCACGATTTCAGGCATTAAATTTACAAACTGGCAACAGCGTGCAGTTTATAACGTTATTATAATGTTAATTTGGTTTCGTTATGATGTAGCATAACGATATATCTAAACGAAATTAACCATGACACCATGAAGGTCTGACTGAAATTACCGTGAAAGACTGCGAGTGTTGACTCATGGTTGAAGTCGGCAACTTCGCGCCGTGATCTGCAGGGTAAATGTAGGTCGGCTTAATAGTTTTTTGTGTACAGGTACGGGTGAACAACACGTGCATAGAGCCGACGAAATGCTTCCCGTGCGACGCACAACAGGAACACTTCGCCGGCGACGAGTGGCAGGTAAGTGTCGGTTACAATGCACGTTTTATAGCAGACTAGCTGTTGTCTGCTACTCCGAACTAGAAATCGGTTATCAATAATCCCTCGGAAGCTATTACATTTTCCAGGATCTTTTTTTTTATGGCATTGAGAAGGCAAACGGGCACACGGAGCCCACCTGATGATATTTGGATACTGTGACCCATAGACATTCGCATTCACAAGACTACAATCTTAAGACTGCAAATTCGTTACCAACCCTGAGGACTAAGACGGAATGCCTCTATGCTAGTTATTTCAACGGCTGTTTTATCCCCGAACCGGAGCACAACAATGCGAACACTGCTGTTTGGCGGATAAGATGGTGGCGGCGATCCGGACGGCCCCTGCTCAAGGTCCTACCACCCGCATTCGAGATATTTTCGTTTTAAATTCATTGTTTTATGTAATGCTAGGTTTAGTTATATCATTGACCATTGCTATACGCTCCTAAGCGATATTTAAATTTAAAAAAATACTGACTGTTGAGTTCTTTGCGGAGTTTCTTCTCAGCAGTTGTCTAACTCTAGGGAAGCGCTGGTATAATTTTGAAGTGTGAAAGTGCCCGTGCGGCCTACATACTTTTTACCTATCTCCTTACCATATTTCATTGAAATTGGTTTAACGGTATAGCCGTAACAGTGTAACAAACAGTTAGACAGAGCTACTTTTATGTTAATAACTAGTTGATTCCCGCGACTCCGTCGACGTAGAAGTCGCTATTCTAATACCCCATACGCTTTGGTTATGATAGATTGTGGTAACTTTTAACTCACCTGTGAAGTGTTACTGATTTTATTTATCTGGATTGCATTGCAGTTAGTAAGTAATGAAATAACTGTAAGACAAATAAACAATGATATGTAATAAATAAATCTATTTATCTATCTATCAAACCAATCGGACTAGTCATATCTATATTAAACTTGTAATCGCTACTTCAGATTTGCTCCCTATTTATGATTAGAATATATCGCCGGGTCAAAGGCAAAACTGACTATTTAGTCCAAAAAAGTCACTATACGTTTTGGAGAAAACCCGTTTGGAAAGTTTGGAATTGAAATTATGACCTTATTAATGATAAAATCTCAGTCATGTGATCAACAAATTATATTATTATTATCTATGTATCAAATAATTACATCAACTATGCAATTGATAACCATCACTAGAACAAAAAAAATGAAATAAAAACATTAACTCCATCTTTTAGTGGTTTTTGCCTCTATATTACAAAACAAGCATTATCTGCAAAAGTATTTGTTATATTTGAAAGAGATTAAATAAATATGTTTGTTTTAAAATATGCTGCCAATTTGACTTACAGGGCTGTTTCAGAAAGCATCTGTTCTTATCTTTTTTTTTTAAATTTAAAAAATAGTTGGTTCTGCCATTATATTTAAATATACTATGAATTGAAATATTGAAAGCAAAACTGTAATAACCTTATGAAATAACTGGATTGTATTACCTAATAAGTTAATGTGACGGTTGCGTAATTGTAACAGACATTATGACATGAGTGAGGTTTGACGACACGCTAGCCTAGTTGGGAGTGACCCTGCCTTCGAAGCTTGGGGTCCTGGGTTCAAATCCCGGTAAGGGCAGATATTTGTGTGATGAGCACGAGTATTTGTTCCTGAGTCTTGGATGTTTTCTATGTATTTAAGTATATATTTCTCTATATAAGTAAGTTTATCGTTGTCTAGTACCCAGAGTACAAGCCTAGAGCTTAGTTTGGGACTAGGTCAATTTGTGTGACATTGTTCTGTGATTATTTATTTATTTATTTAATTTTGTACCGTAAGGCGAGTTTCATAATAGATTACACGAGTGTTGTAATGATAATTACGCAGAGTCGCGTACAATACTTTATCTACACACATTATTATAAGTACTCTAAGATGGGTTCAGAAGCCGAAAGGAAAATGACCAGGATTAGCTATGATAGTAGGTGACAGCGATGACAGCTGTAACGTACCTAATGAAATTACGCTATCGAATACTGTAATGTAATGAGTTTGAAAATTAGAACATCTTACAAAATTAATAGCTGTCATCGCTGTCACCTACTACCACAGGTAATGCTAATCATTGCCTACGGATTTTAAACGCATAATAGAGGACTTTCGATATGTGTGTAGATAAAATCGTTTATTATTTCCAGTCTGTATAACAAAAAAAAATGAACGAAAACAAGAGAAACTAACAGATATCAAGAGGTAGCAGTTTTAATTATTTTAAATGAACACAAATTACACGAATCTTAAAAAGAAATATTAATTAGACAAATTAATAAAATGTTACAAATGGGATCTCGTTAATCAGAACACTAATATTTCAATCAGTATCGGTGCCAGGTTCTTCTGAGTCGTCAGAAACCGTAACATCAGGCACTCTGTCTACTTTTTTACCATCAGCTGCCAAACTTTGAAACCAGCCACGATATTCATCGGGAATGACTCCTTTTTCACAAAGATTTCGTTTTGTAGAAATGGTACTGCTTTGAGTTAGATCTCTTTGTATTTCGTTTTCTACCAAGGACAGCTGTTGTAGTTTTAATCGGGTTTACATCTACCAACAGTAAAATCATATTTTTTTTGCAGTATAGCTTTGTTGAGCCCAGTATTTCCTACAAATTCTCACAGTTTCACTAAAGTTCACGGAGCATTTGAATTTACATCTTGAGCAGTCTACAGTCTTTGGCACCTTGGCCGGCCTGCATGTATTTTGAGTTATGTAAGGAAGGCCATCAGCTCTCCTTTTTTTTGCCACGTTTCTCTTCCAAGTCTTGGGCTCTGGTGCACGCCAGCGACTTTTGGGTTTGATTATTTTCCAAGCTCGCGGAAAGATTTCGCTTACAGCGGTAGTGGCAACCGTTACGGAATCCATCTGTTGTGTTTTATTACTAATGACAATCCAGCTATTATCAAATATTTCTTTTAACGTCAGTGTGGCAATAAAAGATGCATCAGCGAAGTTTTCCGATTCTAGCACGTAAGGATCGTCAAAATTGTCACTATAAGGCTCGTCAAAAGGTTCAATATAAGGCTCATCAAAATTTTCATTAAATGCTGATGTAACGGGCCCTCTTAAGTCTTCTAATGTTATAAGGTCTTCCAAAAAATTTATATTTTCTGTACTTCTGAACTCACACGAGCCATTTTCGTCTTCTACATCTTTGTCTTTGTTCTCTTCCTCAGGCCTTTCTCGTTGCATAAAATCAAAGTCTCCAATACAATTTATTATATCCACCTGAAAATAAAAAAAGCATTAAGTAAGTTTTTTTAAATTAAAATGTTCATAGACCAATTTAGGTACAATACCCTAATGCAGAATCTACTCATAACATAGAAGAATTTATCATTAACTGCCGCACTCAGAGAAGTCAGTTATATTTAATGCTTGATTAAAGTGCTGCTGTCACTTTCTTTGCTATAGCAATAGAATAAGACACCACTAAACAAGCATTAAATTTAGTTCACGTCTCTGATAGCGGCACTTAAAAACTTTTATATTTAACTAGCTTCTACCCGCGACTTCGTCCGCGTAGATTTCGATGATCGATATTCCCTCGGGACCTTTTACATTTTTCGTTATAAAAAGTAGCCTATGTGTCAATCCAGTGTATAAGCTATCTTCATTCCAAACTTCATCCAAATCCGTCCAGCCGTTGCAGCGCGAAGAAGTAACAAACATACACACACACAAACTTTCGCATTTATAATATTGTAAGTAGAATTTAGTTATAGGTTAATGCAAACTGCTGGTCTTACCTCGTTGGTTCTTAACATCAGATTGTGTAAGGAATTGATCATAGGCTTGACAGATTAACGAGTCATCATCATCGGATTTAAAATTTTCATCTTGGATGTCTTCTGTAATAAAAAGGTTTAATAAAAAAATAATTAGGTAGGTAAATAAGTAAAGCAATCGTACTTTCCTAGAAATCTTTTCTTTCAGAACTTAAATGTTTATCATAGTCTAATACCTAATTTTAAGAAAATTATTGTCGTTAATACCTAAACAACTACACTGTTTAGGTAGGTGGTAAATAAGTACCTAACTTTGTGCCTAACAGGCGTAGCAGTGTATTTGTTTCCGTAATTACAAAGGTAGATAGATACTACATCATGCAAGGTACCAGAGCAGCATTTCATGGCTCACACTTTGCTTTTAAAAAGAATGGGATGACTTGTCGCGTGAATCACATTGCTGCAATTATTAACCTTATAGGTACCTACTTAAAGCGCCTGCTAATAGGACTGACTGCTCGGTCACACAATAACTTGCATTTTTATAGTCAAATCGTTTTATCTAATTGTTAATTTATTAATTAAGTAATTTGAAACTTACTTTACCACACCGCGACCGTTGTAATCTAACCTCAAAACTATTTAATACTTAAAAGTACTTACTATCTGGAGGTACCCCATGTTTTAAAGATAATAATATCTTGGTTTCTGGCTCATCACAAATCATTTTTCTTGATCACACCACACGAAACACAAAGAAAAACTTATTAAATCGTGTTATACACGTTTCTCAACCTCGCCGTTCGCCGCGCAAGAGTCGACTAACGGTCGGTAAGCCGGGAGGGGGGAACCGACACGCGCGGGGAAGTACCCACTTCAACAATTTAATCGGTTTTGCTTCTAAACTGTTTGCTTTGATTCCGATATACCCGATTCCAAAACCGACTATATTCACATAGTATTTTATTACTTTGAACATTTTCACTATTTCACTACAATATTCAAGATCAAAAAAATTATAAATATAAATATATTTTTTTTCCATTAGTAATTATTTTATATTTTTTTTTACATTATTATTTAGAACTAAAACCAACTAAAACAAAATTGTATTTTTTGCATATATATTTCCAAATATTGCACACAAATTATTAGAAATTATTCGTTTTTGATTCTCGAACTATTTGATTAAAAATATTTTTCTTGAACTAGTTGCTTTTTAATTCAACCAAATAACTACATAATCGGTTTATGCATTCAATAACTCGGTAATGATAAGACCTACGACATAGTGGGTTTTACCACTAGATAGAAAATAAAATTTCGAGTCGAATGGTATATAAAAGTCAAAAACTGTAAATTTTAGCTGATAGTTGGTTTTGCCTTTAACCCGGCGATATTCCATCTGTAATGTTTGTCATCAGGAAGACGCATGCACCAAGTGCACGTGCAGCAAGCTGCCGAACGAGAACGCCGCGCACGTGTCGTGCGTGACGCACTCGTGCTCGCCGCCGGTGTGCTCGCAGGACGCGCAGCTGCTCGCCACGCCGCGCCCCGGCGCCTGCTGCCCCGACCACGTGTGCGGTGAGTCTAGTCGTGTACACCACACATTTTTATGGCATTTTACTCGTAGCAAATTTGAAACGAGCGTCACCGAGTTTCATAATATGATCACACGAGTGTTTTAAGGCCGAATTATGTACAGTTGCATACACTACTTTATCTACACACAACAAACAAACAACTTTTCTCAATCCTACTTTCGTAACAGCAAAAATACAACAAACAAATGACAACGTTTGTGGCCGCAATTCGATCCTCCATCAATACGAATGTTTTTTTAATTAATGAACAAACGAATGAAGTTCCTACTCTCATGTCACTCGAGATCAAATGTCGTAATATGTCGTAATAATAATGTCGTATATTAAAAAAATATCTTGGATTGACGTTTCGTATCCATAACTGTTTTAATATCTATGGATACTAGAATAGAGACCCTCTTGAGTTGTGACAGCTGTTCCAAATTTAAAGTCATAACGTGCGTCTGGATTAACCGTGTTTTTTGCTCGAAACTGGTTAATATGAAAAGAACTTTCCATAAAGGTTCCTCCAAATACCGGTTAATGAAATGGAACTGAAATTAAAAGGCAAGCGTCAATTACATAATAACGGTTTGAACATTTAACCAGTATCCGAGCCCTGCCGATGACAGCGAAAACTAGAGGGAATGTCAACCTTGCTTCATAGACACTCAGGTCTATTTTGCGCTAACAACCATGACGGAAATATCCATCAATGGCGTTGATAAGTTTAACCTACCGCCAAGTAAAGGATAAAGGTAAAGGGTAAAGCCTCGCCTCATATACTGTGTCTCTGGATAAGGTGCACAAACGAATAGGGATGAACTAGATGCAAGTTTACCGACAAAAAAAATATTATAAAAAAACATTGATTGCTCTCATCTCTTGCGATAGGGTATCGGGACAAATTTTAATCCTAGAGCAGTTCCTGTGTCAATAAAATAAAAAATAAATCGAGAAATAACGCCTCACAAAAAAAGTAGCTCGGAAATCAAGGGCTTCAATTCATCTGTACTGTCTGTGTTTTATGTCATTAAAACATTATTAACATAAAACACATACCTAATCTTATCTTACATACAAAATAGGTGAAAATTTATTTAAAAGAACGTGTTTGGGATGACAATCCTTTGATCCGGTATGTTTGTATTTATTACAGTACCGAAACCACAAAATAATCCAGTGTGCGAAGAGCCAAAGAGGATAGAGTGCGGGGAGGGACAGGTGCTCAAGCAGAAGACTACCTCCAACGGCTGCAAGGAGTTCGCTTGTGGTGAGTCTTCTACGAATCCAAGTTTGAGAAAATCTGCGAACTTTTGTGCAGCAAAACATAACAAAGATGCAGCAATATATTCTCTGGTTAAGAAATACATCAAGGCAATTTAGTTTAAACTATATTCAAAAGTATAAAATTCATTTTTATTTCTATCCAAATTGAAAATGGCATTTTATTTTCTTGCAGTTAGATTCAAATTCACACGTACAAAAATATCCCTGTTTTTAGAATGGCCCTACGAGGTTAATCTTGTATGTAACATTTCAGAATGCAAGCCCGCCAGTGAATGCCCTGAAATCCCCCTCTCGAGTGAAGTGGAGCTGATGCCGGGCATGGAGCGCGTGGTGGACACCCTGGGCTGCTGCCCGCGCGCGCGCCTGCTGTGCCGCCCCGAGGCCTGCCCCGCGCCCCCCGCCTGCCCCCCGCACCACTCCCCGAGGGTCAAGGAAGTCGCTGGCGGCTGCTGCCCGCAGCAAGAGTGCTGTAAGATCAATATTACATCTCAGTGAGGACATGCCTGCCATAGCGCGCTGAGGGTGGTTGTCATAGCGTCAATTAGAACTGTTACTGACTCCTTCCTCACACCACAATATTGCAACAAAGTCGAGATCCGGTACAGGTATTTTTTGGACGACCTAAACATACATATCTCAACGCCTTTAGGTGCCCCCAGTACAATTTTCCAGGCAATGCATGGGCATCAAAAGCGATTGACCAAAGGAAAGTAAAACCTCCCTCCCCGAATACTCACCGATGGCCGATCTGTTCTCCAAGCCTCCAGAGCTACACTGTAACTTCGGGGTTAATACACGAATGCCTTAACGCCCACTCCAAGGTATGTAACAACAATCTCATCACCCTACAATGGATAAAAAAAACATACTAGCTCACACGGTAAAGACGCAGCTGACATACTTGCGAGGAGGGGTACAGAAACTTTAATGGTAGATCCTGAACCCATTCTAGCTCTGTCGTTCAGCTGGCTGCGGAACAAACTGCAACAAATCACTAAGACAAAGCATCAACACCACTAGAGCGACCTAAACAACTGCAGGCAGACCAATGAAGCCCTTCAGACACTCAATCCCGGATTGTCGCATAAGCTACGGCTACTAAAGAGGACTCAACTCCAACTACTGCCTGGAGCCATTACTGGTTATGCGTTGTATAACAAACACTTTGTTCACAATAGGTGTTAATAACAGCCCGGGTGTATGATGGCTGTGAAAGTCAACAGAACTCGTCGGCAACATCAAGGGTCTGCTAGGCCTGGTGGAGCTGGTTGGGCAAGAGCACCTAGTGCCATCAACCCATCACGCAAAAACCTATAACGCTCAAACCCAAACCTATATATCTCTCTTAAGTCACGTCAAACTCATGCCAGCTGATCACGATTACGACGGGCCGATCGAACGTGCATGGCGGTGCAGCGGAGATGCAAAAAACGTGTTTGTTTTCTCTACATTATGCCAAGGAGCCCACGCTGAATGTTATTGTTCGTTTCAGTATTACCCGAGAACAAGTGCCTGGTGACCCTGGAATGGGAGGCGGCGGCCAAAGGAGGCGAGATGGCGCGCGACACACCGCAGACCGTGCTGAAGGATGTAAGACTTTATTTATATACCTAAATTTTTAAAAAAAGGTCAGTTAGATATCAGGGTAAATTCGTATTTCTCTTGTTTTCTCAATTAGCTATCAATGCGAAATTTTCCAATATCGATATCGGTCATTTTAACAGTTTGTGTTTTTCTCAGATTCTTTTCAATTACGTGCTTTCCGTTATAAAACCAGTTTGTCAGACATGAGTGGACAAAAAGAGGAGAGGATACCAAAAATAAAATGGGTCGATATTATCTAAATAAATAAATAACACGGAACAATCTCACACAAATTAACCTAGTCCCAAACTAAGCTCTAAGCTTGTATTATAGGCACTAAGGTAGGTAGAGAAATACACACTTTGTTACATTAAAAACATCCAAGACTCAGAAACAAATTACACAAATCTGCCCTTACCGGAATTGGCTCCAGTTTTTTTATTTCTACCTATAATAAGATACGCAAATACTTTTTCCCTGCTATTCAAGTTCCAAGTGTTCCAACTTCTCAATCCTGATGCAACAGAGCCTAATCTTGCTTGCTTGTTAGACTTACTTCCACAGTTGAAGAGCGTCGTTGGCCTAGTGGCCTAGGGGTCGACTCACGATCGTAAGGAACAGAGTTTGAATCCCCGCCGTCCCCGCAGTTACCCGATGCTCTTAAGGTATCGTGAGGAAACCTGCACATTCGAACGATCCTAGAGGTGTCGAAGTGCATCTGAAAGGGCCCATCTGTAAGATAAGATACTTCCACAGTTGACCACCAAGCTTTAAATGTAAATGTCGTGCTTTAGCTGGAGTCAGCGTGGCTGGACGGCCCGTGCCGCTCGTGCCAGTGCGCGTCGTCCCCGGGCGGGCCGGCGCCGCACTGCGCCGTCACGGACTGCCCCCCCATCAGCTCCAGCGACCAGTTCGTGGTGGAACCTCGACCAGTTCCGTTCGCCTGCTGCCCTATAGCCATTCAGGTGGCTTGTAAGGCTGGCGACACTGTCTACAGGGTAAGACTTAATATAAACATTCGGTAGCACTGAAAAAGTTATAAGTGAAAATTATAAGTAAGTAAGTAAGTAAGTAAATCATTTATTCACAACAAAAACACGCAGACAAAAAATAAAAAGTAACAAAAATAAAAGAAAAGAGACGACATGTCGCGTTAATGTTGCATTGTAATGCCGTTCTAATTAATAAATAAATAAATAAGTCTGTCGGGTCAGATTAATTATACTACAAACAATAATAACAATAATTATGCAATAATTATGACAAATATGTCTGATTTTTTTAGTTTTTAACTCTGTCTTCTTTTATTGTGCACCCAATATTTAAATTTGTACTTATTTCTGTGTAATAAAGATTAAATAAATAAATATCCAGGTGGGAGAGAACTGGACGTCGCCACTCGACGTGTGCGAGTCGTACCAGTGCATCGAGCTGCACCAGGGGAAACTGGAGAAGGTCACCACCGTGCAGACCTGCCCCACCGACTGCGAGCCGGTGAGACCTCATTTTAGTTCAACTGGAAAACTAAAATATTATTTACTTACCTACTCAAATAAAAGTTTTCGGACCCACATGTAAAAAAATGTGCTTGAAGACTTTGTCAACCATCTGCAAGAGCTGGTTAAACGAATTTGAATACTAGCCTTTGGTTTATAATATATAACTATACTCGTACCTATGTTTTGAACTGGTTCCAGTTTAAGTCTATAATAATTAGCGGTGGTAGGATCTTGTAGTGTCCGTCCAGATCGCTACCACCATCTTCTCCATTAACATACCGCTAAGCAGCAGCATTTACATTGTTGTGCTCTAGCGTGGGGATAAGACAACCGGTGAAATTAGTAGCATAGTCCATCTTAGTCCTCAGGGTTGACAACGCATTTGGAGTTCTGGGATTCCATTTGAGAATTTTAATGGATGTCTATGGGTCTCAGATCCGAATTACCAGTAGCCTGAGTGTCCGTGAGCCTTCTACTTGCCATACAAAGAAAAATAAGCTTTGGAAAGGGCATGGCATGCCTATGGCCTGGGCGAGCACTATGGTCTCCAGTTGTTTCTATAAACTTTATTTCTATTTGCATAAATAACAATAATTATCCATTAACCTACCGCCAAGCAACGTCGGCAACGCATTTGAGGTCCTAGGATTGTAGTCTTAACCTCGTAAGGCCCAACAGCCTAAATTTAGGACATTTGTCAAAGTGACTTTAAACTAAAGTTTAAAGTCATCTAAAGATGACTTACACAAGGTTCTTTTTTAAACTAGTAAAATTTGATGTGGGCCTCACGAGGTTAAGATTATAGTCTTGGGAATTCATACGTCTATGGGTCTCAGATTCTACTTACCATTTGGCGACCTGAGTGCGCGTGTGCCTTCTACTTATCATAAAAAAAGAGATTTGGAAAGGCTTATGACCACGAGGAGTGGATGAGGCAATGATGATGATGAACGTGGTACTCCCATTCAATAATAACACGTATATCCTAACACACAAGTCTACTTCCAGGGTTGGAAGTACATCCCAGCAGAACCTTCGAGCAAGCAGTGTTGCGGCAAGTGTAAGCCCGTGGCCTGCATCTGCAGCGGAGTGGAACACGAGATCGGGAGCACCTGGCAGTCGCCCGACCACTGCACCAACTACACCTGCGTGGACGTCGACGGCACGGTCAGTTGGGATATCATTATCGTATACATTATGCAACTATCACATAATAGGGAACATGCATATATATTTTTCTGACGCTCTCTGGTCAGTGCTATGAAAGAGAGGAATAACTGTATACGCGAAATAATTGCCGTGTATTTTTTTCATGAAACAAAGCATTCAAAGGTCATAGTCCTGACCCCCTGCAACACTATACAAAATCGACGATAGGAATGACTTCACAGTTGTTGTTCCATATTTAAAATATAAGGTTCTTATAAAGAATTTTGCATTTATTTCGTAAATTACTATGTTTAAACCATATCATTGAATTGAAATATTACGTAAATAAAATGAGGATGCCGAAAAAAACCATCTAAACACCGCCTCGTAAGACCCGGTGTCCTATAGAAAGTACATAATCCAGGCAATTCGATTTAAACCTTATTTCAAGCAGTATAAAGCTCATTTTTATTCGTTTCAAAATTGAAAATGTCATTTAAATGCAAAGTTAATTGAACTTTATTTCCTTGCTGGTAGATTCAAATTTCTACTAACAAAAATCTACCGGATTGTAATATGGTGGGCCTCAAGAGGTTTTAAAGTCTTAACAAGTTTTGATTCTATGTAAAATCTTAATAAACGGGTCAAAACTTAGTGTATTGCGTTTTACAAGCTATTTTTTTTATATTTTCTCCTAAATCGTATCAGTGAAATTCAATTCTGATTTTCATGCATATTCTCTATTAAGGCTCTTTTGATACGCTTCGTGTTTTTACCCCTCTTATTCGCCTCGTATCCTAACTTTGCCACTCGTATCACAAGAGTTATTTATGTAGTATTGCATACTTACGTTTCAGGTTTGCTTTTCGAGATTTTTCTAATAATAAGTAACACACCTTAAAACTAGTTTCCACTTTTTTGTATAACGTTATTAATTTATCGATTTCTATAGATTTTTAATTCAGTTGATTTTAAAACGCCATTAGTGATATAATATCCATTACCATGGTAATATTGTTATTACCATGGTTATAATGGTACCTAATAATAGAAGTAGGTATCATTACACTGTTGGAAATATTATATTATGCAGTACTATTATGGTACCTATATATTTATTTCTCAACAATACCTACTTAAATACTTACATACATTAAATCGTGCCTGACCACTTCTTTCCACCTGCTACGATCCTGACAAATCTCTTTTGCTTCTTCCACATACATCCAGTCATGCATGACGACACGCTAGCCTAGTTGGTTGTGACCCTGCCTTCGAAGCTAGGGGTCCTGGGTTCAAATCCCGGTAAGGGCAGATACATGTGTGATGAGCACGAGTATTTGTTCCTGAGTCTTGGATGTTTTCTATGTATTTAAGTATATATTTATCTATATAAGTAAGTTTATCGTTGTCTAGTACCCATAGTACAAGCCTAGAGCTTAGTTTGGGACTAGGTCGATGAGCGTGACTTTGTTCTGTGATTTATTTATTTATTTATTTATTCACGTCGGTTTCAGGTACTTAAGATTGGGCCCTTTTCCAGTATTACTCCAATTTGGTTCAAAAAAGTACGACTAGGGCGGCACCTTCCGACTCACGCTGTAGATTTCTTTCGTCAATCGTTTTTTATCGATTTTTTCCAACTACTACTTACTTGAAACTATTACTAATCTAAATTGGAAATTAAGTTTTTTTTTATGTACTAGCTCCAAGTTCAAACGTCCAACGAGACGTGTCCCGAAGTCTCCAACGCCCTGAGGAAGCAGTTTGTGCTGAGGGAGGACAAGCCCCCCGGCAAGTGCTGTGCGACCCAGGAGCCGGTGGCTTGTAGGGTCGGCAATGACATTTACCAGGTCAGTACCTACGGAGACTGTAATATGAGCATGATACAAAGCTATGGAGACGTATATCTGTCCTGTTCACTGACTGGAACTTGTCAGGATATGTCCGCCTGTCTTTTTTTATCCTGAAGAAGTTTTGTATCCGTATTTTGTAAGAAACTGAGTGAATTTATGGAATAAAAAGCATTCTATGCCCGTCTTCCTCAGGCATAGAGAATTAGCAAAATATTGGGATACGAAGTAAAAGTCGGCAATTATATGATCCATATATATTGTCCAGCTTATTATTCATTTGTAGGTCTTTACCAATCACGGGAATAGTCCCGTTCCACAGGGGAGTCCCAGAACTTTTGAAAGCTTACATAGAGCTGAAGCCAACACGTAAATTGATGAAAACCAATCGATGATAGTCATTGAGTTCACACTATAGAATTATGCTCCCACGGACAACCACCGGTTGATTTTGTTGATGTTAAGACCATTTTAGAAGGATGGGGAAATTGATAGGTTATAGGGATGAAATTAAATGAAAAAAATGATGAACGATGGGATTTTCAACGTAATGTTTAATGTGTTGTTTTAGTTTCCATTTGTTTTTAAATGTGTTACTGTAAGCGTTGAATAAATTATTTCTAATCTTTTCTATTCTAAATGATATGGATTGGTGAATTGGATCTTTGATAAAACTATGGCGCCCGCCTGGCGAATGCAATAATTTGGTTAAATTGACAGACGCACGTTGGCACGTTGGCGAGTCTCCCAACTCAATTTTCACCATCAGCCACTTATTATGTTTTTGTGTGAATGTCTCCAATTGTTATAACAGGAGGGTCAAACCTGGCCGTCTCCCGACCCGTGCAAGTCGTTCACATGCGCGCGCGACGGCACCGGGCGTCTCGCTCACGCGCCGCACGTGCAGGCGTGTGCGAGCGAGTGCGCGCGCGGCTGGGCGCTGGCGCCGCCGCCGCCCGGCCAGTGCTGCGGCCACTGCCGCCAGAACCAGTGCGTGGTGGACGACGAGCTCAAGGACACAGGTACGAACTTATTTTATACATCGCCACAGGCCGAAGGTAGCAAAAAAAACACGCTTAGGCCCCTGCATCGCGGGATCCCGTTTTTTCATAACCAACATTTCACAAAAATATAATTTGACAACCCGCGTTTTCAGAACCGAACTTGTAGTTACAGAAAAAAAGCGGGTTGGCAAATGAATAGGTTGGTAAACGATGCATTTGTCAAACATTTGTCGGCGAAAAGGCAGAGAACCCCCTGCATCACATTTAAAATTCTACTCGAAATTACCATTAACACTAACACTGATTTCATAAAATGTTTTATTTCAAATTGTTATAATTTCTGTTAATCTAACATAAGTACCTAACCCATGCTAAGATAACCTAAAAATAATAAAGTTGAAAAGACACAATCGATGAAATTAGTGTCGGTGATTCAAGGCGATCCCTTCTACTCCACCCCCTTTTAAAATATTTACACCACAGTAAGACAGTAGTTCGTCTTCAAACAAAGGTATCGTCCCTTCGCATAGATACCAGTGGTTATTGTAATTAATAAAATACGAATTTAATTCGATGTAAAGTGCCAAATTCACTTGCGGGTGCACCGCTCGCGTTCTTTGTTTCGCGGCGGCCTCCTTTGAAAAAAGGCGCGATATCTAAGCGAATGGAGTGTATATCGCGTGGCTTGCATGTGTGCGTGAATCAACGCGGCGCGAGCCACAATAAACAAGCTCAACAAGTCGGATTAGTTAAGGCCGTCACTGCGTTTGGTTGGGTTCCGTGCGTAAACAACACAACCTGGAGTTGCTTGGGCGGATACCTATGTATTTGTTTAAAATGTCGGATTCCACTTAAGACCCTATCTTCCAATGAATGGCTTTGTTATCTATTGTGAAGCCCGACCGCTATATTAGCAGTGCAAAATGAAACGCATAAATAACAAAAGATTTAATATGAATAGCAACTTTACCGCTTAAAGAAGAAGGTTCAAATTGCAATGGCAACGCATTCGAGATAGTACGGTTTAAAATTGAAAGCGGCAGCCATAATTCATCAGGTACTCCCAAAGACGAACGACTTATCTATTTATACTATGTCTAAACTCTCATTCCCAGGCTCAACATGGAAGTCAGCGGACAACTGCACGACGTACACGTGCGAGCGGGACGGCGAGAGCGTGTTGATGACGTCGGCGCGCGTGCTGTGTCCGGACGTGACGTCATGCGCGCCGGAAGACCTCGTCAACGACACCTGCTGCCCCGTGTGTAGGGAGAGACCCAGCGACCTCAGTGAGCAGACGAACGTTTATTATAGCGATAGGTGGCTCCTTTGGTAGCATAGCGTCGTCTTCCTTACCCAAACTCGTATCTGCAATTTTTTTTTGCTGTTGGTAATTTTATTTACATTCATTAAGATTTAGAAGCAATAAGTATACCAAACCCCCGTGTGGTTGCCGGGTTAGAATAGTGCCACTCCATGTCTTCCCGTGGATGTCGTGAGAGGCGACTAAGGGAATAAGGGCTTGTGGTACTGTTAGGCGATGGGCAACCTGTCACTAATACACGGTAAACCTCTTGGCCTGATTGTGGCAAAATGTGGTTACAGAATTAGCAACAAGTCTTTTTGGAGTTGTTGGTGTTTCTGTAGCTCTGCCACCCCACTCTGGGAATGAAGGCGTGATGTTATGTATGTATGTAAGTATACCAACGGCAAAAAATATATGCTGATACGAGTTTGAGCAAGTAAGACGACGATAGTGGTTCTAGAATCCATGGAGGCGCTATTTCCTAATTCTGATATACGTACCACTCTGATTTTATCCTTATTTATTTGTTAATGAATTTGACAGCGTTCCATCAGCCGATTTAGACCAAGGCGACTGCTTCAACTCCGTGAGATGTGTCGGGCGTGTGCTCGCAAGTGACTAGAGTAGAGTAACCATTCCCGTCGAGTTCGAAACACCCGACGGGACTCAAAGTCATGGACACTGGTTTTAACCACAGCCCTTCACTCTGATCGCCTTGAAGCTTGCTATTGCGGTCGTAAATCTTTTATCACAGCGTTGTTTTGAGTAGTTATTCTTATTATCTTGTTATTTTGACACGCGTTGGCCTAGTTGGTAGTGAGTAGTGACACTGTCTACGAGGCTAGTGTTCCCGGGTTCAAATCCCGGTAAGGGCAGATATTTGTGTGATGACCACGAGTATTTGTTTCTGAGTGTTAGATGTTTTCTATGTATTTAAGTATATATTTCTCTATATAACTACAAGCTTAAAGCTTTGTTTGGGACTAGGTCGGGTGTTATTTTAATTGCTATCGATATTAATCGTGAACGTTGGAAATTTTGGATGAAAATGGATGAATCTCACCTTATGAATCATACCAACAGGCACGTGCGTCGCCGAGACGATCCCCCCCGCCGAGACCGTGGAGCTCATCCGGGTGAGCAGCCGGCAGCGCGGGCTCTGCTCCAACAGGCGCGCGGTGCCCGGCTTCCGCGAGTGCCGCGGCGCCTGCGACTCCGGGACCGTCTACAACAACCGTGAGTGCCCGGACTGTGCTTACTTACTCCAGCCCCCAGGTGGCACTTTAGTGCACATGGCACAGCTTACATGAAACCCAGTGATGTATCAGCGTGTTAACTTTGCAATTAACACCGAATTGTCACCTGTCATGTGTCATTGTCACGATGGTATATTGGGAGCGAATCCCCACGTTTTATTAAAAAAAAAATGTCCATGCAATAATACTTAAAAATACGTCGAACAGCTCGGCGAGCCGAGTCAGGCCGAATTGAGCCGAATCTTATCTTATCCTGAGGCCCACGTCAAATTTTACTAGTTCAAAAAAGAACCTTATGTAAGTCAACAAAAGTCTAAAGTCACTTTGACAAATGTCCTAAATTTAGGCCGTTGGGTTTGAGGTTATCTTACTTTTCCTTCACCGTTATAACAACTCATTGGTATGGTCTATTCACAAGAGCTGGCACGAATGGAACGAATGAGTGAATGATAATATCTATGTGTGCTTCGCAAAATGGTTGCATGCAGGTGGATTCAATAAGTAATTCTTAACTAATAATCGTGTTTTAGACATTCCTGTCTTATAACCGCTCAAATACAGTGTAAAAAATATTATGAACATTTTCAATCATGGTGGAAATTGAAATATGGCATAGTTGTACATTTATATCATATATATTACGTGTGCATGTATTATACTTTTAAGAGGATTGTGTAGCGATGCCTAAATAGCGTAGCTGTCAAAAATAATCCATACAAATTTAGCTCTGGGACGTTTCTCACCCCCTAAATCTAATCCGAAATAAACTATTTTTGAATATGTTGTAGATATTATACAAAACTAGGTCTGTACGTTTCCGCTTTTGTTATTATTATTTTTTTTGGATCCAATAAATATTATTTAGAAAGGGAAAACGTACAGACATAGTTTTGCATAATATCTATAACGTCATATTCAAAAATCGTAAAAATTGGATAAGTTCAAGGGGAGAAAAATGTTATCGCATTTTGAATGGAAACTTTTTGCTTCACAGTCCTCTTAATATAGGAAACTATCCTTACTATTATTATAAATGTGAAAGCGTGGATGTTTGTTACGCTTTCACGCAAAAACTACTTGACGAATCATCATGAAAGTTTGTACACATATTCTGGGAGGTACTAGAAGTAACATAGGATACTTTTTATTTAAAAAAAAATGTTTACAAAAAAAAAAAAAATTGCATCGGGCGAAACCACTGGCGGGTCGCTAGTCGATCTATAATTAACTTTTTCAACGCTATTAAACTAATGTAACGATTTTTTTATGTAAGGCCGTTGTTTCTAAATAAATTTAAAAAAAACACGTATTGTTTGTATACGTGTATGCGTGTCTCTATTGAGCTATTTAAGATTTATGAGCTCTGAAACTAGAATATCTATAAGGGTAAGGACCAAAAAGTTGGACATGCTTACTCAAGCAATTAAAGATACGCGTCATACTCGTGAACGGGTGCTGTTTGTGGGGTCCGGTCTGTTTACGTTTGCAAGGACTGGTTCTTCAGTTTATTATTCTAGTTATGGCTTTTGACGTAGAGACCTCGTCGTGTTGTTCTCCTAGACTTATTATTTTTAGTTTAATGTTATTAGCCTTACATTTGTATTGAGTTTATTTGTTCAAGCTTTAATCATTATTATTTATTACTATATTAAGTACTTGTAATGTACTTTATGTTTGAAAAATTACCTTTTGCTGGAGTTTCTTGGCGCTTCTTCTCCACAATGGTCTTATCTGAAGCGCTAGTAAATTCACTTAATATTACCGACGTGTAAAAGAGGCCCATGGGGGCCTATTTACTGAATAAATATTTTGATTTTGATTTGATTTGATTGAATTAAATTTTCTTTTAAACTTTACCGTTGTGCAAAGAAAATTAGCCATACCATTGCAAGATTACTTTTCGTCGCCCAACGGAGCTTTATTCGCATTTGTTTGTTTTTTAACTACGCTTAACTATGATCCAACTGGATGGTCCTCACCGATATTGTACTAATTGTTAATTGGTTAACCATTTTCTTCAGAGACCGGTGCCCACGACTCGCGCTGTGAGTGTTGCCAGGCGGTGAAGTACTCGACCATAACCGTGCCCCTCGTTTGTGAGGATGGCAACATTATGAATCACGCCGTGGCCTCGGCGCTCACGTGCGCCTGCCGGGCCTGCGGGGCCACCATCTCCGCCCCCACCAAGACAGGTAATTAGAGGGGCGTTTTCCAAAAAAAAGTACCTATAGTTAAGGACACAAATTAACAAAGGTAATTGTTCCATTACGTCACGAAAATTAGTCATATATTTCGCACTTCTAGAATTATAGTGACCTAATTAAAACATTGTCAGCTTTCGATTTCGAGTCTTAAATTTAGCATTATAGAGACCTAAGTTGAAATTCAAAATATGTGGATTAGGTCACTATAATTCTATAGATGCGATTTGGTAACTCGTCTAACTTCATTTCATCGAACGCAATTTTTTGCTGACACCTAAATATTTTCAGGGTATCTTAAATGTTAATTACGTAGGTTAGGTTAGATATTTAAGATACCAATACATTACGGTTTCATCAGAAAATAGCGTGCTTCAGGAGTTTTGCCTGAAATGCCACTATTTATCTTAAATCAGTAATAGTTAATTGTCCTTAACTATAGGTATTTTTTTTGCTAAAGCCCAGACGTATTTTTTGTCTTTACTGCTGCGTACTATATGACGCTGACTGTGTGTAAGGCTGAATATCGTCGCTACTTTAAAAAAACCTCTCTCATGTTTCGTGGTGTACGATTATAAACTTAATTCGCTTCTTGTTTAAGTTTCAAATCGTAAATCCGAAATCACGATATATGAGATACGCGGTTTTATCAAAGTAGTGACGATATCTACTGTTATTTCTTGAAATCTTTCAACCTAGAAAGATTCTTGATTCTTCGGTTCAAATACTCAATGTTACATTAATCGATCGACAGGCTACAGCGGAGTGAAAGCGCCTCCAAGGGGAGACGTCGGCGACTATGACATCCCGGAGATATTCGCGCGAGCAGAAGACTAGGGATAATGACTAATAGGCGGGCGACGGATGCAAATTACCTCAAAATCATGTCAAACGATATACGTAATACGGAAATGACTCCAGTTGGTTTAAAAAAGAGAATATAGTTGCAAAGTAGTTACATAATTTTATTGTGGTAGTTAATAATCAATATGCAAGACGTAATAGATTTAAACACTATAGTATTAAGACTCTCAAGAGGTGATAATTTACAAGAGGTCAGTACCTTCTTTCTTACTTCGAACAATAGAGGTATTATGCACTTACTGATCAAAAACTGCAAATATTTTTTAAATAAATATTACTTGAAATTAAATAAGTCTTATCCATCCTATGCTTTCGTCACCGTATTGCATCCATCGTCCGCCATTTAATAATGACACGAGCAAACCTTGTAACGAACACTTGTATTTAGCACATAAGAGCCAAGGAACAGACATGTATTTTTGGTAATTAAACATATAACTTTTAATAATGTACCGTATTTTCATTGAAACTTTGATTAGAAAGTGAATCCTTAAGTACCTATTTCACCATACGATGTTAAATTTAATCAATGTTAATCGACTGTTAGTTTATACATTCAGACAACTGTTAACGCTCTAATCGTCTGTTAAGTGGTTAACATCGTATGGTGAAATTGGTACTGCCCTGCTAAGCTAAATAACAGCAACTACAATAAAACTTCAGTTGCAATCACAACCTTATTACTTAGAAGAGAGGATTGAATTTACTTTGGCAATTGGATTTGACATACTGTTTTTTTGCCTGGGAGGGCAGGGTACTAAACCTGACATATCACCGCTATGTCAAATATAAAAGACGCTCACGCCAATGTTAACTTAAAACTAGAGGTAAAGTTAACCTTGCCTCGTAGACACTTAGCCCTTAGGTCTATTTTGCGCCGGCAAATATGACGGAAACATACGTCGTTAGCGTTGAACCAGTGGGGCGGATATATTCGTCTATGGCGACATTTTTTTTTAAACTTATTCCTAGTGTTCCATACGCAGCGCCTTATGTAAGCGATTCGCGTCGCATCGCATCGCTCGCGTTCGGATCGCTTGCTGTTTTTTTTTCAAGTTTCTATATTTTTATTGTATTAACGGCAATAGATTTAAACATTATGCATGGTGTGACTACAAACCCTAAAGCAAAACATCAAAACCAACTTTTCTGAATTGAGAAGATTCAAATTGGAAGTATGAATTGAATTAACTAAGCACATTGTTCCATTTCTGATACTATATGCATATCTGATACCATAAGTACCTACAGGGTTTTATTAAGTCACCAAGGTTCAAACCAAGCAACAGTGTTCACATTGTTGTGTTCCGGTGTGGGGATAATACAACCGGTGAAATTACTAGCATAGAGGCATCTTAGTCCTCAGGGTTGGCAACGCATTTGAGGTCTTAGGATTATAGTTTTGAGAATTCAAATGTCTATGGGTCACATTCCACTTACCATCAGGTGGCCTGAGTGCTCGTGTGCCATCTCCTTAACATAAAAAACCCAAAGAATTTCCTATTACACTCTGCAAGTCCGATTGTCACTGGTTACAAGTTTTGACGTTTTGACTTCGCTGTACAGATTTTAATTGGGAAAAATAGAGAGCTATTTATTTAAAATGCCTATGACAATGTTGATCGTTAGATATAATCCTACTTTATGTAACACTTGTTTAAACATCGACACCAAATTCCTATTCTTAACAGATCTGATACATGTTTGTGGTAACATAGTTACACCACACCACATCGCAAATACAACGTGTTACAAAATAATCCGTAAAAAATAAATTACGAAAGTAGTGTCAACCCTAGTATACTATATACCTAAGATACTGAACTGACGTTATTTAATAAGGGTTGACACTACTTTTGTAATTTCTTTTTTAACGGATTATTTTGTAACACGTTGTATAATCGCCAATCAATATTGCTTAGTTAACGCATTCACTGGGTATTGTTTTTCAAACTTTCTCCAGGTTTCGCAACTTTTGTTTAATATGAAACTCTCAAACTAACGCACTTACGCGTTCAAAGGCATTGGGTGCAAGTCAGGAGAACGCTGATATGCGTTGTAGGCAGTGAATGCGTTAAGGATCGACCACTCTAAAGCTTAAATTACGCTGACGCCACGTTAACGCTGTGACGGTTTCCAACGCGTCTTTTACGATGCCCGGTGTCGTCACGTCCTAATTAACGTTTATTTACTATTGAAATCGTTGATTAACGAATGATTATAATACCATATTTCCACAATTCAAATTCTAAAAATTCGGTTTACCTGAATTTTAATTATTGATATATTGACTATTAGAGAAAGACATCTAACACGGTACTGGCAATACAAGTCTTATTCTTATAAAAATGTTACACAATTCTAAATTCCATAAAAATACTGACTCGTCATATGTAAGTCCTCCAAATTCCTGGCAAATATATGATAAAAATGCATTTTTCATGCCTACTGACATTTGATTGTCATATGTCATTACTTGATTAGAACCCTTAATCCGTCGGCATACGGATTAAAATGTTATGAGTCGTCGTTTTGTCCATCCGTCTCGCTCTGCGCTTCGCCGTTCTCCCTCAGTCTGTCCTCTTCTTCTTTCTGCTTCTGTTTCCTTAGTGTCTCGGATAGATATTTACACCTCTGCATGCATTCCTCCTGTAAATAACGAAATTAAGTTTATTAATTAGGTTATCGGGAACTATAGTTTTTACGGGTTATTTTTTTTTCTACCTGTCAATCCAGGTTAAGGACGACCTGTGTGCCAAATTTCATTTAAATCTATTCAGCTACTTAGGCGTGATTGAAACACAAACATCGTAACATCCATACAATCTTTCACATTTTCTATATACTTAAACAAAAATAACAGTTTGTATGTTTGTCCTGTTTGCGTTCCTAAACCATTGATCAGATCAACTTACTTATATAAAGAAATATATACAATGCATATAAAACATCCAAGACTCCGGAACAAAAACTGGCGCTCATCACACAAATATCTGCCCTTACCGGGGTTTCAACCCGGGACCGCTAGCTTCGTAGGCAGGGACACTACCAAATAGGCCAACGTCAGTAGGATCAGCAATCTGTTCTGGGCCCGTATTATTGTCGCTTTTATCGCGGTGGATAAAGCATCCGTCACTCTCGCACTTACAGGTCGGAAAGTGACAGATGCTTTATCCACTTTTTTTACAGCGAACCGCTGGGCAAACTAAGACCTCTGCTAATAAACTTTCATCATTTCTTATTGTCATCAACCAATAGACTTTGCTGACGCCTTCGTCCGCGGAGAAGTCGTTTATCGCTGTTTCCCCGGAAACTGTGCAATTTTCCGAGATTAAATGTGCATCGACTGGTCATTGCGTTGAATCGTGAAACCAACAAGCGTATAAATAAAAAAACACACTTTTGCATTTAGGAAGTGACATAAGGTTATAGATTGATGGGCGAAAAACATACATAGATACATAGGTACTCGCAATCACCACACAAACATTTGCTCTTCACTGGAATCGAACCCAGGACCTTTGCCTTTGTAGGCCGGGTCACTCCCATCTAGGCTAACCGTCACCAAATTGGATTGCCACAGACCTTAACAACATTTCGGATAAATTCGATGACGTAACAGTTTCTCTTATCGTGATACTTTAACAATAAAATTGTTAGTCAACAATGCTCGAGGGACCGTGAAATTAGTTTCGACACGGTGTCGCTACAGTTTGTAACACATTTCGTAGTTAAAGTCGATTCGATTTACAAGTGGGAATTTGATTCGATCTACCAGACCCTATCGCAATGGCGAAGTTTAGTTTTGGATTTTTTTTTTTAATTTTCGACAGCTCGAATCCATTCTCTCAACTTTTTACAGGATTATAAAAAAGGATTTTGGTTAGCTTAGGTTTCCGATAACTCCTTAAAAGTGGTAAGGTCCAAAAAGCTAGGCACGCTAATTCACGCAATAAATATTATAATTCTGGCTTTTTAAACGTACACATCAACAAGCAAGTAATGTTAATGGAGAAACGAATGAAATTTTAAAAAGTTTCCTTGTACAAAATACGCCTTATTGTCTAACTATACAAAGTAATGAAAGAAATCAGTAAATACAGTGGAATAAAGAAACGCACAAACATACATACATTCACACTGGAAAAGACACTTTTTCTTTATGAATATTAATTTGTTTAATGAAAGCTAGATTCACGTTAGATGGACGACACGATAGCTTAGTTGACAGTGACTCTGCCTTCAAATCCTGAGGGCTTATTGTCTAACGCACTCGCAATCACGATCGTTTTCATTTTGAAAATCGAACGCTCGTCTGCATACAATATGAAAACAATTGCTCCATTTTGAAGCCGGTTGCGATTGCGAGTGCGTTAGACAATAGCCCCTCTGGTAAGATATTTGTGTGATGACCACGAGTATTTGTTCCTAAGTCCTGGATGTTTTCTATGTATTTAAGTATATATTTCTCTATATAAGTAAGTTTAACGTTGTCTAGTACCCATATCAAGCCTAGAGCTTAGTTTGGGACTAGGTCAATTTGTGCGACATTGTCCTGTGATTTATTATTATTATTCTGTGTCGGCATGGCAAATAAATTAAAAAGAGCTCACTTTGGTTTTCCCGGGCACGGCGCCGGCGATCTTCTGCCAGCGGTCGCCGGCGCCACCCTTGGGGTGCTTGGCCAGCGCTGTCTCCAGAGCCTTCTGCTGCTGCTGCGACCAGTTCCCGCTGCTCACTTCTTCCGTCTTCCGAGTCTTCATCTGTAATGCATTTAGTTAATTACAAACAAGTAACTAACTAGAATCGGGCCGAATCTTAAGTTCCCGAAACCGACGTGCATGCATGGCTCTATGTTTTTTTTTATGATAAGGTGAATCCACACGAGCACTTAGGCCACCTGATGGTAAGTGGAATGAGAGACCCATAGTCATTTTAATTCTCAAGACTATAATCTAAAGGCTGCAATCCTAAGACGTCAAATGCGTTGCCAACCCTGAGGACTAAGATGGAATGCCTCTATGCTAGTAATTTCACCGGTTGTCTTATCCCCTCACCGGAACACAACAATGCGAACGCTGTTGCTTGGCGGTAGGTTAATGGAGAAGATGAATGTAAAAGAGACGAAAGAGATTTCTTAGGATCGTAGCAGGTGGAAAGGAGTGGTCTCTGCCTACCCCTCTGGGAAACGGGCGTGATTTAATGTATGTATGTATGTAAACATAGACACTTTTGTACAATCAGGCCAAGAAGTTTACTAGTGTATTAGTGACAGGTTGCAAGCCCATCGCCTAACAGTATTACAAACCCTTATTCCCTTAGTCAAGACATGGAGGGGCAATATTCTAACCCGGCAACTACACTGTACCTAATGAAGAATTAAAGAGTAAATAGAATAATTTATCTAATTAAAACGTGATTCAATCATCGGACAATGGCTGTATTATGAAGTGCCGCTCACTGCCAAAAGCTAGGTAAGTTTTGACATCTCACAATACGACCTTTTGAAACACGTCCTAACGCAAGACCGAAGTTTTATTTCTTAAATGTTTTATTTCTCCGAAAATTCAAGTTATTTCTTTTCTAATCCCTTTTTTTTCAAACAAACCGTACCCCTGTATTCTACCAAGTTAAAACGATATAACCTTTGACGTGTTTCCGTATTGTCAACGTTTGGATAACTCTTATTTACATGACAGTAATGGCGGCTGACTTAAAAACAATAGCAAAACACGTCAAACGCAATCGTTTTAACACAGTAAAAAAGAGGCCCAGGAAAGATTATCGGCTTCAAAAAAAGAAAATTTCTAACTTATGAAAGACCTTGTGAAACGGTTAAATATGTAAATCATATCCAACTACATGACAGCTAGCTAAAAGATGCACAATGACAAAAGCGAAGTGTATTTTTCTACACAAAACCGATCACCAACATTTTTGTTGAACCTAACCTTTTTGGGCACTTCCTCAGCCACCGGCTCGGGTTCCTGGCCTGGGACCTTGTAGCAGTTGTCCTTGAGCTTGGCGGCCATGTGTGTGACCTCGGACACGCTGCGCATCATGGCCTCGGCGATGCGCTCCCAGCGCTCCGCCGTGCCCCCGGGGTACTTCTTCACGAGTCGAATCAGCTCTGCCAGGTCATCGTCAGTCCATAGACCTCCTGATATCACTGGCGCCTAGGGAGTTGGGTTTATGATTGAGGTCAGGGAAGATATTTTCAAAAGAGTTTATATGAATGAGGTGTTCATGAAATGGCTTTTTTTAAAGGAAATTAGCGTTAAAAGTCCACGCTATTTCAAATACAAATGTTATACGTATTTATGTATTTAAGTATGGCTTGTTCCCTCGTAGAGGCTGGATGGTGGGGCCGATTTCAACAAGCGAAGTGTCGTTAGATTCGTCTTAACACCGCAAGTGTCGCTGGGTACTTAAATTAAAATAAAAGCGGCCAAGTGCGAGTCGGACTCGCCCATGAAGGGTTCCGTAGCAGCAAGTAACATAATATAAAAGTTCGTTGTAGCTTTGATCAATGTTTTTATGACGTATTAAAAAAACTACTAACTAGATCTCGTTCAAACCAATTTTCGGTGGAAGTTTGCATGGTAATGTACATCATATATTTTTTTTAGTTCTATCATTCTCTTATTTTAGAAGTTACAGGGGGGGGACACACATTTCAACACTTTGGAAGTGACTCTCGCGCAAACTGTTCAGTTTAGAAAAAAATGATGTTAGTAACCTCAATATCATTTTTGAAGACCTATCCATAGATAGGTTTGATACACGTATAGGTTTGATGAAAAAAAAAAAATGAGTTTCAGTTCTAAGTATGGGGAACCCCCAAAATTTATGTTTTTTTTTCTATTTTTGTGTGAAAATTTTATTGCGGTTCACAGAATACATCTACTTACCAAATTTCAACAGTGTAGTTCTTATAGTTTCGGAAAAAAGTGACTGTGACATACGGACGGACAGACAGACAGACAGACATGACGAATCTATAAGGGTTCCGTTTTTTGCCATTTGGCTACGGAACCCTAATAAATGATAGTAACTAACATAATTATATAGACGACGTAATCAAAACATAGGGGCGGGTTTTTAACAATTTCTTTATTTTATTAACGTTATCAAATTTAAACCATGATGCACCCTTCGTTGGCGGTGAAACTGTGGTGTGTATACATCCGTCGATGGCGTAGTAAATAATTACTTAAGATTACGTCACCAGTGACAGGAATGTCCTCGTCTTACATATTTGTAATCAAACGCGTCAAAACGTCAAACGGAACGTTAAAGTTGTAACAGTAATGTTTTTTAGGCGATCAGTTGTCTTTAAATAAAAAATAATGAACTATAGTGATGATATTCACTTCATTACTGAGGCATTCTAGCGGAGCACTGACGTTATGGTTTGGTCTTAAACCTCTACCTTTTCTTAACGTTTTAATTAACTATGGCGTCGCGTGACATAGAGATTGACATTGACCAAACCATCGCCATTAACTGTCAGAGACTCGAATCGATCAGTCAATGTAAGCCTTTTTTCACAAATGTTGATGCTCTAAAGTTCATGACACTCAACATCAGAAGCCTGCAACGAAATTTTGACGCATTTGAAGTAGCTTTAAAACAAATGGATACCGTTTTTGATCTCATCGTACTCACCGAATGCTGGTTAAACGAGTACTCTGTAATCAACCGTCTTTCAGGATATAACGTTTACCAAACATCCAAACATATCAACAAAAGCGGAGGTGTAGTCATATATGTTAAGGAAACTCTTAATGTCTCTATTGTCGAACCAATTTTTGAGGACGCTAATTGTCTTGCAGTGGCTATATCTGATCAACTCAAAATCTTTGGAATTTATCGTTCCCCTTCCTTCCACAATGGAGACAAGTTTCTTGGCTCTTTGGATCTGGCACTTGGTGAATCTAAGGGGTTTCACAACGTGGTAGTAATCGGAGACATAAATATTAATATATTGGATTCCACGCAAAATCAATCTTCTGACTACTTGCACCTTCTGGCGATGCACGAATTTCTCCCGGCAGTTACCATTCCAACAAGAAGTGGTTCGTGTTTGGATCACATCTTTATTAAATCTAAATCTAGCTCAGTCGGTGCCGTTTGTCCATGCTGTATTACTGACCACGACATCGCCATGGCCGCAATCACTGTCCCTCGTATTAGACTTAAACAGCGGCCACGCTGGACTACAAAAACTGATTTTGTCGCTGCAACCCTAGATCTACAAAAAGCTGACTGGTCTAAGGTAACTACCTCTGTAAATGTAAACGAGGCGGTTACCCAATTTGACCAAATTATATCCACGGCAATAAAAACTAACACCCATAAGATAAAAGTTAGCCGATCAAAACTAAACCTCAAGCCCTGGATCACTCCCGGCCTAATAAGGTGTATGAGGCACAGGGATAAGCTCCACAGCAGAGCAAGAGCTGCACCTAACGATCAGGTCCTTCAGACTATTTACAAGCGATATAGGAATTTTTTTGACAACTTACTGTACAATATGAAAAACCAATACCAAAGTAAACAACTGACAGAAGCTCGGGACAACCCGCAGAAGTTATGGAAGTCAATAAAAAATATATGTCACTGTCATAATACCATAAATTCAGCAACTAATCTGACAACTTTGACCAATTCCCCAAAAGATTCTTTGAACATGTGTAATCAGCATTTTACAACGGTTGGTCAGAATTTGGCTGTTGATATCCTCCACAAACTTTCTGAGACTCAATCATCTTTAGCATCAAAAGTGAATCAATATAATTCTATTGCTAATTCTTTTTTCCTCCATCCAACAAGTGTTAACGAAGTGGATAGTATTATTTCTAAGCTCAAAACAGATAGTGCACCGGGTCCGGATTCTGTCAGGCCCCTGTTCATAAAGGAAATCAAAGATATCATTATAGAGCCACTAACTCATATTTGTAATTTAAGTTTGGCGTCTGGTTGCTTCCCGAATCTCTGGAAGTTGGCTCAGGTGTCTCCCATTTACAAAAACGGATCTAGGAAGGATCCCAACAATTATCGCCCCATTTCACTTCTCTGCGTCTTCTCTAAAATCCTTGAGAAGGTAGTCAATTCTCGTCTTACGGCTTTTCTTGATAAAAATAGAATTCTTTCAGATAATCAGTTCGGTTTCAGGAAAGGAAAGTCTACGGAAGACGCAGCAATTTATCTTTCAAACAAGGTATCCAGTTATCTTGATGGTGGTGGCAAATGTGCGGGAGTGTTCCTGGATCTCTGTAAAGCATTCGATACTGTGTCAACTAATATCCTACTTAGTAAACTGAATGCCGCGGGCATAAGAGGGGTTACTCTCGAATGGTTCCGTAGCTATCTGACCAACAGGCGCCAGGCTGTTAAGGTTGGCGAGTTCATAAGTGATGAGTTACCAATCACTTTTGGAGTGCCACAGGGTAGCATCCTCGGCCCCACGCTTTTTATTATTTATGTTGACGATATCCTTAGACTAAGGCTGGATGGAGCGGAAGTAATCTGTTACGCAGACGATACTGTGGTGTTGTTTCACGGAAAGACATGGGATGATGTGTTTAGCTTCGCAGAGCGAGGGTTGTCTGACATTAGTGCGTGGCTAGATAACAATTTACTTACCTTAAACGTAAGCAAATCTAACTTTCTTGCATTTTCAAAAACGTCTCTTTCTTCTTCTCCCCTAGATAGAAATTTAAAAATACACTCGAGTAAATGTCCCAACCTGGTCAGTGGCTCTCCATCATGCTCATGCAAGTCTATAGTCAGATCTGAAAAAATTAAATACCTGGGACTTATTATTGATCAGAATCTTTCCTTTAGACAACACATTTCCGCTCTTTCTGGCAGAGTTAGGAAATGCATTTATATAATGAAGAAACTCCGCCACTGCACGACGGAGCAAGTTCTTCGTATTGTTTACTGTGCCCTGTGCCAATCCTTATTGCAATATGGTGTGGCGGTTTGGGGCAGCGCACCAAAAACTACTTTGCTGCTGCTGGAGAGGGCACAGCGCGCAGTAATTAAAGTGATGTTGCGGAAGCCCTTTCTTTCCCCAACGGACGCTCTCTATCTGGATTCGAAACTCCTAAGTGTAAGGCGGCTGTACGTATTAAACGCAGCAGGTCGAGCGCATGTGGTAATAACAAATCTACCGAACTACACCGAACTACTGGCCAAGCGAACTTTCAGAGTCTCCCTGCCAAGTTACAGATCAAGTCTCGCAAAGCGTTCACCAGACTATATGCATCTACGTATTTATAATAATATATGCAAAGTACTCAACGTTCAATACTGTACAATTCGTAAAGCTAAGGTGACTGTGACGAAGTGGCTAATGACCTTATCATATCAAGACACAGAGGCCCTACTGCTAGCCAGCTAATATTATTTATTTATTTTAATACACACACAGACTCACGCACGCACACACACACACACACACACACACACACACACACACACACACACACACACAGCGTCGCGCGGCACGTGCGCTTGTCCTATCGCTCTGTAATATTAGTTAAATCCTGAATTTGCTTCTAATTTGTATTGTTTAATTCATTATAGTTTCACATATTGCACTCCTGGGTCCCAAGATACAGGCTCAGCCTAGTTTGGGGTCCGCCAGATAGCTCTTCTTTCTTTTATGTATACTCGTGTGTTTCAAGCAAATAAAAAATTTTGTATTTGTATTTGTATATTTCAGGTGGTATTAAAATTTATGAAAAGTGGAAAATTATGTTCAATGTATATTTTGGACCTAATTACAATTTAATATGGTGAACAAGTTGATACATCTCTTTTTGTAGTCCTCTGTACTCTAATAAGATATTTCTTTTGGTTTTGGACGTTGGCTGCTCTGGGTCGAATTAGGATGATCCCCGTCATATGCTTATTTCATGATTTTAAATACTAATACTCGCAAGCTGGGTATATTCAATAAACATATATTTTGGTTAGTAACAATTAGACTTAAAGCCATAACCATTTTAATTTTTGGACGTGGTTGTTTTGTATGTACCTAAAGTATTTTTTTGTATATTTTTATTATTTAGGCTCACGAACACTCAGGCCACCTGATGTTAGGTGCAATATGAGACCCATTTAAATTTACAAGACTATAATCCTAAGACCTCAAAGGCGTTGGCAACCCTGAGGACTAAGATGGAATGCCTCTATGCCATTAATTTCACCGTTTGTCTTACTCCCACACCGGAACATAACAATGCGAAAAGTTTTGCTTGGCGGTTGGTTAATTGATAAGATGGTGGTAGCGATCCGGACGGTCCCCGCACAGGGTCGTACCATGTCGTAACTTACGGCTTTGACGGGCGCTTGCAGCAGCACCTCGTCGCCCCCGGCCGCCCCGGCGCCGCCCTCCCGCGCGGGCAGCACGAACCGGCGCCGGCGCGGGCGCGCGCGCAGCTCCTCCGCCACCGCCGCCTCGCGCTCGCTGCGCACGCGCTCTTCCTCCTCCCTGGACACATTCGTACGTGTTCTCAATTCCCCGACATTGAATTAGACGTGAAAGGGTTGCGTCGATGCACGCAAAGCTGGGTACGAATTTGAGCGAATCAGCCTGAGGCACCTGCCCCTCGGTGTGCATGCCTCGCGTAATTTTGGCGTGTATCCGAGCGTGCCGCGGGAATAACGACAAGTTCTAACTTGTTTGTGGATGAGGCGCGTACAATCTTGATACAGTTGCTGAGCCGTTCCACCACCGAGGCGATTTCTTCTTCTTTTTGTTAATAATTCGGTGAATTATGATAAACGCAGCCGCGGCTGTCATCGTGTCCGACGCCATTTTGAAATGTCGGCTCGCGGCGAGCACGCTGCCTCACCCACACATGTTTATTTGCAATAATTTGGCTCGCGAGCAACTCGCCTCGCGGGGCGAGCATGCCTCAGGCTGAGCCGCTCAGATTCGTACCCAGCTTTACAACAACTTTTTTCCTTACCTCTTCTTCTGCCTCTTCGCCTCCTCCTCCCGCTCCTTCATCTGCCTCCTCAGTTCTATGATCCCCCGCGGGATGCCCACGATGGACCACCACACCAGCCGCGGTATCTGGAAGGGCAGTGTGTCCTTGATGCTGGGCCTGGGCAGCTGATCCAGTATCTCAGCCAGGCCGGTGTCGAAGCCCGACTTCTTTGAGTGCCTCTTTACTCTGCTGCTTAGGATTTGCTCCTGTGAATTAATAACAACAACTCCTGTGAACAAGTAAAATAATTTACGAAACTTAATTAGGAACTAAAATATTACATAATCGCAGATTTAATTCTGATTGCATGAATATACACATCAAAAATGTGTGAGGATTAAAAGTATTAATACATTATTCATCATCATTATCAGCCGCAAAACGTTCAATGCTGGACAAAGACCTTCCCCAAGGTTTTTCACAACGAGTCCTCTGCTGCTGTCATGCAGCGGTTTCCCGCGACCTTTATCAGATCGTACCATGTGTACTAACACATTGTTTTTTTTTTTTTGCTCAGTTGTCCACCACGGTTACATATGAGTGAGAGTAAATCAGTAATCATAATAAAGGCTTCTAGTTTTATCCACAACAAAGTTATAGAGGGATCAAAAATGGCCTAAGCAAAACTGACGAAAAAACAAATCAAAAATGGACAAATCAAAATAAAACTCTGACACCTTCCAATCCGCATTATTCCCTCTCCAAAGGTACCAGAACACTTTTGTTATTTTAATTAAAATGTATTGCCAAATATTCAAATAATGCAGAAATATTTTTCATCCTTGGACATTTTTGATGCAAATATATAAAAAACTCAGTACAAATGCAAACTCAGGTTTAATGGCTCTAAAAGCTGAGTTTTCAGCAAAGCAGACAATTGTTAGCCTGTGAAATATAGTTAGTGTAAGAATTTATCAATTTTACATCATCTTAGAACAAATATAACATATTTAAACAAGATATTGAGCCATTTTTTTTATTAAAATAATTCATACACTTACAGCAGTATATCTCTTCTCGGCATAAGCTGCCCAGCCAACAGCGTACTGTCCAAAGGTGATAATAACAAACAGAATAAGCGCTCCCTCGGCCAGACCCATCTTGCGCACGTGCCGGTAGTAATACACAGCGGAGCGCCAGTTCGGCAGGCCATTCTTGAGTACCTCATTGTACCTAAAATCACATATACATTAGACTAACATTCAACTGGATATTGAAAAATTTAATTTAGTTGGTTCTTTAAGTTTAATGACATTAAAAAGTCAACATTAAATCTAAGGTAATCACTCTCAATATCCTGTTTAAAATAAGTAGGTATAAACAACTCTAAATTAATGAAAACTGTTAATAAGCATACCTATTTAAAATTATAGAGTTTAACTGTAATCTCACATAAATTGACCTAACCTCAAACTAAGTTACTTATCCATTGCTTCATTTCAAGCATATTTATGTATTTTTGCTTGCACACCTTTACATTAATTTTCCAATTGATTTATTAACTACTTGTGTAAAATTTGTAATTAATTTAAGGATGGTTTGTTAGCTTATACTTATGAGTGATTTCAAGCTAGTATATATTTTTTAGTGATAGGAATAAGACCTTGTCGCCCTAAAATCATAGCAGACTTTTATGCTTTGGAAAATTTGTACTCATCACCTCTCTTAGTAGGTATAATATGAAAGCTCTAAGCCTGTTTAGCAACATTTAGCAACAAATGATAAAAAACAACCAAATATCTAATTCCCAATTTACACACAAAATTATATTCATAGAACATCTTCCTGTGGAGACAACCAGGAAATTATATTGTGTTCATTGATGATGAATTAATACAGAAAACATTTCCTTAAAACTCAGTACAGTAAGAAAGCATCTGTTGAAAGAACATACTTTTCTCTCTTCCCAGGATCCTTCAGGACATTGTGGACGGACACTAAGTTTCTGAACTGCACGTCCGCGTCAGGAGAATCATTTTTATCTGGATGCAATTTTAAAGTCAGCCTCTTGAACGCCGACTTAACTTCAGCTGGGGTTGCTTCCTAAAAGGAAAAATTACTCGTAATTTTTCAACGTTTCCAAACACGCTTTAATAACAACCTATAAAGTTAGTGTAAACTTTGAATACATGGTACTCTACCTGCGTTATTCCTAGCAGCTCGTAAAAATTCTGGTTTACTTCTTCAACCACGTCGAAAACTTCTAAATCGTCATCGTCCCAAGCCGCCGCGCCCAGCACGAGCGTCAAAAATAAAAAAGCACGCAACCGCATCACGTGTGTATCTTACAGCACCACTCTTAATTTATGAAATTTGCATTTCGCTACGAGACGAAAGTTTGCAAAAATTTTGACAATTAGCCAGCTGGGCTGAAGATGTGATGACTGGCGCTCGGTGTTGTCAACTGTTGCAAATGTCAAACTGATAAAGCGCCTTTCTCACTGCACTACTTGTAGCTTGTGTTGGGAAACGGTGTCGTGTCTTAGCTGAAATGTAGATGGCAGCACAGCCGTTCGTAGGCAATACAATCACAGTCTGTGGTACTATTTTGGAACTTAAAAATACCACATATTTTGAGTAGTCAAAGATAGAACCTTGTCATAATCGAATAATATTACTGGAACATTATAACAAATAAGACAATAGCTAGTAAGACTAGGAGTTTATTGCTTCTGAATGTATTTTAATTGACCTTGTACATTTGTGCCTTATTTTTGTATATTATTATTTTTTATATTATGGGGTTTTTGCCTGCAAATAAAGCTTATTATTATTATTATTATTATTATGACGATTAAGTATTAACCTAATTTCTGCAGTTATGTTTACTAGTAGGTCCTTATAAAATATAGTAAGCAAGTCTAGTTCTGGATAGGTAGTTAATAATTAGATGCAGTATGCATTGTATGTACATTTGCAACTGCCGTAAGTAAATCGAAATAGAAATCTATTTATTTCTATCTATCTTAATTTCTCATAATATCATAGCTATTATAGCTTTATCATAGCTTAGCAAAAGAGAGTTCGAATAAAATAAGGGCGTCGTTTGTTAAATTAACATTATCATTAAAGACTTGACCGTTATTTGAAGCATATATAGCTTGAGATAGGCACTTCCGTTTTCCGCTTTATCTTACCTCCTTGTCTACCCTGTATATCGCCGTCTCGCTCTCTCATCCCGCCATCACCACCACCAGGCAGGAAGTGGGGGTTTTTAACCCAACTAATTCTGATCATTGGCGTCCTGTTTTCCGCACCGCACGGTCGTGCTCAGGAGTTTCTATTTAAATACTTACATAGTGTAACATCAGTGTTCTTCTGGTTCATGTAAGTGATTATATTCTTACCTCCATCATTTTTCAAAACAATTTACTTTCGATAATACGATTTAACGGTTTTACCGTTCGGTTCTTTAGAACTTATTGATTTACGATGTAATTGCAATTGTGTTTTCTTTTTCTACCCTAGATTGTGTGTTTTGGACTAACAAAATGAGCCGTGAAAAAAGTGAAGTACCGAATTTTAATGTCGGAATACAACGTAGTACATTAAGCAGTAGTAGTTCATCATCGTCGAGCTCGGGAAGCTGCTCTTCCTCCAGCTCTGCTGCGCACAGCAAGCGCAAGCATAAGCACCGCCGGCACAAAAGAAGGGGGGCCAAACGTAGTCGTCGTCACGATTACCGCCTTGATAAATTAACGCAAGAAATTAGTGAACTGCGCAAACAGGTTACTTTTTGTGACGGCGGAAACCCATTAGTTCAAAACCCGATAGGTTCAGACTGTTGTAGTATTGATGGCAATATCAGTGGTGAAATGTACGGTTCCCCCTCGAAAGTCCCATGTGAAACCAATTCAATTTGTGATGATTCTGCTCAGCCAAACGTTATTTTCGATATCGAAACTAAAGTTAAAGAACCCGCTATTCCGAAAACGCCCCATGATTTCTTGAAAACTTTGAATGACATACAGCGTTTCAATAGTAACGATTGGTCTGAGGTTCGTTATGCCGAAGTACAAAAATTATACAATCATACCCCCGGATTTGTTGATTTAGATGTTAATGACGAAATTAAAAGTTATGACTCATTGAAACATTTATCTTATTCAGATAAATCATACGCGGCAGTAACATTTTGTATCCTTAAACAGCGCGAAGCTTTGCAAACTGCTCTTAAAAACCTGTTGCAATGGGCAGTAAATTCGAATTTATCATTTGAGGGTATTAACGAAAAAGTCAATGAATTGTTTCTCAAGGGAGATCTGTTTAAAGTGTCGTCCGATTTGCTTCAGCTAGTTTGTGGTCATAGGGCCGAAGTTATACAAATGAGGCGCGACGGTATAATTAATTGCGTTCGAGACCCAGTTCACAAAATGGCATTGCGTAAAATCCCCCCTTCGTGTGATCACATTTTTAACACTGAATCGCTCTCGTCAGTTTTTGAGAAAGCCGGCGGTGTCCGGAAAGTATTTTTCCCGACTAATAAACAGAGTACTGCTGCTTCCGCTTCGCAAGCGAGTTCGAACAGCAGAAAACCAAGTCGCCTCCCCTCGCAGGGGCAGGCCGGACGTTACGTACCCCCGCAGGGTACTTCACATGGATGTTGTGCTTCATCGCACATTCCCCACGCTCCTCAGCCCTCGCAGGGTTGCTCTCACCCCCGTTCCTCGCAGGGACAGGGTGCTCACATCAGTGAGTTTCAATCATTTTATGACGGCAATACAAGAGGTTCCTTTCGCCCAAGAGGAGGGCGGCAAAATAATAGAGGACGGTACCAGGGGAATAATCGCAAGCGTGCCGGATCCCCCTCGGACTACAACACTTTCAATAAAAAACGTAAGTATTGACAATCAGAGCTTCAAGGCCGGCCGACTACTTCTATTTCGCAGCCATTGGCAACGCCTAGGTGCGCCAAAGTATCTTTTAAAGATAATAAAGGGATATCGCATACCCTTTGCCGAACGGCCTCCTCTAACAATGCCCAACTTAAGCCAAAACAGGTTTTGCACCACTGTATCGAAAGAAATGTCTGCCCTAATTCATCAAATGTTGCACCAACGCGTATTAGAAGTAGTAAGGCCGTCCCCAAGTTTTATTTCAACAATGTTCCTTGTACCCAAGAGCGACGGGTCCTTCCGTCCCATCTTCAATCTGTCGGCTCTGAACGACTTCGTCATAAAACAACGTTTCAGTCTAATGAACGTTCAACGCATTCCGGACTTTCTACAACACAACGACTGGTTGTGCAAAATAGATCTGTCTCAGGCATACTTTCACTTGCCAATTACTCGGTCTCACAGGCGCTTCCTGAGACTAATGTACGAAGGCCAGTTAATGCAAATGTCATGCCTACCTTTCGGACTCAGCACAGCGCCGAAAGTTTTCGCGACGTTGACAAATTGGGTTGCTCAGACCCTCAGAGAACAAGGGCTACGTATTATAGTTTATTTGGACGACTTTCTCCTTGTCAATCAGAGTCGACAGGTTCTAGAATCGCATGTTCATATTCTACTTCAGAGACTTCATTATCTCGGTTGGCAAATAAATCTAGAGAAATCGGTTCTAATACCACAGCGGGACCTAGTTTTTCTTGGTGTCCGCTGGAAAACCTTAACAAACGAAAAAGCCCTTCCAGACGACAAATTAAGTTCAATTCGGTTCAAAATCATACCAGTTCTGACAAACAATTTTTTAGACATAAAGACGTTACAAAGTATTGTTGGGCTATTGAACTTTGCCAGTTTCGTAGTCCCAAAAGGCAGATTACATCATCGAGGTCTGCTTTCCCTCCTTATCGATCAGGAAGTGTCTCAGACGACCAGATGCTTTCCGCTTTCGAACCCAGCTATACAAGACCTTTGCTGGTGGCTTCAAAATCACCATCTTTCATCCCCAATTCATTGGGCTCCTCCCTCACACTTCCTGGTGACAGATGCGTCAGATCTAGCGTGGGGGGGACAGTTAGACGATCTTGCAGTCTCAGGAACGTGGAACGAGCAGGAGAGTGTAATGCACTGCAATCAAAAAGAACTTCTTGCTCTATTCAAGATTTTACAAGAAAATTACCAAATTCTGTCTCGTTCGACGGTCCTTTGGCAGAGCGACAACCGAACAGCGATTGCTTATATTCGAAACGAGGGAGGGACAAGGTCAGTGGCTCTGATGCGCTTAACTACCCAAATTTTTCAATTGCTAAACAAATACGAAATTCACATTGCTGCTCATCATATTCCGGGAAAGTTCAACGGACACGCAGATCATCTATCTCGCTTCCGCTCTCCCCCAGAGTGGCATCTGTTACCCATGTGCACGCAGAAGATTTTCCAAAAATTCGGAGTGCCTGTCATAGATCTCTTTGCCTCTTCCAGTGCTCATGTAGTTGCGAACTACGTAACCCTCGATTTGAACGATCGACAAGCGATGTATCACGATGCCTTTTCTCGACAATGGGACTACCATTTAGGGTGGATATTCCCACCACCTTACTTGATACCAAAGGTTCTCGCTCACCTCAATCACGCCAAAGGCAAATTTTTAATAGTAGTCCCACGTTGGGAACGCGTATTTTGGAGGGCAGACCTAAAGTCCAGGGCCATTGCAGCACCGTTTACAATTCAACAGCTCAGCAAACAATTGATAGACATATCGACCGGCCATCCACCTCCAAAAGTACAACAGATGATCCTCGAGGTCTGGAAATGTGGGGCTGGTCGCGTAACTTAACTAATTGGAATGATTCTGAATTGAGCTTATTATTCTCATCATGGCGTCCATCCACGCTAAGAACATATAAAGTTGCCTGGAATAGATGGTTGGTTTGGTGCAAGTTACATAAATTTGACGCTTTTAGGCCTACTGGTTCGAATCTAGCAAAATTTCTGGCAGATTTATTTTTAAAAGATCAACTTGCGTATAACACTATTTTGTTACATAAATCTGTAGTGTCCACTTTGTGTGATACTGAGATTTCGGGAGTGTTAAGCTCCCACGCTTTAGTCAAGCATGTACTTAAATCTATTTCTCTAAAACACCCGGTGCAGCATAAAACTACAATATGGGACACGGATATTTTAACTGCCTTTTTAGCTAACTATACCATTGACGAATGTAACACCTTTTCGGTTTCCCGACATACAGCTATTTTACTTTTGTTATGCTCGGGTAGACGTGTTCACGATCTTACCCTCCTAGCAGTGGATAACCAACATTACATGGAATCCGACGACCATGTCATAATGTGGCCCGTTTTCGGCTCTAAAACTGATAAATGCGATTTCAGGCAATCGGGGTGGAAGATACTAGCCAATACGAGCAACAAGCAACTTGACACAGTTTACTGGGTTAAACATTGTTTTAAACTTCTTCAAAGCAGACGAAACGAAGCCAGCGTCTCGAATTTATTTGTCAGCTTGAGAGGACAACCTAAGGCCGCTTCCAAAACTGTGGTTGCGGGATGGGTCAAAAATTTATTATCAGAGGCAAATATTTCTGCCCCTCCTGGCAGCGTACGATCAGCCGTGGCTTCAAAAAGTTGGTCAGATAATGTGTCAGTAGACGAGATACTTTCTCGAGGTAATTGGAAGTCTGGCAATACTTTTCGGAAATTCTATAGGCGAGAAGTGATGCCAACTCGAAGTAACATCATAAGGAATTCTTTTGTCCCTGTTGATTAACCAGTTTTCAATCAAGTTTCCTATACCTATCAGAAGATAATGTCTTATTATTTTTGTTATTACATACCTATATTGGCCAAATGCCGTCTCGAAATGATACTTACAAGCTAAACTCGTGTATAAGGGTGATTTGAAATAAAATTATTTTTGTTTTTCATCATTTGGCTTTATTTTGCTGAATCAGAATCAGAATCAGAATCAGAATAATCTTTATTCAAGTAGGTTTACAAATAATAAACTCTTTTGAAACGTCATAGTAGCGACTTAGCCTAAATTGACTGCAGGTTCAAATCGCGACCGATCAGAGAAGAACCTGTAAGAAACTCTGTCGGATGTCTTTTTTTTTTTTTCGACGTTCGCAACCTTTTGTCGTAAGGACTAAACATTTTATTACAAGCAATTCAGTCCCAAGCATTGTTATCATTAATATAGTCTTTAATACAATAATATGCTTTAGAAATTAGTTTACGCTTAACGTAACTCTTAAATTTATTTACTGATAGTTCAGTAACATTACTTGGGAGCTTATTATAGAACCTAATACAATTACCAATAAAAGAGTTTTTTATTTTATATTTTATGGAGCCGCGTGAAGGGCACTGCGAGCTTATATTTATTTCTGGTATTAACATTATGTATGTCACAGTTCTTTCTAAATTTAGCGATGTTTTTATGAACATAAATAATGTTTTCATAAATGTATTGACTGTGCATGGTCAATATATTAATTTCTTTAAACTTATCTCTAAGCGAGTCTCTCTGGCCCATCTTGTAGACAGCACGAATAGCCCTCTTCTGCAGAACAAAGATGCTATTTACATCAGCAGCACTACCCCACAGTAAAATACCATATGACATAATACTATGGAAGTAACTAAAATAAACTAATCGAGCGGTATCTAAGTCTATTAATTGCCGAATCTTATTAACTGCAAAAACTGCTGAACTGAGTCTACCCGCCAATCCAGCAAGATGAGGACCCCATTGGAGCTTGGAGTCTAACGTTATACCAAGAAACACTGTATCATTAACTAGGTCTAGTTTGTCATTTTTAATAGTTACAGTAGTTTGACTATTTTTCACATTAGTAGTCATGAACTTTATACATTTCGTCTTTTTTTCATTCAGTAATAAATTATTAACACTAAACCAATCGACTACTTTTGATATAGCATTGTTTACATCGACATTAAACTGCTGTTGTCGTTTAACTTTGAACACAAGTGACGTATCATCAGCAAACAATACTATATCATGGTTGTCCTTTATAAGGTAAGGTAAGTCATTTATGTAGATGAGGAATAAAAATGGACCCAATATTGAGCCCTGTGGTACGCCCATTGAGACCAATGACCCAGGTGATCGTACTCCATTCACGTCTACCCTTTGTATTCTCCCGTATAAGTACGTTTTTATTAAGTTTAGCGCAGTACCTCTAACTCCATAGTGGTGTAGTTTCCTGATCAATGTGTCATGGTTAACGCAATCGAAGGCCTTGGACAAATCACAAAAAATACCTAAAGCATCCTGTGACCCTTCCCAGGCATTAAAAATGTTTTTAATCAACTCAACACCAGCTTCGGTTGTCGAGCGACCCCGAGTAAAACCAAATTGTTTATTGTGTAATAAATTATTATACCGAAAATGTTCCGCTAACTGTGACAAAATCAATTTCTCAAATATTTTACTGAAAGTGGGTAGTATGGATATTGGTCTAAAATTTGTGGGGTCAAAAGTACTACCCGTTTTGAATAATGGAATTATCTTACTATGTTTCATAAGATCAGGAAACTCACCACAATCAACACAGTGATTAAATACGACCATTAAGTCAGATGCTATGACTTCAATTAAGGATTTGAGTACATGGACCGACACTCCCCAAAGGTCACTGGTTTTCTTTATATTGATTGAGTTGAATGCCTTAATTACATCCAAGGCAGTAACGCGCTTGAATTCAAAGTATATACTGCATTCAGGCACGTTATCTTCTAAAAGTACAATGGCAGACGCAGGCGAAGAGTTCAAGCACTTAGTCGTGGACACTGGTATATCGGTAAAAAACTTTTCAAATTCAATTGCGATATCTGGATTGGAATCTATTATTTTACCATCTACTTTTAAACGATAGTCGTTAATGTTCTTTTTTCGGCGACCTGTTTCTTCATTAATTATTTTCCAGGTCGTTTTAATAACATCAGAACTATTCAAGATTTTGTTACTTAAAAAATTTCGCTTAGTTATACGGCAGTCTATCTTGAATTGCTTAGAATACTGTTTGACATGTTCCTTAAACTCCTCACTCGCGTTATACCTCCGTAATTTACTGTGCTGTAATTTACATGTTCTTGTTGGTGAATACTAGGTACCTAGAACATGCTAGTACTAACTCGTCATCTGCTCTTCCCATTATAGTAATATATACTTAACGAGCAAAGTACGAGTAACTAACCAATCGTACATAACGTCACATTGGCGTCCATCACCACCAGGCGATAACAAACACGTCTCAAGCTATATATGCTTCAAATAACGGTCAAGTCTTTAATAGCAGCGTTTTACCTGAAATAAAACGCTTATTAAATACTTACCTTATTTGAAGCATAACTTTAATTCCTGCCTGTTGTTCTTTCGACTCAATGATCAGAATTAGTTGGGTTAAAAACCCCCACTTCCTGCCTGGTGGTGGTGATGGCGGGATGAGAGAGCGAGACGGCGATATACAGGGTAGACAAGGAGGTAAGATAAAGCGGAAAACGGAAGTGCCTATCTCAAGCTATATAAGCTTCAAATAAGGTAAGTATTTAATAAGCGTTTTATTTCAGGTAAAACGCTGCTAATAAATGAAAACTTACCCTTATTTCTTTGATTTTTAGTACAAACCTTGCAACGGCGTACGGTATTGAAAGGGATTAGTTAAGTAACTATTTCAAATTAAGAAATAAAGATGTAGCAGGGCTCAGACAACACTGACCCAAGTATAATAAATAATGTAAATGAAATGAGGCTGAAAATTTTAAAATGGTGAACCAATAGTATTACTATTGGTTCACCATCAAATCAAAAAACACATCTGTAATTAAAACTATCTTTATTTATATTTTACAAATTGTATAAACTACTAGATAAGGCATGGTATATAACTCATTTATTTATTCTGGCACGTTTTATGGCTTAACAATATAAACATATAGGGAAAACACCTAACGAGATCTCAATTATGAATAAATAATAAAAGATCTTTGAGGTATTTGATACATACTTCCACCTGACAGCCCAGCTGGCAAAGAATTGCAGGAATGTAATTAGAAAACACTTTAAATTTAAACATTATGGATACTACTCATTAATAAAATCCTTTTGTTATTTTACCAACTCCATTATTTTGTCTAACCATGGTATCCAAAGACTGCCTAGTAGTTTAAGATCTCTCAATCTAATATATAAAATTCTCGTATCACGGTGTGTAGTGTGTAGGTTATTGAACTCCTCTGTAACGGCTCGACCGATTCTTATGAAATTTGGTGTGCATATCGGGTAGGTCTGAGAATCGGCCAACATCTATTCTTCATATACCAAAGTGACATAAAAAAAAATTGCAGCGGGCGAAGCCGCTGGCGGGTCGCTAGTTCTATATAAAAGCTGGTCTGTTATATTCCATTATCTTGATACTATTCATGATAGAATAGCAAAAGAGAGCGGGAATCAATATGTATAATTCTGATTTAAATATTCGAGCAATATTACCGTTTTACGCTGGCAACAACCTTGTGTTGTTATTTGAAATTCAAAATATTGTATTGGCCGGGTTTACAATTAATATTTCTATTATATGATGATTTATCACAAAATCAGTTCGAATATAATACAATAGGTACATCAAATCATTATCTTCCACTCGTTTTTGCATTCTTGGAGTAACGACGTCGAGTTGACGACACGCTAGCCTAGTTGGGAGTGACTCTGCCTTCGAAGCTAGGGGTCCTGGGTTCAAATCCCGGTAAGGGCAGATATTTGTGTGATGAGCACGAGTATTTGTTCCTGAGTCTTGGATGTTTTCTATGTATTTAAGTATATATTTCTCTACATAAGTAAGTTTATCGTTGTCTAGTACCCATAGCACAAGCCTAGAGCTTAGTTTGGGACTAGGTCAATTTGTGTGACATTGTCCCGTGATATTATTATTATTATTATATTATATAAGTAAGACTGTTGCTATATTTGCTGGAAGTGTGAAATTGCAACTCTGTCTGCCCTTCACGCTGTCTGCGCTTCGGAGAGCAGCTTGGACAATTATCTAACCGGCTATTTCCCGTCCCACAACCATGAGGAAACAGCTAAGACGAGAGAGTACCTTCTGTTGCACATAACGACTGAACTTTCCTTCTAAATATATTTTTCAGATAGTAAATACTTGGATACTCGTAAAATGTGTTTTAGAGTATTTAAACAACAATCAAACTATTGTTGCGTCACTAATCTCAAAGAGTGGCGCGCCCCGATAGTCAAATTGACATTGCATGGTTGTGTGAATAAACGTAAAATTAATTAGTAGGTAACTTCGCGGATTGAAAACTGTTTACTAGTTAATATAACGAAGGGGAAGTTACCAAGGTCAGGTTTATTTGAATTGAAATAATACAATAGTACCTTACCGCCGCTGTACTCTGAGAGATTTTACTCATTCCTTTATCAAACTTGTGTATGAAAAATCTCACTAAGGACCAACTTAACCGTAATTATAGGTGAAAAACTTAAGTAAAGGACCTGTTGTATGTGGTTGTGTACAAAATTAATATGGAACTTACGTCAAATTTCAAATATAGAATGTCAAACGGTCTATACAGAACCTCTCTTCTACTGCGTTGTAACGATATCACATTTGACGTGTTTTAGAATTGTTTAAGTCACATTCGCCATTATTGTAAATGACATAAGAGTTATCAAAACGTTGACAATACGAAAACACGTCAAAGACGATATTGTTATTACCGTGTAGAATCCCAGCCCAGATGTGTTACAACTACATAAAACAGGTTCTTTACTTAAGTTTTTCACCTATACAAGGTTTTGTTTAGTTTCACCTGTACCGTTATCAGTAATAAAATCTTGCAAGTTAAATTTGACCCACTTCCCGGTTTCCGATGGAGCTGAAATTTTCGCGTGACAATGCAATATTATGATGACACGGAACTGATTGATGCTGGAATCGGAAGGTGGCGCTCTCCGCTATACTTACTTAACGTAGAGCCATCGAGTTTGGACTCATTAGGTTGGTTTTAATAAGCAGTAAATAACAAAAACCTACAGTCGTCAACAAAACCTCGTCACAAAAATGTCATTTTTGACAAAACTTATTTAGGTACTGATTCTGAGTGCGGCTATAACAAGTAAGTGGGCAATTTTTTTTTTGGAACAGACATTTTGAAACATTCCAATTCGCCAAGAAAAATATCTTTGGGAACAAGGTATAGTATATCCCTGAAATATCTCTGCTGTCAAATTACCGGCAAGTAGAAATTAACAAGTATGGCAAAGTGTTGGTGTTGCCATCCTTGTAAATCCTCAACTATGATTGTTTTCTTTCTAATTTTAGGACTAGCGACAGTGAACAGTAAGACTCAAATCAGTGAGTGCATTATTTCGAAGATATATAGTCATGATATTTAACGGATGGCAATAGTCGTCAAAGTCCTCGATAAGTAATCGTTTGAAAATTCAACTTTTTGACATTAATTGATGAATGTTTAACTTATTGTTTCTAGTGCTTTCACACTCATAGCAGTTCAAGTTAAATCGATTATTTAATTTGTATCATCAAATTTATTGAGAACTTAGTTGTAAAAACTGTCGGTAGTCCCGTGTTGGTGCGCTTTAAATTCGCCACTAGTAGCAGCGACATCTATCGGCGGGGCAGCGCGGCGGGTACACGATGCACTGGTCCATGCAGTACACGTCGGCGCCGTCGCGGCCCTCTAGCTCGCCGATCGCCTCGCACGTTTGACTGGAAAGAGGGTAGATTTGATTTTAGTATTAAACAGGGCAGTGTAGCTACTAGAAATTTCAATAAAAAGGAGAGTCATATTGTTTCTGTTTCACCCATTGATTAACTGGTAGAGAATGTCTTCAGTAATTACTTAATCCACTATTTATACCTACTTTGCGTAATTTGTAAAGAAGTTTATTAAATACTTTCAGAAGTTGTCAGTTGCCAGTTCTTTGTCTGAACCTTACTATAAGATTTAGGTGCGTTATAATACTTATACCAATCAGGTATCTGCAGTAGGTGTATATCATTTCATCGAAACACCTTTCATCGACTGTATCATTTCATCGAAAGCTATACATTTTCTGCTGAAACCATAGTGTTTTCAGGGTATCTAAACATCTAGCCTAACCTAATCTAGTAATTAATGTTTAAGATACCCTGAAAACATTATGGTTTCAGCAGGAAATAGCGTTCGATGAAATAAAATTCAATGAAATGATACATTCGATGAAGTGATGAGTTACCATCTGCAGTATCGCACCTTCGGTAGGAAAAGGGCACAATTTCCTCTTTAGTAACATTGTACATTGTGCCCTTGTTCTACCGAAGGTGCGATATATGTTATGCTGGTTGTACAGACTACATGAAATCACAATCGACAAGTACCCAGCACATTTGTCTCGTCTCGCTCACACTAAAACTGTATACTCACGGGCATGCACACAGGGCCTCAGGGCAGTTAGGAGGGTATCGCAGGCAGTTGGTCTGGCACCAGTTCTGCATGCCAGGCAAGACGCGGTACGCGATCGAGGGAACGCACACTTGGTCCCTGAAAACATATTAAAAAGGTTGGCTAAGTCTTTAAGGAAACTATGAGAAGGTAATTGATTAGGTACTTGAACAAGAGCGTCGTCATGCCGTACAAAAAATACCAAAAATTGTTTGCCCTTGTATTATAATTTAGTAAACACAGATGAAGTTTTTAGATATATTTACACCACTGAATAAAAGACAATAAAAGCGTTATGTACATTGACATTTTATGAATAGAAAAATAATCACCTGTATTTTTTTTCTTTGTTAAACACAGAAATTGACACAGAGGTTAGACACAGACTTAATATTTAAGAAAAGTCCCCAGAAGTCATACGACGAAGTCAAATATTGGACAGTAAATAGATGAAGTATCAAAATTAAACTTCTTTAAGGCATGCTAAATACATTTTTTTTTTATAGAACAGGGCCATATTTCACAATACTTTCCAAGAAGATTGGTTATTATTACAAATCGAAAAACTTGTGAAATAATTCAAACATTGAGTTGTAAAGTTTTGTAATATAGGGCCATGGATGTTGCAGTTAGTTACAAAACAACAAATAGGTATTTATAAACCAAAACATAGAAACATCGTTAGAAACTGTAACATTCTTTAATTTGCACAGCACTTTGTACATATTATTTTTAATGTAATTTTGTCGACGATCTTAACGATAGCGGGCCTATGTAAGGCGGCAGTGGAATGGCTCATAAATTGCATCTCAAGACTGCACTCTTAAGACCTCAAATGCGTTGCCAACCCTGAGGACTGATGGAATGCCTCTATGCTAGTTATTATACCGGTTGTCTTATCCCCACACTGGAACACAACAATGCGAACACTGCTGCCTGGTGGTAAGTTAATGGATAAGATGGTGGTAGCGATCCGGACGGACCCTGCACAGGGTCCTACCACCACTAAAAAAAACTGAAAAGACTGCGTAACCATTAGGTACGCCCTTACCGCCGCTCTCACCCCAGTATCGCTTATCGAGCTTAATGTCAGCGTTAAGCGTGGCGTCGAAAACAGCGCTGTGCATATTAAAGAGCCACACCAGAGGCGTACTCGTAGAACAGAAAACGTAAAAATCGAAACAAGAAGTTACATTCACAGTAAGTCCACATATATACAGTAGACCCTTCCACCTAAAACCGGCCAAACCTTAACAAACACTCTGTACCTAATTATTTGCGGAATTAAATCGTCTTCAGTTTCCGAAATATCATTGCTGAAAGAAAATGTCATATGATACAGTTATTACACAACACAATTTTTTTATCGTATTTACATCACAATTTTAATATAGATTCGTTTACCTAACTTGATACGATTCCTTTTCATAGTCCTTGGTTTCTCTGAAATAAGCGTGTAAGAAAGCTTTTGATATAAAATATATACAAAACAAATAGGTGTATAGGTAGGTACGTAAATAATAAGCTATAATAAATAACTACATAATTACAATATGTACATTTTTTTAGTATACGACAAGAAAGTTTAAACAAAATATATTTCGACTCTAATCCTTCTGTGGTTTCACCTGATGTTTCCATTGAACTTTCCTGAAGATGACGACTTGACAGATCGATTTTATGACCCGAAAAACCCCTATTCCGCAATTTTCATCATACAAGAGCCGTTTTCGAGATCGTGAATACAAATATATGTATATAAATATTGCTCGTTTAATAGTAAAGCATGTAATTAAGTAATTACCCATTCAAGGAACCAGTTTCTCACCTGACGACGAGCGGGTAGACGCCCTGCGGCCGGCTGTAGTCCCTGTAGTACAGCAGGAAGGGGTTGTCCCTCCGCAGGTCTCCAGCGAAGGCCGGGGGCAGCCCACCGGTGCTGGTGATGACGCTGACGTCGGCGCAGTTGCGGAAGGTCTCCGAGCGCCCGCAGCCCACGGCCTCCGTGCCGTTGGGGCAGATGCCCCACATGTTGCCTGTGGGGTAGAAGGTGAAATAGCTGACAGGATGCATTCGGTTTACAGGATATATCGTCCTGCGATACCAAGAGTTAAAAGAGCTAGATTTTTGGTTGCCCTGATAGAGTTATATTAGCCACATAACTCTCTTTACTATGATCGTTTTGGATCAGCTTGCAAACGTAGTCAAGTAGGCGAAAAAACATTATTTATGAAAGCTTTGTGTTTTTCAAAAACTTCACCTAGATGTTTATTATCGCTTTTACGTACAGTGCAGTTTTTTAGGATAAGAGATTCTTCTGATCACCCACCCACAAACTTCAAAATATATGTTGAATAAATCTTATCGTAATTTGATTTGTGATCGACACCGTATAAAGATAGACTCCCTTTCGTAGAAAATACTATTTACAACTAATTTAGTAGGTAATGGAAGAAAATAATGGTTATGCCAAAAATAGAGCAAAGTAGGTACAACAACACATAAAACAACCTTCGGGTTTGTATTTCTTACTCACTTGCTATCATACCCTCTTAGGTAACCTTCACCACCGACTTTACCCGACCCCGAAAGATTGTTTAAGACCTCTTAAATACACTATAGTTTATCTAATACCCTGTCTTTTGTTTCGCCATATGCGCCTTCGTCCTGTTACCATTTCTTAAGCAGAATACGAACAATGAACAGAGGCGGCACGTAATCGTGATAATTATAAATTTAATGTAAGGTGTCTCATTGCGCATAGAGGCGTCTTTATCGTATAGCTCACTATTCATTGCAGATTATGGGTGAGCAAACACTCTTCCTACAAGTGACATACCAGTGTAGTAGGTCCACTGCAGCACACACTGTGTGCACGTGACGTAGGGCGGCAGTCGCACACGGTACCGGAAGATCTCCTTCTTGGCCGTGTCCAGGGGGATGAGGAACCGGTCCTCCCGCGTGCCCGAGATCACCAGGGGATACCTGAAATATTATTGTAAAGGCGTACAATTACATATTATAATATTTTTTCGTGGATAGACAAAACTTAAATATTGTTATCTATTAGTTGAATTAGTCAGGTCTCTACTCCCGCAAGATAAATGGAACAAGTCGAAAGTCGAGCAACAAAAGCATGCTTTAACAACCCGACTACCCTTAGTACCCTTACAGCATCAGGATTAACGAGATTCTATTATAGTCTGACACTCCATGGGTGAATACCACTGATAGGGTATTATTTTAAGTACTTAATATGATCTTTACAGATGACGCTCTTTGGAATAATACCAATAAAATTATAAGTTTTTGTTGGTAAACAAAGGAGTCTCTATTCCACGGGGTAGAAACCACAACCCTATTGCCATCGGAGTGTGTATTGTCAACGTTTTACACCTCTTATTTACTTGACTGTTATGGCCGCCGAGTTAAAAACAAGACCACAATACGACAAAAGCAATATGGTTTTAATGCATTGAATTGAATCCCAGGTATCATACCTACTTAAATCCGAGGTAACGGAAAAACATCGACGAGGTACGTTGGGTGTAAAAAAACTTTGTTTTTTTTTATGATATCGCACTCCTCGTATGTACCTACCTGTCAAAGCACTCCTGCGTAGCTTCTTGGTTCGGGTTGTTGTTCGGACACAGCTTCATCACGAATGTGCCGAGGTGGTTCGCCGTCAGCTCGATTTCTACTTCGATTTCCTGTTGTTAGGAAATGACTAGTTAATGTACAAGTAGACTTAGTTAATGAAGATCGAAGAAATCAGCTTCAAGCTTGAAAATCGGTTGCTAAATGTAGAATGGTTGTATTAAGCTAAGTACCAAGTTCACCATACGATGTAAAATTTTACCCATCTTAATCGACTGTTAGTTCATACATTTTGACCACTGTTAACGCTCTAATCGTCTGATAAGTGAAATTGGTACGAAGCCTTGCATAGCAGCGGTACGGCTACTTGATACGGTTGTAACATAGAAGTACCGATGCTCTAGGAAGCAAGCTTTACATGTAATTTGAAAGAAAGAAAATACATTTACGTATTTACAACAACACACAAATTAAATAACAATAAAGTATAACGTTCAAGACAAAATTGGACAGTTGTTGCGAATCGGTCCCAACTCAGCATGTGCCGGCTGTTCAATCAGCGCTGCTCTTCCGTTGGGACAGCTCGGTGACGCCGGTGACAAAAATATGAATATTAAAAATAAGTATACATACACTTACGACACGCTAGCCTAGTTGGGAGTGACCCTGCCTTCGAAGCTAGGGGTCCTGGGTTCAAATCCCGGTAAGGGCAAATATTTGTGTGATGAGCACGAGTATTTGTTCCTGAGTCTTGGATGTTTTCTATGTATTTAAGTATATATTTCTCTATATAAGTAAGTTTATCGTTGTCTAGTACCCATAGCACAAGCCTATTTAGGGCTTAATTTGGGACTAGGTCAATTTGTGTGACATTGTCCCGTGATATTATTATTATTATTATTATTATTACTTACATAACATCACGCCTTCGATCCCAGAGTGGGGTAAGCAGAGCTACAGAAATACCAACAACTCTAAAAATACTTGTTTGTAATTATAGCTCTGTAACCATATTTTGCATATTTAGACCAAGATGTTTACCAGTGTATTAGTGACAGGTTGCAAGCCCATCGCCTAACAGTACTACAAGCCCTTATTCCCTTAGTCGCCTCTTACGACATGGAAGATATGGAGTGGTACTATTCTAACCCGGCAACCACACTGGGGTAAGGTAAATAAGATAAGTAAACAAAAAAAACTTATAACCACAAAGAGAACACCTATTTTTTAATTCTACGAGTATATATAAAACTAGTAATTGACACAATGAAACTGGTCAAGTTTGATTCGGACTTGCGCACCGAGGTGACCGAGGTCTGTACGGCCAGACCTTTATTTGTTGATTTTCTTTAGGTTTTTCGTAAGAATCACACCATATTTTCATTATTTGTTGAGAAACCCTAGCTTTACAGCTATTTGTATTATGAAACCACTAACTGTCATAATGAAACTGGTTGGAATCGCCCACTGAGGTGTCCGTACTACCCGACTTTTATTTATTGTTATTCTTTAGGGTTTGCATAAGAACCACACCGAATTACTTCTCATTACATACATACTATCACGCCTTCATTCCCAGGATGGGGTAGGCAGAGCTACAGAAATACCAACAACTACAAAAAGAGTTGTTGGTAATTCTGTTCTGTAACCACATTTTGCATAAACAGGCTAAGATGTATACCAGTGTATTAGTAACAGGTTGCAAGCCCATCGCCTAACAGTACTAGAAACTAGAAACCCTCATTCCCTTAATTCTCATTGTTTGTGCTAAATGTGGGAACGGAATTAGCAACAAGTTCTTAGAGTTGTTGGTATTTCTGTAGCTCTGCCTACCCCACTCTGGGAATGAAGGCGAGAAGTTATGTATGTATTTGTTAGGTTGTCAGTCGTTGAACCCATCTGTAAACCCCAGGATCCTATGCTCTCCTCCGTCAAGGCTTACCTGTCCAACGCTGTAGTGTTTCGTGATGATGCCCTTCCCGAACATGCCCCTGGCCTCGTGGGGCCGCGGCTCGGAGAGGTGGTGAGCGTCGCCGCACACGCCGCAGCGTCCCGAGTTCTGCTCCCACTGGACTGAACACCAGCATGGCCAAGTTAGGAAAAACAGCACGAGACTATGAAAACCGGCCAAGTGCCAGTCAGACTCGCACGTGACGTGTTACAAAATAACCCGTAAAAAAGAAACCACGAAAGTAGTGTCAACCCTAGTATACCTAAGATACTGAACTGACGTTATTTAATAAGGGTTGACACTACTTTTGTAATTTCTTTTTTACGGATTATTTTGTAACACGTTGTATACAACCACAATGTCTGTATTAAGATCGAGCAAAAAACGGAAAAACACGTTTGTTGTATAGGAGCCCCCCTTAAATATTAATTTAATTTAAATTTAATTATTTATTCAGTGAACATACAACTAAATTTCTGTGAATATTTCAAGTGTCTACCTGTTGCCGTTATTAATATCGACAAAAAACATCACGTTTGTTGTATGGGAGCCCCCTTTGTGAAAATTTCAACTGTCTAGCTATCGCGGTTCTTGAGATACAGCCTGGTGCCAGACAGACGAACGGACAGACAGCGACGTCTTAGTAATAGGGTCCCGTTTTTACCCTTTGGGTACGGAACCCTAAAAAAGCAATCAAACATACATCAACGTTGCGCTCAAAGCGAATCTCACTCTCGCGTTCGTCGTCTCACAAATCTTAATCCTTTTCGGTGCACTCTGTCAGGTTGTGGAATCGGCTACCGGCCGGCATTAGGCCATCACAATCAGTTGATGTCTTAGAGACAAATTGAATTTCTGGCTTGACTCTAGCTCCTAGATATTGTATTAACTGTTCTCTACATGTAAGTAGGTAGTTGTCTTTTTTAGCGATCCGGACGGACCCCGCACAAGGACGGACGACCTTCTTGCCCACTTTGTTGATAATGAAGAACTTAAACATTCCATACTCTAAGGTCAAGACCCTCACAACTATGACGTAATGACACTGCGCTAGCTGTGGGCTCATCACGTGCCATTGACATAGAAATGTCGTCAAGGAAAGAATGCGAATGAATGTTTCCTAGAAAATACTTCCGTAGTTCTAACTCCCTTTGTACTCGTACCAATCCTTACTAATATTATAAATGTGAAAGCGTGGATGTTTGTTACGCTTTCACGCAAAAACTACTAGACGAATCATCATGAAACTTTGTACACATATTCTGGGAGGTACTAGAAATAACATAGGATACTTTTTATTAAAAAAAATATACGTCTTTTACAAAAATAAAAACATAAATTGCAGCGAGCGAAGCCGCTGGCGGCGGGTCGCTAGTATAATATAAATGCCTGATTAACTTAAGTATTTGCATTTGTAAAGTATGCTTTTTATATTAGGGCTAGGGCTCTGGGTTCAAATCCCGGTGAGGGCAGATATTTGTGTGATGAGACTGATGAGCATGAGTATTTGTTCCTGAGTCTTGGATGTTTTCTATGTATTTAAGTATATAATTCTCTATATAAGTAAGTTTATCGTTGTCTAGTACCCATAGTACAAGCCTAGAAAAAAAGCCAAGCCCCTAGTTTGGGACTGGGTCAATTTGTGTGACATTGTCCTGCGACATTTATTTATTAAATAAAGGAGCTAATTCAAAAGTGTTGTGTCCTATGTAAACTAATAATGTGATTACTTAAATTTGAGTAAAATATACCATCATTTCTTTTAGTGTTGTGCTTATTTAATTTTAGCTAGGTATTCGTTTTTATTAATAATTTCTCAATCGCTAAAAGGTTTACGAGAGAAAACACCTTAAGGGGATAAGTTCGCCTCCGTACGTCCCTGCTATAATTTTAACTATTTTATAATTTTTATCTCTCTTGTTTCCACATAAAGTGTTTACATACAAACATAGCTACATAGAACAATCTGGAGGTAAAAGCTTTCTTTAATCAATAGACTACTTGTATTTGAATCGACCTGGATATCGTTTCAAACTACATATAAAACATAATACTCTATAGGTACAGTACATTTAAATATTTTGCTGATAAAATATGTTTTCATCCTATTGGACTGGCAACTGACATCCACGATATAGGTAAAAAATTCGCCTTGCTTAAAATATAGTCCCACTTGACGACACGTTGGCCTAGTTGGGTGTGACCCTGCCTCCGAAGCTAGCGGTCCCGGGTTCGAATCCCGGTAAGGACAGATATTTGTGTCATCAGCACGAGTATTTGTTCCTAAGTCTTGGATGTTTTCTATGGTATTTAAGTATTTATTTCTCTATCTAAGTATGTTTATCGTTGTCTAGTACCCATAGTACAAGCCTAGAGCTTAGTTTGGGACTAGGTCATTTTGTGTGAGATGGTCCCGTAATATTTATTTATTTTATTTATTTACTTGAAATAATTCGCATAAGCTATGAAGTCGTTTTCAAGTGAAACACCTAATGAGTAGACTTATTAATTACGTATACTTTTTGCAGCCAACGCAAAGTAAAGACTCATGGGAATTGATTAAGTTAACTAGGTACATACTCGTAATATGTTAGAGATGTGAAGAATCGATAGGTAAATTCATATAGATTGTTTTTTGCTTTCAAATAAATCATAATAGATAATCCAAGGCCGCAGTTCGTCGCCCTCGTGCTTCAGCAGCCGTGCCTTCATTATGAAGATGAGATGACAAACAAGCGAGCAAAAACATGCATCCTTGTCGGTTCGTTACATAAAATTACGAGAAAATACTTAAATAATATGGTAATGGCTTGAGGTGACTTTAAGGTCCATGGCGCTTCGATTGTGGGGGAAATGGTTCCGTGTCACTTTCAGGACCACCGTGATGTCCAAAAATTAACAGTTAAGATAACCAAAGGACTCCTTTACCTACTCCTTATATTACTAATATTATAAAACAGAAATGTTTCGAAAGGAACAAAAGAGATTTAACAGGATCGAAGCAGGTGGAAAGAAGTAGTGATTTAATGTATGTATATATGAAAGTATGTTCCATTTTGACTGTTTAAAACCTCAATCGATTGATATGGAATTTGGTACAGAGGTAGTTTATAGACCCGGAAACTATAGGCATCTTTTTATCCTAGAGAATTGGACAGGTAAAGCGATAAATAACTTCGGAAGACGGATTCGCGGTCTTAAGCTCCTAAGACCCCCATTTTAGTTACATTGTAATTGCAACCTTGTTGTCTTAATCATAAGGTCTCTTTTACTTTTGGTCCTCAAGCGTAAACCTGGAGATTCGGGAGGTTAGGTTAAGACTGTAATTGCATTAGTCATAAAGTTTCTCACCTTTTAGGGCTTTATTGTACTCCAGCTAAAGCTAATTGCTTATACTCGTTATCGTATTGTCAACGTTATGATAGCTCTTATTTAGTTGACAGTGATGGCGGTTAAAAACAATACGATAACAATACGTATACAGACAAAGTAAAATAAGACCCCAGATCGAGTCAATAATGTAGGTATATATTGTGTTTACAGAATAGGTACGTACAAAGGAGAACTTATCCCTTTAAGGGATGTCATAAAAACCAATGCGAATAAAATGGAATGTCATAGCTTGTCTTATCAACCGTAAGTCTCCGTAAGATTTGCTACGTTTTTAGCTCGATATTACTTTTACACTGAAAGCATTGCAGCTATATTTTGATAATCATTTCCTGTTAACATTCACTTGATTCATACAACGCATTACAGGCTCTCAATAAGCTTTCGGTTAAAATAACCATCAATTTGCTCGCTAAATATGAGTGCGGAGCCCTAAAGCAAGTGCATTAACTGCACCGCCGACTGCATTACAATCTTTACGAGGCAGCAACCCATAAAGATTATAAAAATGTCTATTAACGTGTTTTATTTTTTCAAACTAGCACGGGTTCCGTTAAAGGTCGCAAGCCGGTGCATAAATACATGGAGACAGCTAGGATCATAAAAATATGTGGACGTTTTCAAAGTTGCGGGTCCACGTTACTTCCTGAATCCTTAAGGGAATTTAAATATATCGCTATTTCTTGAGCTCTTTTGACACATTTTTGACGTGATTAAAATCATGGTAGCTAAGTGTGAAATGGTTTTACGAGTTTTTTTTTTAAATATGAGCGCTGAGCTGTACGAAAAATAGACGAGGATTTTCATCACTTCCATCCAGCAGCGTGATCATTTGATAGTTTTTTGCAAACCCTCCCCCCATTATTCGAGGCTCACTTGATTAAAAGACAACCCCACCTCCTACGTAGGCAGGCAGATAAGAAATCACCCCTAACAGCTGTCATCGCAATACAATTTATACCTATTCTTGGTTTGAGGTTATAATTTGTACTGGAATGACAGGTGTCAGGATTTACTTCTTATCGGCCGGCGAAAGTTTATGTGTGAGTTAGTTAGCTTTTACATGGCTTTTACTCTGAATGAACATAAGCTACCCTTTCATCCCGACCATTATACTGTTCCTATGGGATGGTCAACGCAAACGACGCTACTTGTATTTAAATTAAATAATATAAGTACTTAACAAGTTAGCCAGTAGGACGTAACGTAATTGACAACATGATTTTTTGAAAGGGAGTTTTGAAAAAAACATGCTTTTCAAACTGTTTTGATTATATTAACTGAAAAATAAAGTTGAATGTATTAGTGTTCACTACTCCCGTTTTGGACTAGTGGTCTGTAACCGCCTTTTATTTTTTTAAGTTTAGCACTAGCTGTCACCATGGCCAAGAGCATAATGCGGCATTTAAACTTTTTTGTCATTAGCAGATTTTTTTAAAAAAAAATTCTCAGTAAATAATGAACAAAAAACATATTTTGCTCTTGAGCCAAACCTCTCTAATCACGTTTTTGTTTTCAGAACACCTTTTAAAAAGTTTTCGTTGACAATTAGTTCCCTCTTGACTGACCTGCATATCCTCCGCAGAACAGCTCATTGTCGTTGTAGTTCACGGGGTTGGGGAACCCGAAGCGCCACATGGAGTTGCGGGCTGGGGGGTCCATCAGCCTGCCGTGGCCCTCCCCGCCCCGGGGGCTGCCCAGCAACTGGAAAACAACTCACTAGTTGAGTGACTGCACAAACTGCGACGCAGTGACGTCATTCCATACTAATATTATAAGAGTATACTCCATACCAAAATGCTCTCTTTTCGCCTAAAATTTTATTTTTGCCATAAAAAAAACCATCCATGACGTAAAATCAGAAAAATTGTGTGCAATATTTGGTGTCCAGTTGCTTAATCACCAGAAAACGGCAGTTTAAGCTAAAAAACAACGCACTTTGAGGTTATAGAAGTGCTTACTAAATAACACAAGTCAGTTGGTATGGACGATAAGTCTGTCTATTTGTTTCACTTTCGGGCGGTTTAAAAAAAGTGTACGTCGTTAAGGACAAAAATTAAGAAACTTTAACTTTTCCATTTCGTCACGATAATAAGTACTAGTAAAAAAAAGTTGAGTTATTTGAAAACCGCCCTTTCACGGATAAACTGCTGGACCGATTTAGGTGAAATTTGCTATGGAGATAGTTTTAGTCCCGTGGAAGGACATAGGATAGCGCCTCCTGGGGGAATAGCGATAAATGACTTAAGGTGGACGGAGTCGTGGGAAACAGCTAGTGGGTTATTCAAAGGGCGGACGATGGATGCAATATGGTGACGAAAGCATGAGATGGATATGACTTTTATTAAATTTCGAGTAATATTTATATATTTAACGCCCTTTTAGTTATACAGATATCAGTAAGTGCACAATACCCTTATCCTCAATATTACATAATTAATTAATATATTAAGAAAGTACTGGCCACTTGTAAATTTTCCCTATATAAGCGGATAGTGAACTATAAAATTAATGGACTGAAAATATGTTATATTGAAAGTATTATGATCATTTACAACAACAATAGATTTATATAACTATTTTGCAATTATGTTCTCTTTTTTAACCCAATTGTAGTCATGTCCATATTACGTATATCGTTTGACATAATTTTGACGTAATTTGCATCCGTCGTCCGCGCATCTATACTAATATTATAAAGAGGAAAGATTTGTTTGTTTTTTTTGTTTCGAATAGGCTCTGAAACTACTGGACCGATTTGAAAACTTCTTTTACCATTAGAAGCCGACATTATCCCTGATGAACATATGCTATTTTTTATCCAGTGATTCAAGAGGAAGGTTTATATACCTACAATACTTTAATCCGAAGCGAAGCGAGGGCGGGTCGCTAGTTAGTTATAATTGTTTGTCAAGTCGTAGGAATTGTCGAAGAATATTACTGTTCTATTGTAAGTATTGTATGGTTGGTCACTATTAGTCAGGGTTCCATTTTACCAATTGTCATTTCTACGTAAAATAAGTACTTAACTTGACACGATTGAAACACTATAACTAAAACTGAGACTCAGTGTTTATATAGAATTCCGGAAGTTCCAAATTTTCCGGATAAGCACGAGTAGTATATTGTAATAAAAATAGTTTGAGAACCGTAGGGTTTTTAATTTCGTTGCAATAAATCACGTCTTTGTCATGGTGGCTCAAGAATAACAAAAAAAAAACAAAAGCTTTTACCAGCACATAAAAGTCTTCAAGACTTGGGAATAAATGGAGGCATTTTTAATTATTTTACCTGAGAAAACCTTTTAGTAGCGATCAAAAAGTCACTAAATAAAATTTATAAATAACTCACTTGCAAAACAAATATCCAGTAGGTCAGGAACGACATACCGAACAACTTGAATCGAAGTTCCATCTGCAACAAGAAAACATTCAAATATTATTGCCCATCAAACATAATTATCATTCAAACGCCCAAACAAAGTAACGCTTATAATTTATAAGGCCTAATAATCGTAAAAATAACTGAAATTATGAATAAATTAATCGATTGACCATATATTTCCGTAGCGAACGGGACTTTTCGAAATTCGATAGTAGTCAGGACGAATCCTCTAAGTTAGCGGTTCTCAAACTTTTTAGTGTCAGAACCCTTCAGACGACATATTAACACTTAATATTTTATACAGCCCCAAAAAAAACTTGTTTTAAATTAATTCTTAATAACTTAAAATGTAAAAAAATGATTAAAAAAGGGGTTTTGTATATCATATAATATGATGGTAGCGTTATTATGAGTGAGCTGCGTATCCCTTTATCTTCGGTTAGGTACCGGTATGTGGCTTGAAGTCAGTTGCGGCTCTAGAATTTTATATAGTTAGAGGCCGTTTTCTTTCAGCCCAAAAACCTACATTGTAAACCTGCCTTAATTATTAATTCAATTCTCTTGGTAAACAATTTTTCGGTTCGAAGTGCGTGGGGGGCATGGCCCCCTTAATTGTTAGGCGGGGCCCTTGTAAAGGCCCCAAAGCAAACTTTGAGAACCGCTGCTCTAAGTTAAACGGACAACGAATAAACATTGATTTTATCGACTCCCCGGCCATTAACGTCAACTTAACGTGCGGGTCGCATGTGCGAAAATTATTTTATATAATAACCAAAGCTAAAATATTGCTGGACCGAAATATCGTTGAATATGCGTTTTAACAAACCAGTCGGTGTCAGACCGAGTTTGTTTATAATGTTTATATTAGCTATTGGATTACACGCGACGCGGCGTGGTCATTGACTGAACAAGATGTTTATCTTGAGCACAGCTGCCTGCTTGGCTTGACGGAATTAGAACGGCAGAATCTCTGTTAGCCTCTGGGAGCTTTGATTTATATAAGTACACGCACTTTTCTTTACTTTACATACATAACATCAAGCCTTCATTCCTAGAGTGGGGTAGGCGGAACTACAGAAATACCAACAATTCTAAAAATACTTGTTTGTAATTTGTAACCACATTTTGCACAATAATCGTAGTGACAGGTTGCAAGCCCATCGCCTAACAGCGACTCAAGGAGTAACTCCTACGACATCCACGGGAGGACATGGAGTGGCACTATTCTAACCCGGCAACCACACGGGGGACAATCAGTTTATTTGAAAGTTAATAAATTCGTAAGAAGGAAAAATAACATTACCTAGTCTAAATTTGTATGCATAGAAGGCAGGGCCTTTGACCATTGATTTGCCGAGTATAAAACAAGCTTGGAAAACAAAAAAAAACTGTTACATTTTATCAAATCGTTCGAATGTTTGTTTGTTTGATGTCAGTCAACACCTCAGGGGCTCTAGCCAAGATGCAAACGCTCCTAACGTTTTTCTTTTCTATCGCTCAAAATGTATGGGATGACATTCTCGTGCGTTTCGATAAAACCACGTGGTCGACTGTCATCCCATACATTTAGAGCGATAGAAAAGATAAACGTTAGGAGCGTTTGCATCTTGGCTAGGGCCCCAGGTGTGAATAATTCTAATCACACATGCGAATTGCTGGTTTGAGAACCATTTGCATAGTTTCGTTGAACTTGTGGTTGAACTGTCTATTAGCATTGAATAGAAAACGATCTCGCTTGATGGTGGTATTAGTGTTTTAATAAACAATGAACGAGACATGATAGATAAGGAAGTACGGTTTAGTTTAAAGATTAACCTGTAACATCGGGGTTTTATAAAAACCGGTCAAGTGCGAGTCAGTATCGCACACCGAGAGGTCCGCACCGCACGGTAGATATTATTATTAGATTCCGATTTGAACTCGATTTCAAATGGAATCAGTGCGAGCCCACATTGCACGTAACCATGTTGTAAAATGAGTTGTTTTTCTTCAGTTCTATAATCATACCAAATTTGACGCCTGTATGTTATGCCGTTTTACGACACTTTAAAAATAAAAATTCGTTGAAAATAACGTTTCATGTATGGGGACCCCATTTTATTACTTCGCTTTTTTGAAAAAAAAATTAATACTATACTTGCTAAGCCGGAACTTCATAAATTGAGACAGTTTTCGAAAATGGTTTACATTTTACGAGCATCTTGTCTAGGGCCCCTGACTTCTTACATTATGTACCTACCTATTGAGCACTTAAATATATAAAATAATTTGGAACCCCTTAGCGAAAAAAGTATTTAACGAGTTCTAAGTGGAACAAGTGGCGTGCTAAAACGACTTAATTCTTAATTAAGTTACTAGAAAATAGCCGAAACTAGGGTTTAAATCGTTACCCTCGATCCTGGGTCGTTAATCAATATCGAGCGGCTATTATAATTCAATTATATTGCCTATTCAAATTAAAACGGTGAACAAATACAGAAACGACACATATTAATTTGTACGATTATTTCAATAGGTTATTGACCTAGACAATTACTTTTTACGTTGCAAGAATGTTGCAAGAGCTGTGCGTCACATGCACTAATCTTTCATAAGCGTTAAAGCGGCAGATGTGGTTGCCGGGTTAGAATAGTGTAACTCCATGTCTTCCCGTGGATGTCGTAAGAGGCGACTAACGGCCGAACCCTATATTCAAACCGCGGACAGATAGCCTTGCTTCGGATTAAATTTTGACACATTTTGTATAGGCAAATGTCAAATTTCAACCGAAGTAAGCCTTATCTATCCGCGGTTTGAATATAGGGTTCGGCCGTAAGGGAATAAGGGCTTTTAGTACTGCTAGGCGATGGGCTTGCAACCTGTCACTAGTACACTAGGAATCTTCTTGGCCTGATGGTGCAAAATGTGGTCACAAAATTTTCAAGAAGTCGATTTATAGCTGTTGGTAGGTACTTTTGGATTTGTTAGATCATTCTCCCGAACTCATTATTGCTTTAATTGGTCTGTTCGCATTTTTCCCCGAACGCAATTTTACCAGCTGCCTATTTTCATTGTCGTGTTTTTCCCGTTCCAATTTGACAAAGTTACAGAATTTACAGAGTTTTTTGTGTTCGTAGTACCGGCTTCGGAACCTTACACTGAGCATGGTCCGACATACTCTTGCCCGGTTTTTTTTTATCGAACTTCATTACTACTTATTTAGTGGGCGGGTCGGACCAAAACATACCGTCCTTGACAGTGTTCGGCCAAGATGGCAATAATGTCAATGACACGATACTACCATAGAATAAGAACTAATGGCATAGAAGGAGCAACAAAATAAAAGGCAATATACAGAAAGCTGGTATGCAGTCTTATTGGGATTTAGTGTGCCTACAAGAGGCAATTCTATAAGCTAACACAGTGGTTGTACTCTGTTGCACACTGTTGCATATATAAACTAAGTTTATATGTGCAGACATTGTATAGGCTGAACTACGACCATGAATGACACCATGGTGACCAGTTGGTGACCATTTTACACGAGTTGCCAACACATATAGTCTGTACATTTAGACATTTAAAAAAACGTAAACAAAAAAAACACGTGACATTGACAGATGACAGTTAGTCAGCCAATAGGAGCAGAACACTGATACGTCAAAGCTCGACCAAACAGCTTGGATTGGTTGATAAGCAGAGCCACGTGATTTGGATTGTTTACATTTTTTTAAATACCTAAAAGTACAGACTATAGCTTGGTGTGTACGGCTAGTTTTAGCAAGAACTGGACTTTATACTCTTTCCTTTTTAACTTATTGAACATTCTTATTGAACATTTCAAGACAGCTCTAGATCCGACGCTTTCGTTTTAAGGCTCCTTTAATACCTTTAGTTCTTATTCTATGGTCAATACGTTATTCAACATAACGCAGCCACAACCATGTCACAACACACTTTAAAACCAAATGACGTTTTGAACAACGGTGACGAATTGACGAGCACTATTTGTTGTTGCGACAGACTTGTTTACTTAGATTTAGTAGAGCTACCCAAATTTCACCTAAAGTCTGGTTTAAAGGCAAACGAGGTCATACACCTGGGGCAACAATCAGACAGACAAAACAAAGATTTAAAATATTACTAGCTGTTGCCCGCGACTCAATCCGCTTAGAAGTCGTTTATCGCTAATAAAATCTAACCTATGTCCTTCCTCGGGGCTTAAGCTACGTTTATATCAAATCTTTTCTTGTAACTAGTAGTTAAGTACTGGTGGTAGTGTGTTGTTCTCGTTAGTACTTAGTACTTGATAATATACCTAATATCTATACCTTGGGGATCACTTGGCGTAAACGCCAAAACATGATTTTTTAGAAGAGTCAAATAACTAAATAAAATAGAGGGTAATTTTTTTATCAGTGCACAAATTTTAACATATGATTTTGTATCGTTAATGTAATATATTACGACACTTAAACGAGTTCAAAAAAGTTTTTTTTTGATATTCTAAATTTGAAATTTCATTTAACTTACTTAACAACACTCCCCTCTCCATTAGAGGGTCAATGAATATCGTTAAGTTAGTGGAATCATTAAATCGGCAATATCTCTAATATTTTTTAAGCTAGAGTAAAAATAACACAACATGTGTTATTGATTAACAATAGCGAAGCAAATATTAAAATTTGTACACCTATTAAAAAATTACCCTGTAGGTATATATTTTTTTATACATTTTTGGTTTTGTAAGCTGTAACAAAATCTTGTAAGACAAAAGTTCTAAGAATTACTCGTTGCGTAACATGGTTAGAATAAACTTTAAAATATCTTTAAGGAACAGAAGATAGCTGGCGTATAACGCTCGATAAAAAATATAACTCTGCCGAGTACACCAAAAAAAATACTGCCGTGCAATCAAGGCTTGGTAATATCTGCAAAGTAAATTCAAATTTATGAAATCAAAAGGATGTTAAAGATAGCTTTGAAATTGCAATAATAATAATAATAATAATAATATCACGGGACAATGTCACACAAATTGACCTAGTCCCAAACTAAGCTCTAGGCTTGTGCTATGGGTACTAGACAACGATAAACATACTTATGTAGAGAAATATATACTTAAATACATAGAAAACATCCAAGACTCAGGAACAAATACTCGTGCTCATCACACAAATATCTGCCCTTACCGGGATTTGAACCCAGGACCCCTAGCTTCGAAGGCAGGGTCACTCCCAACTAGGCTAGCATGTCGTCAAATAGGTGGTATTCAAATAATAACTTTGTTTCCCTGATACTTAATGCATTAACTATTCTAGTATTTTTTATTTTTAATTGAACACAAAAGATAATTAATCTGTATTATAATAGACCCCGGATCTTTGTGGCAATGACGTCACAATAGGGTAGTGTGGGGAGTAAATGGAACGGTGTTAATTAGTACGGAAAGCTAGTCTACTGGTGTTCTCCGGAATGAAAATTTTACTATGTGGCATCCACGATATAAATTACCTATAAGTGAATTGTCAATTGATTAATCAAACGAAGATGTTCTTTCGTTAACTGACTCTCTAAGTTGTTCTAAATGACTTGCGGTAATAATAATGTTTTTTGTCATGAATGCCTAGTTAATAAAAATTATTCAAATTACACCGTTCCATTTACTCCTCAAACTACCCTTTTGTGACGTCGTTACCACCAAAATCCGGAGTCTAAATATAAATCTCCCATGGTTACTTAATATTATATTGTTAAGTACAAAATACTTCTAAGTAAATCGCAATAAAATATGACTATATTATACTCTATTTTAATAAAATAATTCAATCGGTCCAATGGTTTTAGCCGTGAAAGCGTAACAAACAGACAGACAAAGTTACTTTCACATATATAAGTACTGCGCAGGGTCCGTCCGAATCGCTACCACCATCTTATCGTATATTACCGGATTATGGAAGTATGGATTAATTGGGAGGCCTACCAATACTAGCTTGCCGGTCCGCGGTCGCCACTCAAGAACGGATCCATATTTGCTTACATAAAATAGCTTTCCCAAAATTTTCTCCTAATTTTGTTGTACATCGAAGTTAACCCTCTGTCACTCATGAACTCGGTTGTTTATTCTGAATTCGGGTTAATAACAAAGAAATAAAAAACAAAAAAATATTACACATGTTCTTTCCGGTGTGATATGAAGGTGCATAATTCAAGGCATTTTTTTTTGTTTCAAAATTGAAAATGGCATTGATAAATTAATTATATTTCCTTGCTGTTAAATTTACAATTACACTTACAAAATTACCGAAGCGGTATGTTGCTTACAGTCTACAGAGGATTAACATCTAATATATAAAATTCTCGTGTCACGGTGTACGTTTTTGAACTCCTCTGAAACGGCTCGACCGATTTTAATAAAATTTTGTGTGCATACCGGGTAGGTCTGAGAATCGGCCAACATCTATTTTTCATACCCCTAAGTGATATAAAAAAAAATGCAGCGGGCGAAGCCGCTGGCGGGTCGCTAGTTATAATAGAAACGATATGTATGTTTGAAAATACTTGAAAAATAAAACGACTTATCCCATGTTATTAAGGAACTAGCGAGCCCGTAAATAAATCTCGTCCAATTAATGCTAAAAACAATAAAGGGCGACACACACGCCGCGATATTAATCGTCCGAAGACGCCACCGGCGATATCGCGATATCACTGACATGTAATAATGTGTCGCGACGACGAGAAGCGAACAATTTAATCTCGTTTATGGTATTCGATTTGGTAGCACGTATTTTGTTACGGCGTCAAGATAATTTGAATGATATGTTTTGCATGGCTTTGTCTTCTCGGTAGAACAAATTGTTTTTGATATGTCAGCGTATTATCAACGTTACTATAGCTCTAATTTAACCGACGATTATAGCGGCAGAAAAACAATGTGATAACATGTCAAAAGCAATATGGTTTTACCGGATAGAATAGAACCCATAGTAGGTACGACTGGTACGAAAATGTTAACCATTTAGTCCCTTGTTATACATACACTACTACTACTACTTAACATCACGCCTTCGCTCCCAGAGTAGGGGTAGGCAGAGCTACAGAAATACCAACAACTCCAGAAAGACTTCTTGGTAATTCTGTAATCTCATTTTGCACATTCAGGCTGAGATGTTTACCAGTGTATTAGTGACAGATTGCAAGCCCATCGCCTAACAGTACTGCAAGCCCTTATTCCCTTAGTCGCCTCTTACGACATCCACGGAAAGACATGGAGTGGCACTATTCTAACCCGGCAACCACACGACGACACACATACACACATACATTAAATCACGCCTGTCTCCCAGAGGTGTAGGCAGAGACCACTTCTTTGCACCTGCTACGATGCTGACAAATCTCTTTCGCTTCTACCACGAATACATCGAATCACGCATGCACGTCGGTTTCAGGTACTTAAGATTCGTCCCTGTGGATGTTTATCCTTTGTATCGTTACTCTAATGCTTTGGGACAATTTGTGCGAGATGTCCCCCGATATTTATTTATGTTATATTCGTAGGTATTGCGGGCTAGTTTTCCGCGATTCGGCGGCTTAAGAGGATTGTGAAGCAAAAAAATCCTACACAAAATGTGACAACGTTTTTTTGCCCTTAAACGATGTCCGATTTTTACGATTTTTCATATGTTGCGGATTTATGAAAAACTTTACGTACATTTTCCTTTCCAAGAAAATGTTTCAGTTTAATAAATAGTACAGACCTAGTTTTTTTATGAGAACTACAAACTATTTAAAAATCGTGGAAATCAGAATAGATTTAGGGGATGAGAAACGTTATCGCCCGGAGCTAAATTTGTCCGGATTATTTAAAGAGTAGTCATAATCCTGTTAAATACGCGCCTTGTTCGCGCCTGTTTGTTACTGGTTCTTATTTATTTACGAGTATTTGTTAAACTACTACGACTAAGGGAATAAAGGCTTGTAGTACTGTTAGGCGATGGGCTTGCAATCTGTCACTAATACACTAGTAAACTTCTTGGCCTGATTGTGCAAAATGTGGTTACAGAATTATAAACAAGTTTTTAGAGTTGTTGGTAATTCTGTAGCTCTGCCTACCCCACTCTGGGAATGAAGGCGTGATGTTATGTATGTATGTAGTATTTGTTTCTTGTACAAGCCAGTTAAATTAATAACGACAAGCGCTTTAATGGTCCCAGTGCGAAGAACGCGTGTAGGTACCGATGTTCGCGGACTGCGGAAGTAGTAATGAAAGATTGGACGGGATTTTTATTACTTGATAAAAATTGCAATCTGTGCGGCAGCTTTTACAAGTTTTTACAGAAATACTTAAACATTATGTTGCCCGCGCGACTCCGTCCGTGTAAAATTCGTTTATTGCCAATGCCTCATTGACATCGCCAATGCCTTATTTTATTAGACAGTCCAGCGCTTACGGCGGAACTTACTTTTAATACGCCAGCCTTTCGCACTCGTCATTCGAATCGTGTACTGTTTCAAGTCCCTTTCATTCATACTAAATATGCTTTAAATTCCCCAATGTTACGTTTGGCTAATTTATTATTTTTCCTGTCCAAAATTAATCCTCTACACTCACTCACCCACAGTCTCATACACACATACCCACACTCGCTCACACACGTACACACGCATTGTATTTAGCTGTAACGTTCGTCTTTATTTACTTAAAAACACAACTGCTTGCATGTATCTAAAGTGGTTGCTGTTTATTTTTAGCCTATAGGTGGATGTCTGTAATTGGCTCTATTGTCTGTAAAAAAAACTGATTTTTATGAATTGTAATGTGCTGTTTATATCCCTAATAAATAAATAAATTGCTTTCCTCTGAAACTGTCCAATTTTCCGGGATAAGAAGTGACCTATTTCGTTCCGCCGGGTTTAAGAGGATTGTGAAGCGATGCTATAATCGCGTAGCTGTCAAAAATAATCCATATAAATTTAGCTTTGGGCGATAACGTTTCTCACCCCCTAAATCTAATCCGAATTCCACGATTTTTGAATATATTGTAGATATTATGAAAAACTAGGTCTGTGCGTTTTCGCTTTTGTTTTTGATATTTTTTTCCAATAAATAAGAATAAGAATAATTTATTATCCAAAAGATTACAAATAATCATATTATATTTTGATTACATTTAATATTTTCTTGGGAGGGAAATCGTTAAAAAAACCGTAAAAATTGGAGAACGTTTAAGGGGACTAAAAGGTATTTTTTTTGTTTCACAGTCTTCTGAAGCTGTGTGCACACCAAATTTGATTCTGATCGGTTCAGCGGTTAAGTTGTGAAAATGTATCAAACATACCAACAAACAGTAACTTTCGCATTTATAATGTATGGAACGGACGGACGGACATGGCGAAACTACAAGGGTTCCTAGTTTGACTGCGGAACCCTAAAAAGGTAACATGTGTAAGAAAACTTGGACGTTTTAAAGTAAATAAACCTATGTTTTTCTTTCAGAAGACATGCGGGGTTGTTTTTTCATTTATTTATTCAACAACGACATGTTTAACTTATAACTGGCAGCTTCTTAAGGAAACTTTATAAATAATGCGTTTGACACCTGCGCGTGCTCACATTTTAAAACGGCGCGTTATCCGCATTGGTTTAAAATATAGCTTGCAAACAAAAATAATCGATGGTCATTTATTTGGAAACCCGCGAGCACCTCGTTTACATAATTATACATCATTCCTGTTAAGATGCGTTCGATTAAAAAAAACGGTAAATTACCTTTAAAAAGGACGATTTAAAACGAATCCATCATGGCGCGACAGCCACGTCAAAGTATATGCTGTATGTCATCGGGTCGATTATTATACCGCGATTACTCCGATCACGAGATATATTTTCGATTCACCAATTATAATTGCTGATATCCTTATAATTCGATACGGAAAGTATCGATTAAAATTGATAAATGTCTTGATTCGATATCTCGAACTCGAACAATACCGTTCCGTTATTATAGGAACAATTGACAGTCGGTTAAGTCGAAATTACACGTTAGGTATCGATAAGTAAAGGACCATGGCCATAAACAGTAGAGGTGTATTAATCAATAGTTTTAAATATGGATGGTATGACGTTGATTAAACTCAGGGAGAGTTTATTGTTGCTTTTGGAGCTTCGATTCTTTTAGGTATGCCGTTTTTAAAGAAGTATAGTCGTACTTTTTGGAATACTCCTCACCAGAAATTAAACTTATTTGAGCTTTAGTCCATGTTCAAAAGAAGATTGGAAAGGTTCTTGAGTTACATCAGTTTGCTTTTAAGAGCCGAAAGAAGTATGTAAAAAATAATATGTATTTATTTTGCAGCCGACTGTATACCTTATTTTTTTTGCACGCCATCATCTAGTGCTAATTTAGTGCTAATCTAGATAAGAAAACGAGCCTAAACTCGGTGGGTTTATGTTAAGTATAGCGGAGATCCTGTCGCTACCTGCCGACTAATGCCGTAATATTGTTTTTTTCATGATGTCGTTTCCACTTGTACGAGTGTATTTACATATATATCGCCCTTTTAGAATTATAGTGACCTGATTCAACACTTCAGCTTTAGATTTCGAGTGATGAAGTGAGTATTATAGAGCTAACCTAACCTAACCTAACCTTACCTTAGTCGAAATCCAAAATATGTGGATTAGATCACTATAATTCTAAAGATGTGATATGCCAATGTTTAAAATTACCTACTCGGAAAGAACCATAATCACGTCAAAATATTTGTATTACACACATTTAAATACAATGCGCAGTGTTAATAGATTACATTTAAGTATTTTTCTCAATTTCACACCGGCGGCCAGCCGTTGGTTTGGGATGCCTCTTGCGTGGACACTCTTGCGCCGTCACACCTTCCCGGAACTAGTACTAGGGCTGGTTTCGCGGCGAAGTCAGCGGAGACCCTCAAAAGACGCAAATGCAGTCAACTTGATCGAAGTTACGTAAGTCTTTTAGGGTCGAAACTTTAGGGCTGTGGGGACCAGGAGCGCGCCGTACTTTTAAAGATCTTTCTAAGCGCCTGGTTGACGCAACTTGTGACCAAAACTTTGGCAGTTACTTGGCACAAAGATTAAGCATTACCATTCAACGTGGCAATGCTGCCAGCATTTTGGGAACGATACTCAACGTTAGCGGTTTGTTATATAAGTGTAGTTTGTAAGTTAGTTCTTATGTATGCTCATCATGTTGCAATAAAGACTGTGATGAAAAATACTCCAAAATAAAAAATAAGCAACAATACCACCACAGCTTTCGTAGTAGCTCTTAATTGAACCGCCTCTTGTCGCCATTCCAATAACTTACATACCCAATTAAACACATTGCCCGTGAAATAATCTTCTCGGAGCCATCAGCAATCAGCAATAACTGCGACGTGCGTAATTTTAATGTAAGATATTGTTTACAAAATGGCGGAGCTTTAATGGACGATATTCCAGCGGCTGACGGCTGTTATACAAAAGGATTGAAACATTTTGGTGTTTCGTACCCAGAATTGTGCCGACGGGACCCTTTTACTAACCCTACGTTGTACGTTTGTGTATCGTGTGCTGTTGACCTGGACCAAATTTAACATATATCAGTTTAGGCGTTAAACTGTGAAGGGGTAACGAACCAACAGACACTACCCACATTACTCACCTACAGTTAGTTCTTAGTAGATAATAGTATTAAAAGCGAAGATATTCCCAGCAAATAAAAAACTAATAATAAAAACAAAAAGTCTATATCCCCAGACAAAAATCCCCTAAATCTAATCGAATAAGACGGACCTCTATACGCTAGTTGGGTCATACACACTCTTAAAACAAAAGTTTCCTGTTCAATAGTTAAAAGCTTGTGTGCATATAAGTTATTTATATGATAGGTCTAAAGCAGTCTTGACGCCGTTTATGCAGGAATTTAACCAGAAAAATAGGCCTTAAAAACGTTAATTTACGGTGTGTCCACAGGAAAGACGCTAATCGAAATCTGTGTATGACCCAGTTAGCACACAGGCTTTGGCCCTAGCCAGTTTTGTTTATAAACCGATCGCGTCATATGAAAAGTCACGTGATCTACCAGTGACGCGTTCCCTAGTTAGCGTACAAATCTTGGCTAGGGCATCTGGAAACCATTGCATACGTAGTAAGTAAGAAAGAGGAAGCAATCCGGACCGACCTTGCACAAGGTCTTTCACCCTTATAGTGTTTTTATGGCAAGGAGACGAGACAGGTATCAAGACTGCAATCCTAAGACTTCAAATACGCCAATCCTGAGGTCTTAGATAGAAAGCCTCTTTGCTAGTAATTTTTCCGGTTGTCTTATCTCCACACCTAAACACAACAATCCTGGCGGTTGGTGGAAAGGATGCGATGCAAAGGATGAGATGGTGGTAGCGATCAGGATTGACCCTGTGGAAGGTCTTAAAAGAACTGAAATTATAACAATAAGTACTCGTAAGTCGTAAGAATTGTCGATGACTTCATGTGTGTTAACCTAAAGACACGGAAAGATCTGATAAAAAGAGATGAAATGCCTTTGCACTCGATAAAATACATTGAACAATTCCACATCCCATGTTAACCTCTGTACCTTGAGTGCAGTTTTCTGTTCGATCTCGCAAACACTATCTCTTATACGAAGGTAACAATGCAGTGCAACTTATTATAGTTATTTTAATACGTATAGCAAATCCAAAGTAACGGCAACAAGGACTCAAAAGTTGGGAAATACTAAATAATCCTCTTATGTACACGTATAATTTAAAGAATTCCAATTTAATTTAATGTATATGTGTTGAAACACAATTATTGAGATTACAGAAATAAAAGTAGTACAAAAGCAAGCTTAACCCTTTAAGGGATTTCTTCCAGTTAACCTTTGGGCGAGTGAGAAAAAAAACATGTAGCAAACCACAGACAAATACTAAAGTACAAAATACAGACGAGAGAAAACAATAAAAAGGAAATAACACGAAAAATAAATGGAGAAAGTTAGATGAAGAAATGATACAAATGAGGAGGCGAGTCGATCCAGAGGCGAACCAATCGCTTCACTGGTAGATCACGTGACTTTTCGTATCACTTGATCTACCAGTGAGACGATTGGTTTAAAAACAAAAAGAATAGAAACGCTAGTTAGCGAACGCATTTTGGCTACGGCCTCTACACTTTCTTAATTTAGATTTAAAAGAAGCTACCGATTGTGATGGCCAAATGTCAGTTGGTAACCGATTCAATAGCCTTTAATTTATTTGGATGACCTAACAATTGTAAATTTTGTAAGATGATTAGGTTAAACGACGTTATCATGCCAGTGACCCTAGAAAAGACGTATCGGGGCATTTTCAAAATAAAGTTTACCCTAGTTAAGGAAAATTAAGAAACGTTAACTTTTGTCAATTTTGTGATGACTCACTCAATTAAATTTTCTAAGAAACCTTTCCGTTGTGACACTAAAATTAGTCATACATTTGTAGGGATAAATTTCGTGTCACAACGGAACTTTTTTCACATTTGTTCTTTGTCTGGTTAGCTACGCTTAACTATGGTCCAACTATTTGATCCTTACCCCTATATAATAAATGTTCGTCACAAAACCGACAAAGTTAACGTTTCTTAATTTTCTTTAACTAGGGTACACTTTATTTTGAAAATGTCCATTGTAAGATTTGTAAGAACGTTATCGGCTATCGCTATCGAGAATGATTACCACTAAATATGAGACATACCGAAATTAACAGTGGAAAATGTTTGTATGGGACAGCGGTTCTCTTCACTTTAATATCAAGTAGGTATTACCAAGCCCATGCAAAACGTGTCAGATTACATTTTTCAATTATTCATGGACGCTCGTTCATTTCGACGCTTAATTCGTTTTGATGTTGGCCTGCGATTTTTTGGCCATTTAACGATGCGGAGAATTGATTCGTAATGAGGTATCCGCGGGAGGGCAGCATCACTAATGATGAGTTTTTACACGTTAATAATATAATAACGCCGTAGCTTGCCTCCCTCGGGCGGAAAATACATTAATCAGAGGTAACGTAGACAGAGATTACCCAGACGGAGCACGAAAAAATAATACAACGAGGGGAATCGAACGGGACCCGTTCGATTCCCCTTGTTATAAGGTAAATAACTTTTAGCATAATTGTCAATAAGCAGAATCTAAACGTATAAGGCATAATAATTTTATTACACAGAAATCGTTAAACAATTAAGTTTGTCTAATAATTTTGTGAAATGTTCGCAGGGAAAAAACAAAACGTTTTGTTCCGCATAAACGTGTTTTGCATTTTTTCAAGCAAACAAGGCAGCCAGATTATCTCGGCTTATAAAACATAAGCCTAACGACTTTAACCTATCCGAGTCACTTCTTCCCCGACCCATGTTACTCGCTCGCTTCGCTCGATCCCATTATGCCACACAACATTATGTAATATAACCATTACATTAAGAGAAATTATTCGTAATGAACTTCGGTCTCATGTTGGTCATAGTATTCTATTTACAATCGACCAAAAAATCATTGTAATATTTACTAATTATACTAAATATGATTAATATGATGGCAACATCCATCGAAACAATTATAATACCAAATACGTTTCGGACAGTAACGAATCGGACCGCTTTGTAGGAAGCGTCACCCAGCCACTAGGCAAACCGCGTAGTGAAATTCAGGTATATTATTTATTAGCTACCCGTCAGTGGCTTTGTCCCGCCGCAATTTTTTTGACTTTCCCGGTGGATTTCACATATGTTTTTTCAAAAGAACCTTCTCCTGACGATAACGAACATAAAAAGAAGAATTAGCGAAATCGGTCCAGCCGTTCATGCGTGATGCCATGAGAACATACATACATACTATCACGCCTTCATTCCCAGAGTGGGGTAGGCAGAGCTACAGAAATACCAACGACAGCAAAAAGACTTGTTGGTAATTCTGTAATCACAATTTGCACAAACAGGCTAAGATGTTTACCAGTGTATTAGTGACAGGTTGCAAGCCCATCGCCTAACAGTATTAGAAGCCCTCATTCCCTTAGTCGCCTCTTACAACATCCACGGGAAGACATGGAGTGGCACTATTCTAACCCGGCAACCACGCGGGAAACCAAGACCAAGGGAAATAGGGATTAATTTTTATAAATATAGATATAAGATAAGATATTATAGCACTTAATAATTTGCGACTTATCAGTAACTCACTCCCGTTTCCGCAAAGACAGATATCTTAATCACTCAATTGCGTTAATTACGAGTGTTTAACCGTAATTACTACATCTCGAGCTATCGACGGCAACGATAAAGATATCAGATTGATATAAATTAACCAGTTGGAATCAACTGCGTATAATTGGTTTTGAACGAGAACGTATGAACGAGCTGGGTATTTACCAAATATGCTGTGAATTTTTACTGGCATTGTTTGGGATGTTGTACGAATAAGTACATGATGCAAAATTCTTTAACATTGAAAGGTTCGCAGGGAAAGAAGACAATGTAGGTATGTTAAGTCATTATATCATTAAAGCATATATTAGCGACGTGACTTTAAAGGAATAAAAAAATACTATCCCAGAATTTAAATTCGTAAATGATTTTAAATGCGACTTCCAGCACAATTTCAGCTGAGTACAAATTGTTTTTTTCACAACATGTCCGACTCTATGGTTTCTGGGTAGAGGCTGGATAGATGGGCGGCCGATTTCAACAAGCGAGGTTTCGTTAGATTTGTCACAACATCGCAAGTGTCACTGGGTACTTACATTAAAACAAAAACAATATTTGTAATATACAGGGTGACTTCAAATTGGTAATACCAAACACTTGATTGTGGCTTAGTTAATGCCACACAGTATAATACATTAACCCCTTTGTTAAAATTAACTGTATTTAATTAACGCAAATTTTCGAACAAAACAAATAATTAAAGCCCCAAAGTGTGGTTACACTACATTTACAATACAATCTTATTTTCTTTGATAAGTGACAATTACTAATCAAAACACGTTTTCTTCATAAATTGCGACAGGTGACGGATAACCAAAGAGGAAAGTGTTCATTTGAAATTCTTTAAACTTCTTTGTTAATTATTATGGTAGGGTAACCATGTTAAGCCAATAAAAATGGGATAATTTAAAAATAAAAAAAAATACTTCTGATTATTTTAAAAGTATGAGACTTAATTGAGGGGCTAAGTTTAGGGGAAATGTGTGTAAAACATTGATTTTGTATTACCAATTTGAAGTCACCCTGTATAAAGGATAACTAACATATATAGACGGCATTATCAAAACATGTAGTCAAGTTTTAAAAACTTGCTTTTTGTTAGACTTGTTAGCATTATTAAACAGATGATGACATACGATGAGATAATGAAATCGATTGGTCTACGTTTCGGCTCTTTACATGCTTCGTCCATAAATCGCAGACTTTCTAGCCTCGGCGACGATGTACTCGTATATTGTCTATCTATTTATTTGTACCATCTCGGACTTAGTTTAAGCCACCGAGGAACCCTGTCATAACATAATGACAGCGCAACTGTCAGAAATCACGAGCAAGGAATTACGTTGGCCGTGGTAGATGCGCGTGGAGCTAACCCAATGTTCTTTTGTTTAATCCACAGGAGAAAGTACTCTTTGCTCCAACAATTGTCCTCGCGTGTGATATCTATGGACTTATTTCTCTAATAAGTCCGTGGCAGCGTCTATTAACTGGGATGACGCCGTTAATTAAAATGAAAACTAGATTAGGAATATCGTTGAAATTATTAATTGACTTAGGTACTGCAGCAGGATTCTAATTTAAGGCCGTAAAAAGAAATCTTACACAAATTGACCTAGTCTCGAACCAAGCACTAGGCTTGTACTACGAATAAACCTCAATTTGCAAAGGATAGAGATATTAATTGTGGCAGATTCGAACACGGGACCGCTTCGCTTCGTAGGCAAGGTCACTACCAACAAGGCTAACTGCGTCGTCTATGCAAAATTTGTTTGTACATAACTTCGAGAAACAGGTAGGAATGTACGGTCGAACTCATAAGTATAGCTGAACATTTTAGCACCTTGTCGCAGCTATGATATACTAAATTCAAACCACTGTCAGTGTAATACGTAGGTACTGAAATGATCAGCTATTTATGAGTTCGACTGTACAGTCGCGGTATAAAAAGGAACGTCACTATTCTACTCTATTTCAATGCTGTTAAGGTCCTGTGAAGACCCTATTCATACCGCTACTGTACATTCCTTCTGAGTACGTCTTTCATACGATGTATGAGTTATTCGGAATAAACACATTTTAAGAGCAAGACAGAAAACAGTGATATTTGATATGAACGATATATTTTTACTGGACATGTAGGCGCGATAAATTCCGTTAAGGGCAGCGGAGATGGCTTCTGCTATCTGATCGTAAAATAGCCCTGCCGATGCTCATGCGCATCCTGATACACGTTTTTTATAAATAAACGTAACTCATCAAATAATATTTTTTGTACACTTGGCAAAGTCCAAAAATAACATGAAAACGTACCTTATCAGGAAAAAGTATCAGCTATTTCAAATTTGATGACACGCTAGCCTAGTTGGGAGTGACGCTGCCTTCGAAGCTAGGGGTCCTGGGTTCAAATCCTGGTAAGGGCAGATATTTGTGTGATGAGCACGAGTATTTGTTCCTGAGTCTTGGATGTTTTCTATGTATTTAAGTATATATTTCTCTATATAAGTAAGTTTATCGTTGTCTAGTACCCATAGTACAAGCCTAGAGCTTAGTTTGGGACTAGGTCAATTTGTGTGACATTGTCCTGTGATTATTTATTTATTTATTTATAAATTCCGTTAGCGAGAATAAGACTACATGTTAATTCTACGTAAGAACGTTAACGTCTAATGATCGTTCTCTATTCAAGCCGCAGATAAATTTGATAACTTCGAATTTAAAATTGACATTCCCATATTCAAATAAGTCAAATATGGAAAACACCAAACTGTTTAGAGAAACGCCGTGAAATCTTACCAAGTTACGGACAAAGAAAGGGATATATGATCGCTATACTCCCGTAATACCAAAATAGGCGGCTAAATGTGTGATGTACTTGAAGCATTCTAAGTACCTACAAAAAAAATGCTTGTATTAATACTATGCAATTTAGCTGCCTTCTTTGGAATTACGGCAATATAACTCTGCCCTTTTACTGCCATTTAAGCAGTTAAGGCAAATTACGTTTTAGAATACGCATCACAAGAAATAATCGAAGCCTAGAGATAAGGGTTGGTATTCAAACAATAAACTATTCACAATCTTTAACCCATTATTTTGAAAAAAGTGAATTTAAACTTCTTTGGCTTTAAAAGAGAATGAAAATGTATCAAAAATATAAGAAAGTGATCAAAAATATGTTGAGCTGGCTTAACATTGCGAAATAAAGGATTTTGAACCCAAAGAACAGGAGAAATTACCTACACTTTACAATGCTGATTGAAGGTTTCCAGAGGTTTTTTGAATGACAGCCAATAATAGCCAGTTAATGGCGGCTTCTTACACGGCTTGGCTTGTTACCGGGCCAATAAAATTTTAGCACTGCTCTTAACGAGATCTGGTTACAATTGTTAACATGGCTTAAGTATATTTCGTTTCATTTTCATTTCTTTGTGATTTCTTTATTATTACTTAAGTCAATTTTATGGAGGTACACAAGTGGATGGCTACTAGTTAGTGCCAAAGAAATTCTTAGTAGCCGGTGGTGTAGACATTAATTTGGGGGAGGATGGGCAGAAATTTTACAACATTTGTAAAGCAGCCTTACTTAATTTAGATCTCCTGCTTAACATTTTTTCAAAAGCCAAAGCCAAACTTACGGTTGTTAGTTCACATTTTCAAACTCTTGTTAAGCTCTTAATGTTTAAGCTCCTCCAATATATACTAAGAGGAAAAGGGAACAAGGAGATTGGAAAAAAAAACCTGTTGGGATATATGTATATATATATCATGTTCCCATTATCATCCTATTTAATATTAGGCAAATAGGATTTGGTAAATAGGGTGCTTGAACTTTAATTGGCAACATGATCCAATTATTACCAAAAAACTTCTATTTTTTTCCCCTTAATTAATAGCTTTTTCACATCTCATGCTCTAAAATGGCTTATAATTACGGACTAAAGTGACATTTAATTCCTCATTTAAAATTACTCAAGTGGACTAACCAGAAGCACATGATGGTTATCTCAACGCGCTGCTCTCAAGTCCAAACTTATTATTGTAATTGTCACTTGAAAAAACGTCATTCCACCTGTCACCACATCAAACTCTTTTGTACAAGCTATAAAGCCTATAACTTTGTTTCACGTAAAAAAACCTGCCACACTTTCGCTTGTTAGTAGAACTCGATAATAAATCTGAGGCGATTTATTAGCTTCATCTGAAATGGATAGGGGCGTATCTCGGGATCGAGATGCTGCGATTGCTGGTGAATGTCAAGGATTCTTTACATTTTTGCCGCTTTTGGTTGAGAGTAATGGTTGCCGAATTAAGGAGTATGTTGCAATTAGATGAGAGTGATGTTGGTATGATTGGGTGATTATTGACAATAACGAATTGGTAGGAAGGGCTTTAATTTGCCAGTCTTCATTGATGGGGGGTGGAGTTGGCAGGTATTAATGAATTTCTAATAGTCTGCTTATTATTCAGTGAAGCCAGTGTCACTTGAACAACTTTGGGCGCGTGAACCAGGAGGCAGATTGTCCAAATTTTCATAAGTTAGAAAATTCACTTTTTTCAGGGTTTATATAAAGCAAGCCGTTTGTATTCGTTTAGAAAAAATTGAATTCTAACTTATGAATTTTTGGACAATTGAAACAGGTGGGAACGAAAACTCCACCTTGTGATAGATAAGATAACCTTTGTTTACATATAGAAAAAAATGGTAATGGCCTTGATAATGAAAAGCGGTCTATTTAATTTAACTGAGGTATTGGTTGAACGGTCAATTGAGTAAGTGAACAACTGGTAAAGCGGGTAAACTGAGAATGCACGCCCTTAAATGACGGGACAACTTCAACAGGCCAGTTAATACAAGGTGCGACGAGTTCATGAACGAGTTGTATGAGAGAATTAACTACCTTGTAATGTTCCGAATATTTTGCTCACGTACAAATTATGCCTACACTATACATATTTTTGAAATTGGTGTTAGGAAATCTTAGAATTTATTTACCTGCCTCAGATTATTTTTAGACACGTAACAATCATACTGCACATTATATGAAACAAGATCTCTAATCCCCATACAAAGTTGACCCTACTTGGAGTCCCTGGCGCTGTATGTGGTAGCTTATCAACACAGGATTATCTATCTGTACTGTAAGGGCCGGCGCGCGGAAACAGCGCAGAGAATTTTTCGATCGATCGATTCGATCACAAACACGAAACGCTTACGGTCAATTGGTGGTCAGGTGTTAGTTAATTTTGATCTTATTTCAACACTACCTCTTGCCCGCGTCTGCTTAGAAATTCCGGCCGTTTGTCGCTATTCCCTCGGGAACTGTCAAATTTTCCGGGATAAAAAGTATCCTTCTCCCGGGACCTCAGTTATTTCCATACCAAAATTCACCGAAAGCGATTCAGTGGCTTAGGGTCAGGTGGGGTAAATAAAAGACACGGGTAAAAATAAGACTAAGTTTTTAACACTCAAAACTTATTCTCCGTCATTCCTATTCCATTTAAAAGGAAGTCTACACACAATGCTTATTTTTAAATGGAAAAGGAATGAAGTAGGTAGAATAAGTTTTCGAGTGTTAAAAACTTAGTCTTATTTTTACCCGTGTCTTATATTTACCCCACCTGACGTCGTGAGGGAAGGACAAGCACTTTTGCATTTATAATAATATATTAATTATATATGCTATGAGAGGAATAACTGTACACGCGAAACAAATTGTCGTGCTATTTTTTCATAAGATGTGCAAAATTGCATTTATTTCAGAAATTACTATGTATTTGCCGATATTATTGAATTAAAATATTACAAGTAAGTCTGTAGTGTGTATTATTAATTAGTAGTAAGTATGTGTAAGTAGTACCTATGTGTGGTGTGAAACTGATTGATAGAGTAAGAAATGACAAGATCAGAGAGAGATGTGGACTGAAAGAAGATGTAGTGACAAAGATTGAAAAGGGCATGCTTCGATGGTTTGGTCATTTGGAGAATTGATAAAGGAAGATTGACGAAAGAGATATACAGTGCGAAAGTGTGTGGAAGGGTAGGAGGGGGCCGCTCTAGGCGTACTTTTTAATCAGATCGGAGAAATTCTGCATAAGGGCCGAATCTTAAGTACCCAGAACCGACGTGCATGCATGACTCGATGTATGAATGTGGAAGAAGCGCAAGAGATTTGTCAGGATCGTCGCAGGTGGAAAGAAGTTGTCTCTGCCTACCCCTCAGGGGTGATTCTCGCGATCTCGCGCTAAAATGTGTTTTGTACGCTCCGACGGGACTACTTAAACTTGCCGGATAAACGATCACCTTTGCGCTCGACGCAGCGAAGTGCTAGGAGAATCACCCCCAGGCATGATTTAATGTATATATGTAAAATATTATGTAAAAAAATGAGGATGCCGAAAAAAACAATCAAAGTTTTGATATTGTAACAGGTTTTGATTCTATATAAAATAAACGGGTCAATACTTAGTGTATTGCGTTTTATATGGTTTTTTTACACAAAACATAACATTACGCCTTTATCCAGTGGCGTAGACTGAGCTACAGAAATACCTGCAAAACAACTGTAAAAGACTTGCTTATCTGTTACCACATTTTGCACAATCATGCCAAGAAGTGTATTTTTTTTACAATTCCATCTAAATCCTATCAGTTCAATTCAATTCTGTTTTTCATTCGTGTTCCCTACTTTCTGCGCTGTACTTCTCTATATTGGCAGCCCTAAGTTGCCGTTGTGGCCTTGCGCGATAGCCCAAGGCCAGTGAACGGAGCCTCCGGGCTCGTTCCCGGTGCACACGTAAAGGGTATTTGGGTTCGTGGAAAAACGGTCAGCGGACTTTGAAATCCGTAATTGGTGCCCCATCACTTTTTTGCAAATTAGTTACGCATCGAGAGCAAAAGACAGTAGGCAAATCGAATTACGGATTTCGAAGTAGAGCCCCAGGTATTATGAGATGTCAAAAGTTAACAAGTTGGCAGTGAAAGGGACAGATATATACAGGGTGACTTCAAATTGGTAATACAAAACACTTGATTGTGGCTTAGTTAATGCCACACAGTATAATACATTAACCCCTTTGTTAAAATTAACTGTATTTAATTAAAGCAAATTTTCGAACAAAACAAATAATTAAAATCCCAAAGTGTGGTTACACTACATTTACAATACAATCTTATTTTCTTTGATAAGTGACAATTACTAATCAAAACACGTTTTTTTCATAAATTGCGACAGGTGACGGATAACCAAAGGGGAAAGTGTTCATTTGAAATTCTTTAAACTTCTTTGTTAATTATTATGGTAGGATAACCATGTTAAGCCAACAAAAATAGGATAATTTAAAAATTAAAATTAAAATTCTTCTGATTATTTTAAAAGTATGAGACTTATGTGTAATGTGTGTAAAACATTAATTTTGTCTTACCAATTTGAAGTCACCCTGTATGACTTCTATGGCTCTATCCCTTTTACAGACGGGTGTGTGTGATAACAGCTAATGTACAAATTATCACTCTGCAGAAAACGAATTGCATAATTTTGATTTGTGTGTATGAAACCAAAGTGTAACAATTATAATGCATAACACGAGACAATTGATAACGTTTTTGTGTACTACTAAATTTGTCACAGTACTTACCTAACATAACATAAAATTAAATTGACTTAAATTGCATACCAACGAGAGAAACATTGTTATGATAAATGAGTGTTGTTATTTGGCCATATGCCTGATAAAATACATTTTATTGTTATACTTAGCGTTCATTATGCTTTTCGAGCGTCGTAAAATATTATGCATAGTAAATTGCTCCCATTACAGACTGGAACATGGCAGGTTTTGAGGGGCGTTAATTTAATACGTCCTCAGACTCCTATTAGAGCTTGCCCAAGAAGTGCAAATATTAATAATCTTGCGGAGCGTAGGGTTAACTGCCCTGTTGTTCGCACTACCGGTTTTTTCGTAAAATTTTGACTCGAAGTAACCGAATCTATCCTCGGTTTGAATATAGGAACCGGCTGTTAAACAGTATGGATTAGCACTGATAAGAGCGGTACAGAAGGAATCTTCTTTATCTTCTTAAGATAGTATAAAACAAAGAAGCTAGCTAGCGAGGGCGAGTTACAAATAAAAGCCTATTAGGAACCCGAATGCGAATCGTACGCAGGTTCGAATCTTCTTCGTCTTTTTAAGAGACCTTATTCTTTGCTCTTCAACAACCAAACTTACTTGGTTTAGTATTCACCACACCTCACCGACAGGTGACAGGTCCGTCAAGTTACAGGTTTCAGTAATCATCTCGGAATGACCGTTTAGTTAATTATTAAACCAATCGGACCAAAACGGCAAGAATGCAACCTTCAGAAGTGGGGCAATAAATAACAAAATTACGAGTTTTTACTCGATCGCGTCCGAGTGATCCAGATACGCCCTCCAAGGATCAACGGCTCGTTGTTTACTAACAGCGGCGCGGGCGCAAGCATTGAGAGAGGGCGGTTTTAAGAGGTCATATGATTAACTCAACTTGGATCGCAATAATCATAACGCCTGTGTTTCTTCTATAGAGATATTAAACTTAAACATATTTCTTTGAGACTGGTAAACGCGAAAACACAATCAAAAATCGTCTATAGTATTATTTTTCAAACATGACCTTTTTCGCATGTTTTTGCTCGAATCTTCGAAACCCTACAATCTTTAACGATGATTTCTGATTGATTCGTTGAGTATTTACAACTTCTTAATTCTGGTAAAACAGTATTTTTATAAATGTTGTGGTTTTGAAGTAAACAGCAATTATTTGAACGTTTTTCGCTAGAAAACAAATAAAGCCATCCCTTTTTATTCTTGTGTGGGCCTGGCAGCATATGTGGTATCGTAAAGCGATAATAACATGCTCGTGAGACGTGAAACCGAGAAACAAAGTGGGCATATGTTTGTCTGAAGCTGTAAATAATTAAGATTTATTTCAGGACCATCGTGTAAAACCCTATAGGTTAGGTTACGTCAGTTTTATCTATAATCTAAAATATTTGTAGCTACAGAAAAAACAGCGGGTTGGAAAATCAATACGTTGCGAAACGATACGTTTGTCAAAGATTTGTCGGGCAAAAGGCAGAGAACCGTGGTACTCGCTTCCTTTATCTGTATTTCCTGCGAGAGATACACCTCGGGTAGGTATTCAGAACCAGCGAGCTCACCATCCTCACTTACCATCAGGCAAAAAAGCGGTAAGTCTTTTATAAAAATCTATAATTATCTAAGTAGGTACCTAACTTATTATATGACGATGACGCGATCCATTAATGGTTCAATGACCTGCGATGTTGAAGGACTTAATGTAAGAACATCAACGTCAACTTGACAAAAAGGTCACTCTACTCATTCATGAACTCCCAAAGCTCTAGACGGATCTAATAAATAAATAAATCACAGGACAATGTCACACAAATCGACCTAGTCCTAGTTTCTAAGAGGTTTTCTTTGTAGTAAGCATTTATTTAAGTTTTTTAGTAGTTTTGTTGACGACACGTTGGCCTAGTTGGGAGTGACCCTGCCTCCGAAGCCAGCGGTCCTGGGTTCAAATCCCGGTAAGTTTGTGTGATGAGCTCGAATATTTGTTCCTGAGTCTTGGATATTTTCTATATATTTAAGTATGTATTTCTCTATTTAAGTATGATTATCGTTGTCTAGTACCCATAGTACAAGCCTAGAGCTTAGTTTGGGACTGGGTCAATTTGTGTGAGATTGTCCCCTGATATTAGTATTATTATTATTATTATATATTATTTATGTATTACATATTGGAAATGTTAAGTAGCCATTTAGATTTAACTTAGTTAACACTGTTAATTTCTCTAATTGCACCGGTTTTTCTTTCTGTTAAACAAGTCCACCATTTGTTCTTTTTACATTTATTTGTATTGTGCAAAGAAGGTAAATGAATAAATACCTATACTACTAGCTTAGGTTAGGACTAGTTGGGACTATGTGAGACTATCTCCTGATACTTATTTAGTTAAAAATAAACTGTGTTATCTCATGTACCGGATAATTACATATCATTCAATAAACTGTGATAGAGTTAAGATCTAGAAGGAGTGCTAGACGCATCTTAATGTGTTATTCAATTTTTTTTAAAACCATAGTTCAAACCGCGGATGGAATAAGGTCCATTCAAATTAAAATTTAACACATACCTATCGCACGTGGATACTAACAAATCTGAAGTAGCCAAATCTAACTGTGGTTCAAATATTGGAAACGAGTGTATCATTTCGCAGTTGGGCGTTTTCCAAAAAAATACCTACAGTTAAGGACTACAATTAACAACGGTAACTTCTCCATTACGTCACGAAAATTAACTATTAGGGGCAACTGTTGTACCTGTGGACGATTGTACCTATGGACACTAGCAGTAAAAAAATAACTACAACCGATAGACTGTTATTTATAACACACCTGAATAGCTTTTTTCTTGTAGGGCAACATTAACTATCTGTCATTTTCGTATTTGTCAGTATAGTGTCTTTTATGGCTGCGGAAACTTTTCATCGACAAAAGTAAGTTTTTGTTCGTATTTTAGGTGTGTTTTCTAAAGTTTAAAGCATAATGCTACGAGTCTCTTCATACTTAAAAAATGATTTCATGATTTGTTTCTTATTTTATGTAGTTATTATTGCTCTCGGGCGTCTTTTAACGGACTGACATTAGTTTAAATTGTAAAGTATCGAATTAGTACCTGTGGACAAGTTATTTATCGTACCTGTGGACTGTCCACAGGTACAAATTCACCTGTTGAACCTGTGGACAGCTATATATGAATTTATTCTTCTCTTTGATTTCAGTGCCTCGTAGTAAAAACGGCCAAATGCGAAAAAAAGTGTGTTCTAAAAGTCTAACCGAGGCCATTAAGGAAGTTAGAAATGAATATTCTCTTAAAAAGCTGATGAAAAATTAAATGTACTTAAGTCGACTATTTTCAAATATAGTACTAAAACAAGATTACTTACATGCAGCATATGAACTGAAAGATATCATAAGACATGTGTTTTAAAGGCTAAGAAGAATAATGTGAATTCTGACGACGAATCTAGCTTTATATGTCAAAAGTGTTATGTGTTAAATGATGACTCAGATGATCCTATTAAAGACGCAAACGATTGTAACTCCGACGATTCTGCTGAGGAGTTGTACCGAGAATACTGCACTTCTAAAAAACAAAAAATATATTAGAAGATGCTGAATGTATTGCCAAATACTTTGCAATTTGTTTTGTTGGATTTTATTAAGATTATGATGTATAATTATTTTTTTATAGTGTTTTGTTGATTTTTAGTCCATAGGTGCAGTGCCGTCCACAGGTACAATTTTGCCGTCCATAGGTACAAACTGGTAGTTGTACCTATGGACAAAATGGGCATTTTTTAAAATATGCTTAGATCTCTATTGTTTTAGTAGATAATTAAAAACAAAGCGGTGATTATGAAATACTGTTTAATTAAGATACTAAAACAATAAATAGTTTAACAAAATTATTGACAGTTTTTTTTTTAATATTTCAAATAGTCTAAAAATTGGAAAGTGTCCACAGGTAGAACAGATGCCCCTACTGCTTTAAGAGAAATAGTGGCATCTCAGACAAAACTCCTGTAGCAAGTTCGACCATATTACTAACAGGTGAGGTTTGAATCTGCTATGCTTATTTAATTTGAAATACTGCCTTTTGGCTTAAAAGGGCAGTATAAAAAATATGACTAATTTTCGTGACGTAATGGAAAAATTAAAGTTGTTGTTTTTTGTTCCTAACTATACAGGGTGACTTCAAATTGGTAATACAAAATCAATGTTTTACACACATTTCCCCTAAACTTAGCCCCTCAATTAAGTCTCATACTTTTAAAATAATCAGAAGTTTTTTTTTTTGATTTTTTAATTTATCCCATTTTTATTGGCTTAACATGGTTATCCTACCATAATAATTAACAAAGAAGTTTAAAGAATTTCAAATGAACACTTTCCTCTTTGGTTTGGTCCGTCACCTGACGCAATTTATGAAGAAAACGTGTTTTGATTAGTAATTGTCAATTATCAAAGAAAATAAGATTGTATTGTAAATGTAGTGTAACCACACTTTGGGACTTTAATTATTTGTTTTGTTCGAAAATTAGTGTTAATTAAATACAGTTAATTTATGTATTATACTGTGTGGCATTAACTAAGCCACAATCAAGTGTTTTGTATTACCAATTTGAAGTCACCCTGTAGATATATTTTTTTGATATTTTTATCTTTCCCCCCACACCGGAAATTCTCATATCCTCGCTCTCCCCTATTCCTTGCACCACACGAACTTAAAGTAGAACAATTAGCGGCGGCTTAGCAGTCGTCGAACCGTCCGTGACATTCAGGCCAAGTTTAACCGACGGGGGCTCGTCCCTACAGCCGCGTACAGCCACAGGAAATTATAGACCTGCCGGGAAGCCCAGTTAATGGGTAATGTGAAACTACACGTCGACTGATGTTGAGTTCAAGCACAGAATTTATTGTTTGTTCGTGTTAAAACAACGGCTATACATTACGTGATGAGAATGTTGAAATCAACCTTATCAACGCTGTGTCTAATACAAAAGTTGTCAGTGACAACCTAAAAAAGAAAGAAACTATGTATATCCAGACGTCTAACAGAAAGATAAAAAACTAACTAAACAAAAGAGACTAAAAGTTAAATAAAACTGACCTAATGACAGATGTCGTGAAATGGTCCCAGCTTCCGCAGATACCATTTGGCCAATACCAGAATTAATGACAACCCTACCCCATAAACACTCAGATCTATTATACGCTGCCAACCATGACGGATATATCCGTCGTTGCGTTGAACCTTTAGTGCGGATATATCCGCTAATGGCGCTGAAAAGGTTAAACAACACTAATAGAAACCAAAATGAACCGCAACAAAGTGATCAGGGGTGTGATTCTATTTCTATCACGTTTTACCTCGACGCGACTCTACCTTCAAATAATACGGGTGCGTTTTTCATACTAAAGAGGCTATTTCAAAGCTTTGCTTCGTCGCCAGGGGATGCTTTTAGAGAAACCTGATGATGGATACCCCGAGCATCGATACAGGACTTCCAGAGTGCCTAGGATACCCAACTGATTGGATCTGCGGCTAACGTCAGAATTGTGCATGTTCAGAAGAACATCAAGAATGACAATAAAATGTAAGGAAACCCAAATACTAACCCAAACTCTCTCTGTGAACCAAACTACGTAATTGATTGTGCGATCAGTTAAGTATCTTAAAAACTTTTGACCTCCTCTATTGAACCTCAAAGTGTCCACCATTAAACGTCACTGAAAACCACCCCTGGACAGGAACCAAGGCTTCCAAATAGGCTCGTTTGTATAAAAAACGCATTCTGACCCTTCTGTATTAACTGGTGACTTAAAGAAGTCCCTTAAGAACGTACAAAACACTTTAGCGCGTGTGTTTTCAATTAGGCAGATTTATACGACATAGTGCTCGACCCACCTCTTTATCACCTCTCACTACACGCTATTCTATTTTTTGTGAATGATTGTCGATCACTTTGCAGAATCGTGTAAGCTATTCTAACTAACTATCCATGCAAATGTAGGCGCTCTTCTGCTACATTGTGCTTCCCTTTCTATCACATCGATTCATTGTTGACGACACCACCCAACGGCACCCCTAGGGGTGTCGTTGACAAACATCAGGGCTGAGATACTGATTGCGATTTTAATTTTCCCACTTAACATTAGGCCAAAATACGCCCGGACGGAGGGCCAAACCGACGAGACAGGAGCTCCGCGTAAGCAGAGCTCCGTCGACAGGTTATTGTTTTGAAATTAAACGATGTCGACGGAGCTCCGTTACTGCGGAGCTCCAATTTCTGGGTGGTTTGGCCCTCCGGGCCTGCTGCAAAACTAACATAACATAAACCTACCTACGTATTCTATTAGAGATGTTTGCCATCACTATTAGTCAGTGGTATCGTTTAACTTTAAAATACCCAACGTACCACCAGGGGTAATGTCGGGTACGGAGGGTCTTAAGGGCCCTAGAACAACTGCGTAGTAACAAAAATTGGTCGGGCGTACAACAACTACAAAGTAGGCTTAACAACTGTAATGTAATATTCTTTATTATTATTATACTTTGACTATCATAATAAATTTAGTTTTATTTTTTCTCGATATATTGCACAACAATAATCACTGGTAGTGTCGTTAACATATGATGTTAACTAACCACACCCCCAGGGGTGCCGTTCGGTGGTGTCGTCAACAATGAATCCATGATTCGCATTCATTCGCTGGCACGCAACCCAGCCCTACAAGAGTCACTCTCAGAGATGCAATCCGATTTACACCATCAGCAGCGACAGCGATTTGGCCCATGTTTTTTACCTATAGTTAGTTTAGTAGTTGAAGTTTATTTAACTAGTTTAGTTTTAGTAGCAGGTAGATTAGTTTTTCTTTATCCTTCTTTAGTTTTATGCTAATTTATATGTTACAAATGAATAAGTATATTGTTGTTTATTTACTGAATAAATTACACAAAATTGTATACTTAGTTCTGAGCAATTCGAAAGATTTTTAATAAACTGAGGTTTGAAATGAAGCGATTTTAACATAAGTAGGTAGCCCCCCCATATTATTGAGTACCTATTGTAAATTTTATCGGCAATCGTAGTTTTTACGAAAATAACAAATTATACATTTCATAAATATGGCTTTTCTTGAACTTTCTTGGCTCTGTGTTGAAACTGGAGCAAACCGAGTTCAGTTCATGATAACTGGTTTAAGTGTTTATAAATAAAAATTTATCTTTACTTGTTCATTAAAAATACCGCGGCAACGCGCTTCCGTATGAAGCCATCTTAGTTTTTTTATAAAACCATAAACAACTGCTTCATACAATGTAGTACCTACTGGAACGCTGAGTAAATTTTAAACGTAACGTTAACTACCCAAGCCATATTTTACATACAGTGCGTGTCTTCCACACGAACATAAAATTTAACTTAGGTACTGATAAAGATTTTATAATAAAAATATAACAATGACCCTAAGTAATAGTAACGGGTTTTTTTTCATTACAGCAATTTTTATGTTACCTTATTTAGTGATAGCCAAGATGCAAACGCTCCTAGGGTTTTTTTTTTCTATCGCTCATCATCAGACATGGATTTTTTTGTGGCAGGAACGTCAATTGACTAGGGACTTCCTTCCGATATTAAAATTATCGATAATCGTTTCAAATACTTATTTCAATGTGACATTTCATAGTAGGTTTTCGTTCACCGGATAAAATAGAGTGTAACTAAAATGCTGATCACAACCCATCGATGGATTTCTTACACAAAGACTTTTAATGGTACCTATTCAATCGATTTTAATACAAAATTAACTGAAACCAAACAAAAAAGGCCTATTTAGGTAAATTGTATGACATTGTGAAGCATAATAGTAGGTATACTCTATATAGGTAATCCTTACCGAAACAGTTTTTGGAAAATGTATGGAAAGGACTCAAACTTAAAACATATTATACGTAGATAATCATTTATTTTTATCGTTACGTTCATGCCACTTTTAAGTTTTGAGTTACGGTATATGGAAATTTCATGTTCATATTATACGTTATCTCGTAGTCATAACTGTCATAAGAAATAAAGTACAATTTTCGAAAGATTAACATCGTTTAGAACTTCCTAGGACAATTTTATTCATGCCACAAAAACTTCTATGTCTGCTCATCATAATGTATCGGATGACAGTCGACCACGTGGTTTATTGAAACGCACGAGAATGTCATCCATTTGTTACCAATACATTACAATATGCCGAATTAGTTTATATGAAAAAAATATGTGTATATATGTTCGTATTTTAGGGTTTCTATATGTTCGTATGGTAGACACAGACTGTAAAACAAGAGAATGATGAACATGCAAAATATGGCCGTGGCTAAATGCTCAAAATTCCGCCATGACTTTATTCTGCCTTAACTACCGAAGAAGGCAGTTGCTATGTGGTAGACGAAGCATTGGTAACCACATAAAACTTTAAAGGACTATACTATTATTATGTTTGTGTTTTTCTTTCATTTGGTTCCATATGCTCTTATGCTAGTCGTAATTACCGACTTTTCTCCAACCCGAAACACTTTTAAGGAGCTAACGCGCTGTGAACTGTAAACTTCGTCGAAATAAAAACTGTTAAAACTATAATGTATACGTAATGAGTACCTAATGTTCAAAAAGGAAATACCCCATTTAACATAATCTGTAAAAGTCGAAGATAACAATCTAAACAATCCACTTTAAGCTCGATGACTAATAGATAGTCTATTAAAGGAACAAGTATTTAAATACGTTTGCATTCATTAGCTTCAAAAAGTTAGAAGTAAGGTACATTACCCAGTTGGTGGCTATAAATTAATTATGTATAACTCGTTTTAACAATTATAATATAACTAACACATAATTAAAAGGAGCAAGGTATTTTTTAGTAATTAATGTGTTTTTTTTTAATTCAGAAATATATAAAATATATATAAATTACTAGCGACCCGCCAGCGGCTTCGCCCGCTGCATTTTTTTTTCTTTTATGTCCCTTATGGGTTATGCACACAAAATTTCATAAGAATCCGTCGAGCCATTTCGGAGGAGTATGGGAACGAACATTGTGACACGAAAATTTTATATATTAGATTTGTATGTTGTTTATGACTCACCGTGTTCCCAGATAACTCCAACAAATGATTAGGTATTTTTAGCATGGTGGAAGAAGAGATAACACAGCTACACAGGCCTTCTCATGGTACCTAAATGGGATCTTTGATCCATAGTCACTCTCAATCTCAAGAATGCAATCCTAAGACTGCGAATGCATTACCAACTCTGAGTAGGTACTAACATGAAATGCCTCTAAGCTAGTAATTTCACCAGCTGTTTTATCCCCACACAGGAACACCACAATTCAAAGAAGGAATAAGATGACACTTAAGTACACCACATATGACGGTAGGAGGTGCGAAGCGGTGGCCAATAATTTTAACTTGAACCATACATGAACTGCGTCTTTTACCCTACTAAAATATATGCGGGAATTTAATATATACTGTATTTATTTAACTTGTGAGCGTTAAATCAGACCCTTGCGACAAAAAACTTGAAAAATGATCTAAACAACACGTACCTATGATCACAAAGACAATGCATGATTAGCATAAGCGATTACATTTTGATTGTGATCAGCGAGTTGCAGACTCCTACGCACGTAAGGGATCTCCATGGAGATGATAGTTCTCTATGATTCCGTAAACGTTGATGACTCACGAACAAATACTCGCGCTCATCACACGAATATTTGCCTTTACCGGGAATCGAACAGGATCGCTAGCTTCGTAGGCAGGGTAATTATTTACTAGGCTAAATGTGCCTTTAGGTAAGTTTTTCATGTTGGTATGGTTCCTATTTTTCATGGTAAAATCTACTCTAACTCCATGCCTTCCCGTGGGTATGGGTGTCGTAAGAGGCGACTAAGGGAATAAGGGATTGTAGTACTGTTAGGCGATGGGCTTGCAACCTGTCACTAATACACTAGTAAAATCCTTGGCCTTGTGCAAAATTTATAGTCACAGAATTATGATAAGCCTTTTTAGAGTTGTTGGTATTTCAATAGCTCTGCCTATCTCACTCTGGGAGTAAAGGCGTAATGTTAGTATGTAAAAAAAAAGAAGTTTGCTTTTGAGTTGCATCTATGAGCATGACTTAGGCTCAGAACACATTTAGAAAAGTCCTGTTGTAAATTGAACAATTTGTCATATGTTATGTACTCGTAGAGTCGAGCTCTTACGGCCGAACCCTATATTCAAACCGCTGACAGATAGCCTTACTTCGGATTAAAATTTGACACATTTTGTATGGGCAAATGTCAAATTTCTACCCGAAGTAACTATCCGCGGTTCGAATATAGGGTTCGGCCGTTAATCAATGCAGATCGAGTGGTATAAACGTAGAAAGACTGGTATTCAATTAACGACACTGAATTAAATTAAGAAAAGAAGTGCTTTAGAGCACTTTAATATTGACAGTGCTTGATAATTATATCCGAATAAATGAATGCGTATCAGCGTTAATTGGCACGTGTGTATTTATTTCCATTTGAATATCACTTTCCTTAATTTAAAACGACGTAAGACTCAACAAAAAGTATTATTTTTTAAGCCTTGCTTATACGTGGCAAGTTTTAAAATTAAAAAGCACTACTTTTTTTAAAAACAATATGTCTTATTTTGCGATAGCAAATATTTTGTAGACTTGTTGTTCTTAGAATTTCGGTTGTCGAACTCTTCTATCTGAGAGGCCTTGGTATATGTATGTTTGTGTGTATGTCTGGACCACGTTGTTTGTAAAGGAGTCGGTGACTTCACTAATATTGGTTTTACTTTAAGGATAATTGTTTTTTACTTTGCTTTGACATTTTACTGGTTTCAATGTATAATTGAACAAGTTTTTTATCGTTTAGAGTTGTCATTTAATAATGATAACACGTATATGACGATCTTAACTCCGGTTTTAATTATAATGAGTATACAAACTCTACTGTAGCAACCTACCAAGCCAAAAGCGCTAATATGCCTCGACCATGTTTGCTGATGCCGGGATCCCAGACTTCTACGCCGTCATGCGCGCACGCATCGCCTGTTCCTGGGACAGATTGAGCCGCGACTTGGGTAGCCCATGTTTAAATATTGGCTGGCTGCTCACCAGAATGCCAATTTCAAATAAGATAAAGATTTCATGATCTGCATTAGCTAGTAAGACTAGGAGTTTATTGCTTCTGAATGTATTTTAATTGACGTTGTACGTTTGTGCCTTATCTTTGTATTTTTTTTTAGCCCGTGTGGTTGCCGGTTTAGAATAGTGCTACTCCATTTCTTCCCGTGGATGTCGTAAGTGGCGATTAAGGGAATAAGGGCTTGTAGTATAGTTAGGCCATGGGCTTGCAACCTGTCACTAATACACTAGTAAACTTCTTGGCCTGATTGTGCAAAATGTGGTTACAGAATTATCAACAAGTCTTTTTAGAGTTGTTGGTATTTCTGTAGCCCTGCCTACCCCACTCTGGGAATGAAGGCGTGATGTTATATATGTTATGTTTTTTTATACTATGGTTTTTTTGCCTGCAAATTAAGCTTATTATTATTATTATATACGAAACCAAAGGACATATAAAATTCATCCTTCTCGGCCTAAAGACAAAGTTGCAATCACAGTAGAAACTAAATAACAATTCTAACTTTTTCCTCGAGATAAATAATATTTGGACCCTAAATTCAAGCTCATTATAACACCCGACCCAAAACAAGATTGTAAAATAAGATTATAAAAGGAAAACGGACTAATCCCACTATAAGCACTTATAAGCATAAATTGCAAAAACCGAACCCTCATGTCATGTTAAATTCTTATCGAATCTTGATCAACATTGCATTACTGACTTACTGCATATCTAAACACTTGTTCAGTCAAGATTTACAGTGTCATCCTTTTTTAATGTATCCGGTTCGAAGGACCGTACAAATTTAGGCCATTAGGGGAGTTGTGGGTTTGTAATAATAAATACTACTTAATAGCCAGGTCAGCTTTTCTTATGTCAAGCTGCCTAATTGTGAACGCACTCGCAAAAAAATATTTTGGATGGTCTGATTGGACTACTCAAATTCAAACATAATATGAGCTGCGTCGAATTAAAACGTGATAATCATAAGCTTAAGAGAATCAAACCCCATGGGGCTTATGGCCGTGTTTATCGCGTGATTAAGGGCCGTATTAATAAACTGCTATTTCACCATGACAGGTGACACGAGACATTTCAATGTACATTGCACAGCTTATTATGAAACCCAGTGATTTATCAGCGTGATATCTTTGCAATGTATACCGAATTGCCGCCTGCCACGTGTCATTGTCTAGATAGGCCCACTGATGTCGACTGTAATGTTCGCCTCAAGATGCGACAAAAGTGACTGGCATCTCGCCCAAGATGAGTTTATTAATACAGCCCTAAATGTGGATAAAACCCGTCACTTTCCTCCAAGTACAGTGTGAGAGTAACGGATGCTTTATCCACCGCTATAAACGCGACCATAACCGGATAGAGTTAAGTGGAGATCGTTCTATCCTTGACATAGTCTTCGGTTGTCAGACACTACCACGTCTTTCATAACTGGATAGAGTTAAGTGGAGATCGTTCTATCCTTGACATAGTCTTCGGTTGTCAGACACTACCACGTCCTTCATAACTGGATAGAGTTAAGTGGAGATTGTTCTATCCTTGACATAGTGTTCGGTTGTCAGACACTACCACGTCCTTCATAACTGGATAGAGTTAAGTGGAGATCGTTCTATCCTTGACATAATCTTCGGTTGTCAGACACTACCACGTCCTTCACAACTTTATCTCCACCTTGTCTAGGGTTTTCCTCTCCCCTCTAGGGACAGGTGTAGTGCCAAGTCATCGAGCCATATGGCCTCCTCTCTACGTGACCATATCACCGCAGCTTTTTGCACTTTGTCAACGATATCGCTAACGCCCGGGCTAAACCATACCATACAAATATTTCAGGATTTTTATAAAACTAGCCTATCCTAACGTATAGGGTTCTACACGATGGTCCTGAAATAAATCCAGAATTATTTACAGTTTCGGAAATAAATGCACGTTGTCAAATAATTTGTTTGTGAAATGAATCATTTGTGATACGATCCCAAGTGCGAGAGTAACAAATGTTTTATCCACGTTAGTCTATCGCAATAAACACGACCGATAATACGAACCCTGATTGAAATTTGCGAACAGACAGACCTAAACAAAGTTATTTATGCTCGGATCAGTTCGGAGAAGCTGCGGAAGGTGATTCACACCGGGGACGGACCAGTCACGCTCGTCGTCACCTCGCCGAGTGAAGGTGTTTGATTTACATGCGCCGACGCACTATTTGTCAATTGTGCGAAGCTATGCGGGGTGCTACTGATAGCGGATTAAGAGAAAACGGCGGACCTTGAATGATAAATTTACTGCAGTGCTTGCTAATAAGTTTCAGTTTATTTTAATTTAATATTATTTTATTTTATTTATTTTATTTTAATTTAATTGCTATATAAGATTAATTTTTCATTGAACCATTTTCATACTGGAATGAACTTAATAAAATTACAGTAGTAAACTAAAGTCAAATCATACACAAATTCTTGCTTAAAAATGATGATCGTTAAGTTATTGTACCTACTACTTTTCCATTTAACTGTTTTTGATGAATCCATCATGGACGTCGTAAGAGGCGACTAAGGTAATAAGGCTTCGCCATCCCTGGCTGCCGTGATACCAAAGAAGGCTTAACTGCATAGTAATAATGTAAGCATTTAAAACTTAATGTAGTTACCAATAGAGTACAGAATGCTTTGACTACTACATTGGAGTTAGCCACCTTCTTTGGTATTGCGGCTGATAGGACTAAGATGGATGCCTCCATGCTAGTCGTTGTCAACGTGACATCACAATAGAGCTTCATGTCGCGGAAGTTATGTAGTCCGCATTTCCCGCTCACAGTGGGGCCACACACGACCGAGGCTTCTGAATGGTTTATTGTTCAATCCAAACGAGTTTTTCATGTTTTTGAAACAATGTGGTAGCTTCCTTTATTGGATCACGCATCGCCACGCCGATTATATCAAAGTACCCGTCGACGATGTACAATACAATACAAATATTCTTTATTGAACACCACGTACAAATACAGCATGAAAAGTAAAATACGAATAGAAACTTACTAAGCGAGTCAATAGGCGGTCTTATCGCTAAGTAGTGATCTCTTCCAGGCAACCTTACAAAGAAGAGAAGTGTCAAAGAAACAGAACTAAATTAGTAGGCGGTGCAAACTAAACTAACAAATGCAATAAAAAAAAAGTAAGTAAAAACAAAAAAAAAACATACATCCCAACGACATATACAAAACTAAATACAAAATATACATAAATAAATATATGATACTGCGAAAAGGAAGGAGGCTCGCTAAGGGAGAGATAACAGGTGCGCTTTCAAGAGATTTTTAAAAATAGGAAGTGATTTCGCTATACCTGTACCTATGGTTATTCTACCGTAATACCAAAGGCAGCTAACTACCCAGTGATAAATAATATAAGCAATTTAATATGGTTACCAAAAGAGTATAGAATGCTTTGACTTCCGCCGCCTTCATTGGTACTACGGCAGTATTATTGGGTACTCATAAGTAGCTGTACATTTTAGTACCTAGTCGCAATAAAGTATTAGACTGAGACTGGTTAGAACTTACTATATTGATAACTGTGACAAGGAACTAAAATGTTCAACTATTTATGAGTACGCCCGTACTTTACGCCTTGCACGTGGAATTACCGTGGGGTAGCTTATGCCATGCTTTGTCACTTTCTGTCAGATGCAAGTGTTACAGATAAGGACAAAGCTTGGCATAAGCTACCCCACGGTTATTCCACGTTTATAAGTAAGGGGTTAGATCAAGGTTCGATGAAGGATTCTTTAGATACAAATTATTGGTTTAAATCCGTGAATTAGTGGATATGTCTTCGTCATTTTCGGTGTTTAAAAAAAAGTACAAAAAGAGGTGGGCCTCTTTTATTTGTAAAATTTTAAACGCTCAAGTGCAATGTTAAGCCACGAAATAAACAGTTTTTTATCTATTTCACGATAGCAAAAGCTAAGGTATTGTAACTTTAATATCTATATGGTATACCGTCAAGGTCGATTGCTGAATTTTTGTGTTTTCATGCTGTTACTAAAATTGCAATCTAGGAAAAGAAACATATCGTGTAGAAATAAATTAACATTACAGTAAAAGATAAGCCAAAAATCTAGGTGTTTCCACTTTTAGGCCTTATTACAATGCAATAAGGTGAAAAAGTGAATACATCTTGTAGTCGACTGTACATAAAATAGGGCTTATATTCTACTGTGTTTAAAACCATATCGCCTTTGACGTATTTTTGTATTTTATTTTACTCGGCCGCCTGTACTTCTGTTAAGTAAATAAGAGTTATCAAAACGTTAACAATACGGAAACATGAGGAAATATCGTTATAATCCAGTAGAAAAGAGGGCGAGGGGAGCAATTTTTGGAGCTCACCGACGAAAAATGACTAACTTTAAAATCAATTTGTGCAGCGATTGTATCTACGAGCGGGCCCACCTTTTGGATTTGATATCATAATGCCTTTATCATATCAAATCCAAAAGGTGGGCCCGCTGCACAAAATGATTTAAAAGTTAGTAATTTTTCGTCGGTGAGCTTTTCTGCCCTCCTAAGCAAAAAAGCAGTATCTCAGATTTAATGGCCAAAGTAGATTCAACCCTAAACCGTTAGTAATAAGGTTAAATTTGCTACAGAAATTTTGTCTCGGATACTGCATTTTATGTTAGCAGGGCAGTTTTAAAATTTGCCCCCCATGAACTCTATCCTACGCGGTAAACCCATTGCTTTAGACGTGTTTTCGTATTGTCAACATTACGATAGTTCTTATTCGACAGCAATGGCAGCCGAATTAAAAATGTAAATGTAATGTCACAAGCAATATGATTTTACCGAGAAAGGAGCCCAAAACGTGATCAAACATGTTTTCATTATCCATACCATAAATTTATTTACAACGCAGTTAAAAGCACGAAATGACAGTTCATAAGTGAAATGGAATATTATTAACGGGCAGTTTTATCCGATACCTGGTTAATTTACCCCCCGCGAAGAGGGCTTCGGCGGGAGAGCCATTACTTGTGCGTGTACGCAGATCGGGTGAAGGATCAAATTATATCGTCAATGTGGACGTACATTCTATAAAACGGCGTTGAGCACGCGTTAGCGGAGTCACCCTACCTACAAAGCAGCGGTCCCCGGTTTTCTATATAAGATTTTTTATCTATTTCAATATTTACTTATATCGTTGTCGTATCCATAGTTAAGCTAGAGCTTAGTTTGGGACTAGGTCAATTTGTGTGAGATTGTCCCCTGATATTTTTTTTACTGACTTATTTTCACCACGTTCTTAGGAGAACCGGGAGTCTACAAAAATAACAACTTTGAAGGACCTAATTTTTGGCTTTTTCTAAGCCATTTTATGTCCAGATCCCTACCACTATCTTATCCTTGAAATTTCTCATCGTTGTCCCGGTATGGGGATAAGACAACAAAATTGCTAGCATAGAGGCATTCCATCATAGTCCTCAGGGTTGACAACGAATTTGAAGTCTTCGGGCCGTGTTAAACTAATTTTGGCGGAAATGTCCGTCACAAGATAAGTCATTTTTTTTTTACACATCTTGAGACGAGCATTACAATTGCGATCAGTTTATTAATACGGCTCTTAGAATTCGCACTTTTAGAATTATAGCGACCTAATTTAAACATTTTAAGACCTGAGTCGAAATTCAAAATATGTGGATTAGGTCATTATAATTCTAAAGATGCGAATTGCAGTCTTAAGATTGCAGTGGCCTAGGAATCAAATTGGTTGAGTGTACATCTAATATAATTTTTCAGCACCTTAACACTTCAACTGCCCATCGACCAGAAGGATCAACACTTTACGAAGCGGAAACAATTACAACTTGATACTTAAAAACAGTTTAAACCCAAGTCAACACGCACGACTCAACTTAGCACTGCCAGGCTCCCCTATTTCCATATAAAACTGACCCAATATGGACACCGTGGCTCTGTATGGGTCAAGCAAAAAAGCGTCCTAAATCGATATTGAAATGTCAGTGCGCAGGTTATAAATGTCAATAACTGCGAAGGCGCATATCGTTACGGCTCTAACTACACTTCATAAGATAACAGCTGGCACGATCGAGCTTATTTTTAAAGTTTGACACCCGAGATAAAAGTTACTTGGAAATGTGAAATCGGAACTTTGAAGACTTTTGTCAATTTAGACGTGGATGGGATTGAGAGGAAAAGAGAGGATTGCAAATCATAATAAGAGCCAGCATGCAATCAAACACTAACCTGACTGACCTAATACAAAAATACATCCACTTTTCCTTTATAGTCATCATCATCAAAAGAAGTCATTCATTCGTCATTTGGAAAGGATGGATGAAGAACGATTGAAGAAAGAAATATACAGTGCGAAAGTGATTGGAAGGGTCGGAAGGGGCCGCCCTAGTACGGCTTTATGGAGAAATACTGGAAAAGGGACGAATCAAGTACCTACCTGAAACCGACGTGCATGCAAGAATGATTGATGTATGCATGTGGAATCAGCGAAAGAGATGTCAGGATCGTAGCAGTTGGAAAGAAGTGGTCTCAGCCTACCCCTCTGGGAAACAGGCGTGATTTAATGTATGCACGTTTTCCTTTATTTCAGATGGATTTGTTATTATCCTCACGGAATGAGAGATTATGACAAGATATGTCGATTCTATACTCGTATTTTTCAACAGTGAGAAGAAGGAGGATTAATGGTTATTAATTTCTATTGGCAAAGTTTCCGAGTGTCGACACTGAAAATACTTGAACATCTCAAATCGACAGACGCATCTTATAGGCCTTATATATTGTTTCATAATGTGCAAACATAATCCAATCTCGCAGACTTCTTATTTGACCGACTGTACCTCAGAAGAATTAGCGGTTTGCCTTCGCTTCCCAGGCTTCTAGTAAGTTAAATTGTTAAAGCTTTGAAATACTCCACATACCAGATGCAAAAATGTGCAATGATATATATTGCACCGTTTTATTTCAACCATTCAGCAACTTAATAAAAATACCGACCAGTTCACGTATCTTGTTCCTTGCAAATAAAACAGATTTATTTTTCATCTCGCATACGAACCGCTTTATTTTCACCGTATCAAATTCAATTTAAATAATATGCAAATGTGTATAAAAGCCAAATTTCGGAATGCTAAATCTCTCGTAAATTGACACTTGTTTCCTTTTTTCTGAATATTTGTGGCGATGGAGCTAATGCTTTTAACCTTTATGCTTAAAAAATGAAATATGGACATATTTAACAAGTGCCATTAAAAAGAGTTATTTGTTAAAAATCGAATTTATGTATCTGAATCAACCGGTAGCAGTGATTTTGGGAAGGCAGTATGTTTGCCTTTATTTATTACAGTAATTATATTCGCTCTTGTTTCACTTGCCTTTTTAAGTTTCGTTTTATTCGTTTTGGATGAGATTTCTCAACAATTTGATTCATTATCCTTAACTTTTGAAATATTATTAAACATGTTTTGGACAGTAATAAAGAGTACTTAATAGTTGATTTTTTTTAAGTAGTTTTACTTTCGGTATAAATTTTCTCGTATTTTTAGTATTTTTCCAAGTTGCTCGAAGCCGGAAGAAAAACACTGGCTTGTCTAGCTTTCTCTTTCTATTACATCAAACAGAATATTTCTGGTCCTTGGGTACTATTATAGGAAATATAGATCCCAATGGACCCTTAGGCCACAACAGTTGCAGTGGCGACCTACTCGTAAGCCTGTTGGAGGCCCGGTGCACAAACAAATAAACGCTCGGGGTGGCAAAGGTAAACCAGGCCCCGGGATTCCAGCCTTCAACTTTAAACAGCCTTTGAACATGTTTTGGCCTTGGTTATGATTTGATTAAGAAGACGTTCGAGATTTAAAGGCTACCTAGGATCAGAGGCCCAGGGCGAACCACCCCCTTCGCCCCCCTTAGTCAACCACAGAGTCACAACACAGGAAGTATGAAACAGAGCCTCCAATTGTTTTGTCTATAAAGACTTTTAGCTTAGCGTTGAATGTCAGGGCTGCGAGCCCGTTCTAACTAGTGACATTTGCTCCGTAGGTGTCACTCACGCGCAGGAGAATTGATTAGGGTTTTTTGTCAGTTGGCATCGATTGATTTATTCGGTAAAAAATTTGGCAACATTAATTGTTTTATTGAGTTATGTGGGTAACACTTTGGTAACAATTTTATTATAATGTCATCTGTCAGTTACTTAAGTATTTTATGAGGCAAGGGTATGTATGTATGTATGCAAACTCTTTATTGCACATAAACAATTACAAGACCTGATTGCATCGATATAGATAATCTACAGAGGCGAACTTATCCCATATGAGACCTCTTCCAGTTAACCTTGAATTAGAATAAGCAAGGACAATGCAAGAACATAGACAAATTAACCAAATAACAAATAGCAAACACTTACAAATAAAACTGCTTTAATAAAATACATAATAATAATAATAATAATATCACGGGACAATGTCACACAAATGGACCTAATCCCAAACTAAGCTCTAGGCTTGTGCTATGGGTACTAGACAACGATAAACTTCTTATATTATATAGAAAAATATACAACTTAAATACATAGAAAACATCCAAGACTCAGGAACAAATACTCGTGCTCATCACACAAATATCTGCCCTTACCGGGATTTGAACCCAGGACCCCTAGCTTCGAAGGCAGGGTCACTCCCAACTAGGCCTACAAATGTACTTATACGAGGGGCGGCTGAAAAGTTCTAAGCCTAAGGTAGAAAAAAAAGGTTCAGATTTTTTTTACTATTTTTATTTTTCAATATAATCTCCCTCTAATTCAATGCATTTATTACATTTTTTAAATAATGCTTTTAGACCGTTAAAAAAATAAGTTTTATTTTGGCTGTCGAAATGTTCCTGTACAGCCGCCTTCATCTCTTCATCACTGCCAAATCGCTTTCCCCTTAAATCTTTCTTCAAATTGCTGAATAGAAAATAATCACTAGGGGCCAGATCTGGACTGTAAGGTGGATGATCAATTTCCTCGAAGCCAGTTTCCTTCAGAGCAAGCTTGGCAACACGAGCGGTGTGAACGGGGGCGTTGTCTTGCAAAAACAAAATGCCTTTGCTCAGTTTGCCCCTTCGTTTCTCGACTATGGCTTGTCGCACTTTTCTTAATAGCTCAGCATAATAAACTGCATTTATTGTAGAGCCTTTCGCCAAATAGTCTATTAAAAGAATGCCATCGCAATCCCAGAACACGGTGGCCATTAGCTTAGACGCCGATCTTTGAACCTTGAATTTCTTTGGCGGCCTTTCACCCTTTTCGATCCACTGCATAGATTCAGACTTCGACTCTGGATCATACTGTCTGATCCATGTTTCATCAACAGTTACTATGCGGGAACAAACTTCATCTAAACCTTCTTCACATAATTCTAAAAATGCCTGAGAAGTTTGAACACGACGTTCTCTATCGAAAGCTGTGAGCATTTTCGGCACCCAACGAGCACTTACTTTTGTCATATGCAAATGTTGATGCAAAATCTCTCCAACTCTTTCCTTACTAATACCTAAGGCTTCAGCTATTTGCCAAACCTTAATTCTCCGATCCTCTAATACTAACTTTTTGACTTTTTCAGTATTTTCTTCAGTCCCAACCGATATTGGCCTTCCTGAGCGAGGATCGTCTTCGATCGACTCCCGTCCAAGTTTAAAAAGTCGACTCCATTTTTTAACAGTGGCATGAGAAGGGCCAGATTCACCGTAAATACTAGACATTTCTTCAAAAATTATTTTCGGCGATTTGTCACTTTTTGTGAGGAACTTAATGACTGCACGGTGCTCAATTTTCGTGATATGCGTTGATAATTCACACATGATGACCTTTAGCGTCGGATATCTCGAGATGTAATAAACAAAAGACGACATTTTTTTCTTTTATTTATTAACTTTTTAAATGGTCTTTTTAGTGGCCAGTATCGCTAACGCATATGCAATCTCAACATACCTTAGGCTTAGAACTTTTCAGCCGCCCCTCGTACGTCTCATGAAATATCTAGACACAGACGAATTATATAGCCTTCGCATGTTCTAAACCTGTTACCTTTCGGTTCTTATTTTATTATTCCGAAAATTTGGCTTGCTGGTAGAAACTACCCATCGAACATAAGGCTCTTCCATGACTGTGTAAAAGTAGGTACTTAATAATAATTCGTATGGGAAAACCAGCCAAGCAAGCCCTTAGACTACATATTTGGATTTTGCATAGAACTTGGCACTCAATCTCAGATCTCCATTCTTTTTGCGGCGAAGCCCACAGCAGAGAATAATTTTTGTATTGAACTTGGCTCTCCTTTTTTACATTTATGTTTTTGGTGGGATACTATTAACTACCACATACGTAAACAGCATTTAAACCTTACAACAGAGCAAAGGATCAACACTTAGACTCATCTTGTTGATTTAGCCCTCAACTCCTGTACCAACTGTATGTTTTTTACTGCCATTCAATATTCTAACATATTAAATTGGTATGTACTGCATAAAAAAGATACGTATCTCGCGAAGACTATCTACTCGTAGACGATGATAAGTGACCTAGAAAACATGTTTCATGTTTTTCTAAATTGTATATTCTAATAAAGGCTTGCGACAAAATGAGGTTAACAAAACATATTTTTAATGTAACCTCACCTTTGATTAAATCGCCGTTACGTCGATGTAAATAAGGCGGTGTCGTAACTCATTGTTAGGCGGCGCGCGCGCACAAGCCTCACTCTCGATTATTGGGTTATTTACCTACAATCTAACAAATAGCAGCTTTATACCTACGTCATAATATACATTGATATTAACTAATTATATATAAATCAAACATGTTGTAGAATTTTAAAATTTAAATATCTATAGTCACATTCGATGCTAAGACGAAAACTAACGACATGGGAAAATAAAGAACCATGCGACGACGTGTTAGCCTAGTTGGTAGTGACCCTGCCTACGAAGCTAGAGGTCCCGGGCTCAAATCCCGGTAAGGGCAGATATTTGTGTGATGAGCGGCAGTATTTGTTCCTGGTCCTTAGATGTTTTCGATGTATTTAAGTATTATGTCTCTATTAAAATACTGTACCCATAGTACACGCCTAGAGCTTAGTTTAGGACTAGCTCAATTTGTGTGAGATTGTCTCCAGATATTTATTTAAAGGCAATGTGTGTCCTAAATAGTGATCGGCACATTCACATTACAGTACATTACAGCAATGAAAACATATTTTTTTTTATACCAAATCCGAGACTCTGATATAGAGTTAAATTGAACACTAATCTGCCAATAATATTCTTGTTTTTCTTGGTTGTAAGTTCTCCTTTATGTCAGCTTTACAGGTTTTATTAAAGTTTTGCTTCGTCCGGTCGATCACTAGTGATAAAAGATGTTTTTTTTTAAATAAATTGAACTTAATTTACGCAACATGAAAACTTGTCTATATTAACTATGTTTTAAACAAATGAACGTTCGAGTTTGGTGTTTCATTACGGATTCCCCCGTCGCTCGAGTTACGTGACGCGATAAAAACCGCTGTATATGTCGATGTTAGCACATCGTAACGGTCCCGGGCTGGAGTGATAAAATAACGGGATTGACACCGGATCCTAATCAAAATAAGAAATAAGAATTCTTTATGTTTGTATGTACCTACATAAAATACTTCATTGTACAATCAGGCAAATAAACCAAGAATATATACATACACAATTATGTTAAGTTTCTAGTTTTATCTGTCTTCTTTTTCTGTGCACCCACTGAATAAGTAATGTAAATTTCTCATTGGTTATTTGGTCGACTGGTAGAGAATGCCATTAGGCATTAGGTCCGTCATTTATACTGGTTTTTGTGCAATAAAGATTAAATAAATAAATAAAATACACAAAACGTATGTAGGCGAAATTTTGAGGATTCTAATATTTCAAACATCTAGCTTCTATATTGTAAACATGTTGATGACGTTATATTACAGGAGTATCAGAGCCTAAAGTCTGTTTCAATGGAACTTCGAAAATGATGGAATGAATGGGGATTTAAACAAAATCAAACGAACCAATTCACCGTGATTACTCGATAATCGGTAATAAATTACTTCATCGAATGTGAATAAGAAAACACCTACTAAATTGTTTACATCTTTTCCAAGTTCCATTTTTTTATTGAAAGGTACACTTACAGCAAGTACACAAAGCATTTATAACATACAATCAGATTAGGGTATTATATCTAGTGTACAAGCCAATTACAAGTATACACAGCATTTATAGAAAACTTAGCGGACTAAATAGAAACAATAGGTAACACTAAACATTAGTACGTAACAAACAGGCCAGAATTTTAGTTTTAAATTTTGCAAGCGAATCAAAAAACAAATCCAGATCGGGCAAAGCTGCACTTATGCAATTGAATGCATTACAGACACGAGGCAACGGAGAATGCCTACCAATATTAGTACTATATGAGGGGACTGACAGGATTTTACTAACAGGTTTCCTAGGTGGACGAGGTGGCACAGAAAATTTAAATAGAGGTAGTACTAACACAGATTTAGTGCATCCGTTAATACATTTTTTGAGAAATGTCAACTCCTGAAGTTTCCGACGATTGCGAAGCGAAATAAGGCCCAAAAAGTTCATACGAGCACCATATGAACATCTGTGTGATATAGATTGGGAGACATAAGCTAAGTGTCTGGTGACCGCCCGCTGCATTAACTCAATACGCTGGGAATGTACGACATACGAGGGGTTCCACACGACACTCGCAAACTCGAGATGACTCCGCACTAGGGATTTGTAGAGTGCAAGTTTGCATGACACGTTGAATGATTGCGTATTTCTCCTGACAAATCCCCACATCCGTGCTGCCTTGCTGATAACAAGATTTACATGAGACGTAAACTTGAGCTTGGAGTCAATCAGAATTCCATTGGCACAGACTCTAGTGACTTGGGTCTGTAGACTCTTGATATTTCTATATTTTAATGAATATCAATTTCTTTTTTATTTGTTTCAAAATTAACGGCTACGGGAATAAGGGCTTGTAGTAATACTAGGCGATGGGCTCGCAACCTGTTACTATTACACTATTAAACATCTTAGCCTACTTGTGCAAAATGTGGTTCCAGAATTATCAACAAGTCTTTTTAGAGTTGTTGGTATTTCTGTAGCTCTGCCTACCCCACTCTGGGAATGGTGTGATGTTATGTATGTATAATAAATAATAAATATCAGGGACCATCTCACACAAATTGACCTAGTCCCAAACTAAGCTCTAGGCTTGTACTATGGGAACTAGACAACGATAAACATACTTATATAGAGAAATAAATAGAAAACATCCAAGACTCAGGAACAAATATTCGCGCTCATCACACAAATATCTGCCCTTACCGGGATTTGAACCCAGGACCGCTGGCTTCAGACGCAGGGTCACTCCTAACTAGGCCACCGTGTCGACATGTGTCAAAATTTAAAATGGCATTTAAGAGCAAATGTTCTTGAATTTTATTTCCTTGCTGTTTATTTATTTATGATTTCTTAGAGATCCAACAGCTTACAAAACTCGGTAAAATTTAAATTGTACCTATAACAAAAAGCCAATTAAACGTTCTCGCCGATAGATTAGATTTACATCCCTTATTAATATTACCGAGCCCACCTGGAAAATATTTCTAGATACGCTAAAGATTACCAAGCCCACAGCAGCTTGGCCGAGCGTATTCCGCGACACGCAATCGTAGCCGAAAGTGTGCTGCGACGCGCGATCGGCTACGTAATAAACAGAAAACCATAATTTTAATAGACACGATCGGCTGTCGACGCATCCGATCGTATCCTTTCCAATCCGATGTGATCCGAGTCATTTGGTGTAAAATGTGTAAATCATCCTTTACGCAATTCCGACGACAGCTTGAGCACCTGTTTGTCTTATGTGCGCATGAAGCCAAGGGCGTTTTCCAAAAAAAGTGTACATCGTTAAGGACAAAGTTAAGACAATTTAACTTTTTCCATTTGTCACGAAAATTAGCCATACATTTACATACGTTAATTTTCGTGACGAAATGGAACAAGTTGAATTTTCTTAATTTTGTCTTTAATGATGTACACTTTTTTTGGAAAACGCCCAAGTGCACGTATTTAGAATCCTTTTAAACCAAGGTTTGTTTGTGTATGTTTCTCTCAAGGCACCTCCCATGTAAATTTCGTCGAGAACTGGTCATGGGACTCATGGGATACAAGGAAAGTCAACAGAACTCCTTAGCGTTAGAAATTGGCAGGTGTCCTAATGGGACACTAGTGCTAAACAACGTTTATGCCACTAGGTTTCAGTTGCGTAAATATTTGTAACTAGCGACCCGCCCTCGCTTCGCTTCGAGTTTAAGTATTATATATAAACCTTCCTCTTGAATCACCGGATAAAAAGTAGCCTATGTTCATCAGGGATAATGTCGGCTTCTAATGGTAAAATATTTTTTCAAATCAGTCCAGTAGTTTCGGAGCCTATTCGAAACAAACAAACAAATCTTTCCGCTTTATAATATTATATTTGTAATAATGGATTGAAAACGTTAACAATGCCTAACGATTATTTTGCCTATGACTAATGGAACAATTTCGTAACGATTAAAAAGAAATACAAAACAGTATTCACCTTGCGCTTAATTGACGCGCGATATTGATACTGGATCACTAGAGTAGGGTAATTAGAATTAGGCTTTTTATATTAACCATCAATTAATAAATATGACTACGTTTTTTATCCACCTTACTTTTGGTCATAAGGGATCGTAAAATGTGAGCAAAATCGATTGAAATGACGTATGACAACCAGTTAGGGTTGGCGATGGTTCTAAATTCATAAACTAAAGTATTCAGTACTTTAGTACTTTAATAATACAAACAAATATTTGATTACTGATGAAATTGAACGCAATCCGAAGCTCAGTTAACATAATGCTGCTGGTATATTTTTTATTGTATTTACAATTTTAAACCAAAAAAGAAAACTCAATTTTACACTTGGGATAGTAAGTAATATAATAACTTCGCAAGTTCGATATCGTGACAATGCAAACAATACAACCAGCTCTGGAATTTACTGAAAAAAACATACTGATAAACAAAAGAATTTAAAAAATACTTTGTAATGGGTGCCAAACACATGACATCATGTCTTTCATGTGCATAGTAGTGCAGTAGTTTGGGATAAATCTATACACAATCTATTTATCAATTCTAATAAGTTTTAGTTTAACATTATGAATAAACTACTGGGTGATTTTGGAGCCATGATCAGGAATGGTCAGAAGTGAATAAGATGGTCATACCGAACAACTTTTCCGACGGGATCAACCACGAAATCGCTAAAAAAAAACACCTGTTCCCACCTGATATATCATGATGTGCATTAAAACTTATAGAAAATCAGTATTTAAACTGTAAAATCACGAAAATAATCAAAACTGGCAAAATTTCGTATACGGCCTCTTAATTCTGTAACACATTTTGCATAAGTAGGCTAATTTTGAGTTAGAGGCTAAGAAACGAAACGATAAAAACGATGGAAATGAAAAGCAAATACTACATTGTTGTTGAGGGGCGAAAGTACGTGATTTAATTATGGACGTCATTTATAGGTGGCCGAAACGCCTTGATGCCTGATATTGCATGTTTGTATAAAAGTCCATAAATTGCACTTTCTGGCAACAATTTATCCATTATGTACTTACGTCATTACTTGGTATGAAATAGGCCAAGAATATTTTCACTATGCATGAAAACAGCAGTGGATGATTTCTGACACTAAACCGGACCAAAACAGTTCATGTTTCCGAGCAGCGTGGAGAAAAAGTATTTTCCCCCACGACAAAATATGATAATTTTTTGTTGAAGCCGTAAATATTTTTAAAGAGCTCGACAAACATTATTCACCCGAATCAATCTGATAACGTCGCTCTCGAGTCGACTCCTGGTTTACTTGATTAATAATGCAATGATTCTTAAACACTTTGTTTATTCATACACATTGTTCATGTAAGTTTTTAATGCTTGGTTTTTAATCGTCAACCTTACACATTAACATATTATTAAAAAAAAATTAATTCGTCCACCTTTATTCCACTTTGGTTTAACCCATCCTTTTCTGATATCGTTATACTTTCAAGTGAGAATTAGCTGTCTAAACTAAATACCTACTACTAAAACGCAATATCTAACCAACTCCAATTATCTTAATCTAAGTAAATTGCAGATGTCATCATTACTCTGCAGACATCCTGACCCTCATCCAGCATTTACACACACAAATATTTCAACCTGTTGATTAAAATTTATGAATGTAATTATTTCTTCTTCTTACATACATACATAACATCACGCCTTCATTCCCAGCGTAGGGTACACAGACCTACAGAAATACCCACATCTATAAAAAGATTTGTTGATAATTCTGTAACCACATTTTGCACAATCAGACCAAGAAATTTACTGGTGTATTAGTAACAGGTTGCAAGCCCATCGCCTAACAATACTACAACCCCTTATTCCCGTAGTCGACTCTTACAACATCCACGGGAAGACATGGAGTGGCACTATTCTAACCCAGCAACAACACCTTCTTCTTCTTCATTTAATTTAAGACCTGGTCCTTGTCGGTTTCTCTGTTCTCTGCCAGCTTTTTCACCTCCTGATGCGACACAACATTGACCTTCTGTCTTTTTTGGCTGATTGAAGTAAGGTCTTTCTCTTTCTCTTTTTCCCACGCCTTTTCCCCTCAAAAATTTTCAAAAAGAAATGTCGTGCTGTATCAGGTGTCTCATCATCGTTTGTCTTCTACATTCTATAGTTTTTAGCATGTCTTTTTTCGTTCACCATCTCCAAAACCTCTTCGTTGGTTTTCTTTTCCGTCTAATCCTCTCCATCCTTCGCCAACACAACATCTGAAACGCTTAAAATCTTTCTCTATCTCTCTGTGTTAGTGTCCAAGTCTCGAAACCGTGCAACGCGTTGCTCCATTTTAAAATTTTAGCGCAACTGCTTCTTGTTATGTAAGTTGTAGTATGTATTTCATAAACATAAGACAATCGTATTTTGTCCAATAAGTTCGCATTCCCCTTGCTTTCTTGTTTGAGCGATCCCAGGTTCAAATCCCGGTAAGGGCAGATACCTATTTGTGTTATGAACGCGAGTTTTGTCCCGGAGCCTTGGATGTTTTCTATGTATTTCTCTACATAAGTAAGTTTATCGTTGTCTGTAGGTAACCCATAGTTCAAATCTAGAGCGTAATTCGCAACTGTCCCCTAATACTTATTCATTGTTAATTTTATAAATGTCTAAGCTTTTTAAATAAGTATATCCAACTAAATCCAGGGTTTTATACACAAAGTAATTAATACTTCCAACACAATTATCAAGTAGCCTCCACAATTTTTAATCAATTTTAATAATTATAATACAAAATCAACAAGTCAATGTGCGAGAAAAAAATTCGATGGCATTAATGTCAGTTTTTAATTGCGGTTCTTGCACCATATAAATATTTGAGGCCATAACTTACATGACCACCACAAATCATTTTGACGGAACGATATCGAATCTTATTTTATTTCACTATAAGGCGTGTACGTCAGAATAAGAAACGTTGTTCACGGATTTTTTTCAATAACTTGCAAGCAGTTTAAATAATATACTGCGAAGATGAGCGGATAATTAACAGTGATGTTTAAACGTAATTATCAGCAAAAAGCTTTTAGTTAAGTGCTCCGTATTGCTTTAAGCTGGTAAGTTACTAGTTGTTTAAGTTCAAAGCAATTTGGAGAGTTTACGTAGGTAAGTTATTGGGTACCTCAGGGAAATACAACTTGTTTTAAAGCCCCTCTTTTTGGTATAATTACGAGTAAGTAATATTTTCTTTATCTCTACGGTACCTTATTCTTCATGTTTAACCCAAATGTTACCTGGAAGAGATTCCTCAAAGGTATACGCTCGCCTTTTACTAGACTGTAAATTAAATACCAATGTTAAAAATAATTTCTTGACATACCAAAACAGGAAATAACCTGGGAACCTTGTCTTATTAAGCTTATGATTTAATATGACGTAATTTTGCAGGTTTTTTGTTTTATGCAATTAGGACAAGATTCTGTGTTAACTTAATTTTTTAGCCGAAAAGTTAAAAGGTAGTCTATGACAAGAACAGTAACAAGGTTCTAAGTATGCTCACCATTAGTATTGGGTGTCTGTAAGTAAATAGTGATACTGTTGCACTAAATTAATTGAGTAACCAAGTGTCGATGATAAAGTCCTACAACACCTGTTACAAATTATCCAATTTTCTATGGTTTTACATGTTTCTTTGAATATACATATGCAAGGAACCCTTACATTGACAGTGTTCACCACAGGGGGTTTTATCCACTTTTTTAATGTTGCTAAAGTAGTCATCTTTGCCTAAAAAATTCAATAAAAGAAAAAATGTTTATGGAAACAACCTTTCTTACAACTAATTTAATAACTGTTATTATTTATTACGTAGATTGTATTGCTACTATCATATGGACGCTATTACGAAATAATGTTTCAATCCACAACTATTTGGCAATAAAGTGTCAACCCTCAGTGTGATTATTCTGGGTTGACCTTTAATTTGCTAATTAATTGTGGGATAACACATTTTTGCGTAACAGCATCCAATGTAGGCATGTATAGGTGTTCTGTGTCGCTATCTAAATACTTCCTTAATCCCTACAAAGACTGTAAGAAAAATATGGCAACATAGGATACAAATCCTGGTCCTGGTCCTGGTCCTGGGTTCAAATCCCGGTAAGGGCAGATATTTGTGTGATGAGCGCTAATATTTGTTCCTGAGTCTTGGATGTTTTCTATTTATTTAAGTATGTATTTCTCTATATAAGTAAGTTTATCGTTGTCTAGTACCCATAGTACAAGCCTAGAGCTTAGTTTGGGACTAGGTCAATTTGTGTGAGATTGTCCTCTGATATTTTTTTTTTTTTTTTTTTTTATTAATATCCATTTAATTCCTCATGATTAATATGTCAGACTTTTAACAATTACATCGTAATTCCGACCTCTGAATGCTCTGACGAGACAACTTAAACTAGTTGGTTAATTAAAAATTCAGGGGGGTGATTCTCTCAACACAGCGCTGCGTCGACCTTAAGCTGGGTACGAATCTGAGCGGCTCAGCCTTAGGCATGCTCGCTCTGCGCGGCAAGCTGCTCGCGAGCCAAATTGTTGCACGTAAACATGCGCGGATGAGGCAGCGTGCTCGCCGTGAGCCGACATTTCAAAATGGCGTCGGACACGATGACAGCCGCGGCTGCGTTTATCATAATTCACCGAATAATTAACAAAAAGAAGAAGAAATCGCCTCGGTGGTGGAACGGCTCAGCAACTTAATCAAATGTGTACGCGCCCCACCCATAAAAAAGTTAAAACTTGTCGTTCTGACCGCGGCACGCTCAGTTGCACGTCCAAATTACGCGAGGCTCGCACACCGAGGCGCCTTTGAGCACGGTCAAAAGACCGACTCTCGACGGCTCGCCGCGCGCCGCTCTCCCGCTGCCCGCGCACAGCGCGTGAGCGCCTACAAATTTAAGCGAAATAGGTGAGCCGTGCGTGCCTCAACCCGAGGCTGCTCTAATTCGTACCCAGCTTTATAGGTGCAGTTTTATCCGGCAAGTTTAAGAAGTCCCGTCGGAGCGTACAAAACACATTTTAGCGCGTGCCTTCTTAATTAGGCAGCTTTATACGACACTGAACTCGACTCACTGCCGAAAATGTGTTTTGTACGCTCCGACGGGACTCCTTAAACTTGCCGGATAAAACTTCACCTATAAGATCGATGCAGCACTGTGTTGAGAGAACCACTACCCTGGTTAATATTAGCAGCGTCAAAAATTCAGACCATCATTCAACTCGATCGACAGAGCGCCCGATCGACAATTAAATCATTAACGAATTACGGAAGTGTGTCGAGTCGAGTTCTACATCGTATCAAGCTACCTAATTGAGAATGCACGCCCTAAAATGTGTTTTATACTTATAACAGACACCTTAAACTCGCTGGTTAATACTAGCTGCACCGAGTTGAATCGATTAAGAGAATCACATTGCTGGTCGTTACATTTAAAGTGTTTGGCTACCTGATACGTTATAGGTAGATAAAAAACACACTATCATAACAATTTGTTTGAATGTAACTCGGCTATTTAATAATCTACCACCGTTTTTTACAACTTATAAAATGCAGCCTTCCATTGAATAGGTTTAAATGTCATAATAAATTACAGCATGAGGATTCAATATTGGATATAATTATGATTATTTCACTTCCCTGTCTGTTGCATACTTGTCTGGGATTATTACTGTGGAATTAACAATTAAAACATATCAACAATTAATCAGTAAAATTGCTTAATTTATTCTTTTTATTTTGAAATTTTGCGGTCGGATTTTTGGTTGATAAAATACTTGTTTATGATTAAGCTATAAAATAAGCTATTAAGGACTTTATCAGGGCCTCTATTCTACTGGGTTATAACGATATCGCGTTTGAAGTGTTTCAGAGCCGTTTATGTCGTCATTATTGTAAATGACATGAATTATCAAAACATTGATAATACGGACAGTACGGCACACGTGAAAGACGATATCGTTATACCGTGTAGAATCCCAACCTGCGTTGTTTGACATAAAAATGCAATAAGAACAAGAAATAAGCGCGTGAAATATTAATCACATCAAGTCGGAACGATCTTACATACATACATACATAACATCACGCCTTCATTCCCAGAGTGGGGTAGGCAGAGCAGCAGAAATACCAACAACTCCAAAAAGACTTGGTGATAACTCTGCAACCACATTTTGCACAATCAGGCCAAGCAGTTTACTAGTTAAGTGTATTATTATTATTATTATTTGTGTATCTTATTGCTTATTAATTATATTTATATCACTTAGATATAATATAAGAATGTTAGGAAGGGGCTTGCATGATATTAAAAAAACATGATTCAGATTTGTTAAGTGTCGTAAAAAAAAAGACCAAAAAACGGGGTCAGTAAATATGACCAACGTATCATTTTAAAAAGTGACTTCTCACTTCTGACTCTACAAAGTGATTTAAATTTCAGTTCAGTTCAGCTGACCCGGAAAACACTCAGGAATACGAGCCCCGCATTAGCGGAGCTCCGTCGACTCTGTTAAATTTAACTTTGATATAAAAATCATGGGTTAGTTGAGTTGGTTGAGCAGCGGAGAAAAAGGGATTTAAAAACTTTAATTACGCAATAAAATATTTTTGCTTTGAACAGTAGGTACCTACAACATATTACATAGGTTATGGGTTATTAAATAAGTTAGGTTATTGACCACAAATAAAGACAAATGATACTGCAAAATATCTCCTTGCGACCTGAAAGTTTTTAACATTATATAGCTTGCCAAATGTTTTTTTTGGTAACACATTAAAACACCAAAATTATAATATGAGGGTTTACATTCATCTGGCATAACTTTTTTTGGCATAATCATCATTTGGCATACATAAACACATATACATACATTTGGTTATAAAATAAACCTAACCTAACCTAATGGGCTCTATGCAATGCTATTTTAAAAAATCCTGAAAAGTATGCGGTTTCTGAAAAAAAAGACTTTATGCCAAATGATGATTATGCCAAGTGATGATTATGCCAAAAAAAGTTATGCCAGATAAAGGGAACCCATAATATGAGAAAATAGGGTTTTCTAAAATAAGACATTAAAAATTCGGATTTTATCTCAGCCGTGTTTCTGTCATGAATCCTTATAAGTGGGTAATTATCTCAACCACATTTTTTGAGCGGCGGACGTGATAATTGGGGTGTAAAGTACATGTATTGGAAAACTATTTATTTTATAAATAATCTTACTCAAAGTACCATATTGAGCCAAAGTTAAAATTATTATTAACTTATTATATTTATCGTAAAAAAATATTTTCAATCCAAAATCAATTTTGGTGTCGTGTCCTGTACTTCCCGCATATACTGATATGTCGTGGTACAAACTTATTAAGCCTCAACTAGACTTATATTTTAGTTATATGTATTCCTTATTAGTTGAGGTATTTTAAAATGTATCAATTATTGCATTTGCAAGTAAAAGGAAACTGGGAGCAGTGTAAATAAAACTGTCCAAGCGAAATAGTTAATTTTGGTGGTGAATATTGAAATTGATTTTATGATCGAACGAAACGTGATTAAACAAACAAATATAGCGTCAGATGTTCGTTCAGTTTCACTCCAGCAATAGACGGTGAAAGATTTGTACCATCTTTCTGCGTCTTCCAGCTAAGCACATAAGTATCTAATTTTGGTGGCATGGAATACACTTTATTAATCGTGATAACTTAGATAAGTCATTATTTCGCAAAAAGTTTTGTTGTGTGATAGTTTTTTAAGTGTGTTTATGGTGTCTTTTTAACTGTAACGAGTTAATTTTTTTTTAAACTAAAACATTTGTTTTTAATTAAAAAAAAATGTTAAATTTTATAATTTTGGTGGTACAATTTTGGTGGCTTTTGTGAAACACCAAAATTATCAAAATTTCTGGTCTCCACCAAAATTATTTAAACAACAAATAATCATTATTTATTATATTAGAAACCTACGTTTTGGATTTTCAAAAATAACAAGGAAGATTCCCTAACGATTATATTTTAATTAGCCCGATATGTTATTATTGATCGTGAGTTTTTCTAAGAAAAGTAATTTTGGTGGATAATAACAATTTTGGTGGTACATAATTAGTAAAATCGTTATATCTTAAAAAACACTTGGTATAATAAAGGGCCATTTTAACACTGTTTTTATAATGACTAATGACGTCACTTAAACGTTTAATTGTAAACCCTACTAAGAAAATAAAAAATACCACCAAAATTAGGATAATTTGACGCTTGTTGAAATTCACCCAAGTACTAATATTATCATGCGAAAGTATTTGTTTGGTTGTTCCGTTCGCGGTTGAACGCCCCAAACAATCGATGTGAAATTAGGCACAGAGATAGTCTAGACTACCGAAGGAGGAGGATATAATGTGTTTGACATGTATGTGTGTAAGTTGGTATGGTTCATTGTTGCGTCGTACAGACTGGATAGATGGATCGATTTCAACAAGCGAGGTATCGTTAGATCCGTCTTAACGTCGCGAGTGTCGTTGTGTACTTAAATTAAAACAAAAATATATAAAGGTATAAAAAAGATTTGTTCCTGATTCGTCATATTCCAAACTCGACAATTTCCTAACCAGTCATATTCCTAACTCGTCACATTCCAGATTCGTCATCTTCCAAACTCGTCATACCATGTATAGCCTGCACAAATTTATTATAGAAATCCTCTGTGGTAAATGTTATGATTATTCCATTATTTGCCAATTCTTTTGGACTCCGCCTTAAGTAAATTATTGTCTAATAGCCGTAGTACAAAGTATAACAACTAAGTACAATCTTTCCTAAAGTCCTAAATAATACTTATTACTTAAGCACGTGTTCGCGATTTAATTTGACTGAACAGTGACGAGTGGAAGATGACGAACCTGGAATATGACGAGTTAGGAATATGACCAGTTAGGAAATTGTCGAGTTTGGAAGATGACTCATTTGGAATATGACGAATCAGGAACAAATCATAAAAAATATAATATATAAATTGTAGGTAACTTACATAATATAGACGACATAATCAAAACATGTGGTCAGATTTCTATTAAACCTTGATTTTTGTAGACTCGTTATCTAGAAAAGTAGAATATTTCCCGAGAAAATAGTTTATATAAAGACTTCGACGTGGACATAGTCGCGGGCAGAAGATGGTGAGAATTGCTATAATGAAGTAAGTAGGTAGGTAGTATTTTTTCCCGTGTTGATGTTTACCGAAAAATCAATTTGCAAAAGGAGATAAGTGGTACAATTTTAAAAACAAACACGGCCTTATTAAGTTGTCTATTTAAACGTTTAAATTGTGTTTTAAGCATTGTTATTACCGAATTACAGGACGATTGCGGACCTCCCAAGCGCGCGGATCTATCAACATTTTGTTTTACATCGCCGTTTTTTGATAGCACTGAAGATACAAGTTGACCTTGAAAGTAGCGTTGTATGTCGCTCAATCGTGTTCAACCTCCGCGTTTAAACCTGTCGGCACTTGGACATCGCGGCAGTGTGTAATTTGGTGAAATCATCCGTGTTAAGAAATTTAAGAAAAAGGTAGCTATGCGACTTGATGTTTCCTTAAGTTTCCGTGGTATTCCTTAAGTAATATGTTCCTTCACAGGTTAATAATATAATTAATTGGTTACATACCGGGTGTCATTGTGTCTACCATAAACAACGGGTTATGGTTTAAAATGTACTTTTTAATTTATGAACGAGAATCTTCTCAATCCCAATCAGGGGTCGGTACAGCTGTATTTTTCTTTACGAAAATGTTTTTAGTAACAAGTCTAATAAGCTTTAAACTGGACTGCATGTTTTGATATTAAGTATCGTCTATAGGTATATGTTAAAACACTAACTTTGATTAAAATTTTGTAGTTTGCTCGTATGTCACTCCCACATACAAGACAAATGTAACGACACCCTATACCATTAAAATTCATAAAGCCGTTTAGACTGCGGAGTGTGCTACTGAAATATACATACATACACTTGAAAAGCATAACCCTCCTTCTGACGCAGTCGTGTAAAAAGCTTGAAACTATGATCATGATGTGTATTTGTGTATGTATTATAATACAATATATCTGAAGCAAACCTTTAGTGACTCAGAAATAACTGTTAAATAGTTAAAGGCCTCCGATATAGTCGAAACCCCTTTTTTCACAGCCAAAAGGCCAAACCAATTTGAATGAAGCTTAGTATGTACTAACAATTCCGCTTTAACCTGCGTTCAAATTAATCTAACCGTTTGAGAGATACGATGCCACTGACACACCCACAAGTTAAGCTTATAATACTTCCTCTTTTTATTTGGGGGTTAAAAATAAAAGTGGTTATAGACAAATGTATGCCACTATATAAAAAGAACAGGGATTGTGACATGGCTATGCAGTTTATTCTTCTGTGAGCGTAAAGGACAGCTTAGAGCTATAACAGTTGTATAGCGTAAGCTGAACAGCATAGCGATGTCATAAATGTCATAATAACCCTTCAGAAGGATTCTTTGACAGGGTGTCCAAAGTCGCTATAAGGAAGTAAGAATGTACAGTCAAGTTCAAAAGTATGTATACACTTTAGTACCTTGTCACTTTAATCGCTTGTATAATTACATATGACAGTTTAAACATGACGTTAAATAGACAAGGTACTAAAGTGTATACATACTTTTGAACTCGACTGTACCTATAAAGGTCTGTGACATATTTCTCCAGCACGTCTCTAATGTCTCTGCTTGTAATTATTTCAATGTTGTTTATAATGAAAGGATAATTGGCACGCTGTTAGCTGTTTGCTTAACTGGTACATTTGTTATGTGTTAGCTGGTGAGTAATACTTCTAGTTGTAGGTAAGACACGCACAACAAGATTTACACTACGACCAAAAAGTGTGGAATCGAACTACAAATATGATTGCTGGCAACACTTAATTGTTCTATACAAAAGCACTTAAGAGTTGCCACATGAAATCGAATTTGACATATATGACACTGGAGATTTCCCAGCGAACAATGTTTTGAAGCGAAGAAATGTGACGTCGCTTATGTTTTTGGTTCTTTCTTTAGCGTGATCTTGAGTTTTTGAGAAAGGGACAAAAAACATAAGCAACGTCATTCACGGTTTCTTCGCTTCAAAACATTGTTCGCTGGGCAATCTCCAGTGTCATACATAATATAAGCTTCTTGGTCACACTGTACAATATGTTATACCACGCCTGTGTCACTTTTGTCACATCAACAGGTAGTTAGTTTCTCGCGAAACTTGAAACTTGGTTGAAACAGCTTAATTTCTGATGCTTTATCCACCGTGAGAAAGGCTTATAATAGAGGACCTGAGCGTGCACCTCCGGTATGGCCTTAATCTTCGTTAACCAATTTATAACGAATCTAACCCATCTTTAAAATCGGTTAAAAAGAGGACTCTCATCGTTTTTTTTGTCTCGTAAACTTCAGTTAGGGGCCCGTAGCATGGTCGCCTTTATCGATGTTTCATAACCTTGGATAACACATCTGTCACTCTCGCACTGACCCACTGGTTAGAAAGTGACAGATTGTTATCCACGTTTATCCACATCGATAAGCCGACCATGCTACGGGCCCAGGGATCTACTCGTAGTTATAATCAGTGATGAAACTTGACATGAGTAAACTTTTAATATTATTAACTGATATTTAATAAACACAAAAAAAAACATTTTTATACCACTTGAAAAGTTTCGCCACTTTTCATTATTCACTTTATTTGGCTTCCCTGAGTGATCCGTACCGTAGTCAATGTATTCGTTGTCAAAGTTACGGACTTATTTAATTTATGTCTAGTTTGTTTTCAATAGTTATATTGTACACTACCACACCTTAAATGATTTACCTAACCCTAACAAAATAAACAATAATCTCGGTTCTTACTTGGCCGTTTCATATAAAGCTATAAATCTCCATCGCGATGACGTCACGCAGGATTTACGGTAGGCTAAGTGAAAATTGTTTCCGCGAAACTTAATCGCCGCGAGTAATAGTTTTAAAAAACCCCCAAGTAAATACCAAGGGATCGGATGAACTCGCCAGACAAGTCTCGATATATTCTAAAGATGGATTTACAATGCTGTTGCTGGCGATAATTCTGGTCATATTGTTTCAGCCAATCAGAACCAGCGGCGCGACTATATCAGCAGCTTTAGATTGGTCGAGACAGATTCGCGGTTACGCGAGCATTGTGAATTCACCTTTACTCCGCGATTATTTATTGTACGAAGTTGCTACATTTAAAAATTCATATTTGGAAGGAACGGACGATTATTTTGAATTTGTTCGATTCGTTCGCAACTTGTCAGTATTGAGTGGACGTAAATTTAAGAGTTATGTAAAGTAAGCCATTCACGTCAGGAGATATAGGTTCCTTATTTTTTTTCTGTTCAAGGTTAGGAAGACAGCGAAACTATAAAACTACTTTTTTTTTTTATGTTAACGTGAAGGCACCCAAGCACTCAGTCCACCTGATGGTAAGTGGAATCTGAGACCCATAGACATTTGAATTCTCAGGACTATAATCCTAAGACCTCAAATGCGTTGCCAACCCTGAGGACTAAGATGGAATGCCTCTGAGCTAGTAATTTCACCGGTTGTCTTATCCCCACACCGGAACACAACAATGCGAACACTGTTGCTTGGCGGGTGGTTGATGGATAAGATGGTGGTAGCGATCCGGACGGACCCTGCACAGGGTCCTACCACCACTCTAATAACTTCCATACTAAACCCTTTTTAAAAACTGATCAAAAAGGATATTTTTGTCAAACTCAAAGTTTATTGGTAAACATTTAATTAATTCTAGATAAATTTTCGAACACGCAAACTATACCGGGTGTTTCCTGTAATAGGAGCAATAAATTGAGGGATCGCTTCTACTCTATAAACGTAACAACATTTGTTCTACAAGTATAAAAAAATATGTAATTTATTATTTGGGATAATTTGGAACAAACTAAATAGTATTTTCAATGTACTCCATCCAATAGTCTAGTTGACATCTACTGTCAGCCTAGCAACTTCGTAGTTTTCGCAATAAATTGCTTGCTTAGAAAATCTACACTTATTAATATTTAGTTAATAATAAGTTATTTTCAAAAGTTGTAGAATAAATGTTGTTACGTTTGTGGTGTGGAAACAATATAATTATTGTTGTTGTATGTTCAACGAGAGACTGCGTTTTTTGAGTAATTGTATTTTTGGGATTTATTGATTGACCAGCAATTTTGCATTGAGCAGCTGCCATTAATTCATAATTCTTTAAAAATACTTAACTAGCACAAAATACAAAATGTATTCGATTTTATAATGCAAATCAAACAAAATTATTGCTACCGTAAAAACAGTTAAAGTACCGGTCGCTATCCATCGAACCCCGACCAACAAGGACTATGACATTTCACACACTATAAAAATGCTTTATGCTCCATCCATACTCCCGATTATGACGCGTTCAAGTTTCAACAGAGGATTTATTGTCAAGATAAATATTTAATATTATCTGTGGATCTTTTTAACTCGTATATTCCAAACCCAAAAGCAACTCTGTACCAATCGATTAAAGTTCCAACTTTGTGGCTATACGTTGGCGACTTATGCGTTTTGAGAAAGTGGGCGATATGGCTTCATTCATATTTATGTTTCGGAGGTGATTAACTTGTTAATGTGATATGGAGATGTTATGATAAAGTGGAGATGAAAAACTTGGAACGGTTGGTGGTAAGTAAGGTCACGGCTTCAAAGGCGGTAGCTTGTTTGGTGGTTAAGTAATATGGTTGCAGTTCCTACACAAAAGTGAGCAAAAGATTTTGATTTCATACAAAGAAAAAAGGGCTAAAGAATGAGCTGAAAATTGCATATCTTACTACATGAAATTCACCGTAAAAAGCATTTTTTTACTCATTGTGTTGACTAAACATAATAGCGTCCTAAAGTACCTGCTGCTAAACAATTTATTGTGGTCTAATTTACGTTTTTTCTCTATTTATTTGCTAAACAGGTATAGATTTTGTGCCTGGTACTTACGATAAGATTTATTTATACATAATGATTTTCCCAGACTTCTCGATCGTGTGTTCGATGAATCGTTGCAGACTTTTGACAAACTATTTGGTATAAATTGGTACCTAGCAACATAGTTATTTTCATTCAGGAATATTACAAACTTATACTTCTCAAAAGGCTAAACTGCCTTTATGCTTATACCCCAAGAAGGATAGTTATTATTTTTCCAGTTTTTGGTCAAACTATTCCAGATTTTATTGTTAAGAACTTAGGAATGCCTGCACTAAACTTTGTGCTGGGGGCTGAAGGCACCGATGGAAATTACAAGACATATTTTATGTACAGTAGTCAATAAAAAACTGTATCTTTAAGACATTAAATGCCAAGTATCGGGTTCATTATGTATGAAAATAAGGGACCTTCGCATGATTATACACTGAATGTGCTAATGAAGATTTAATCTGGTAATTTTAATCCCTTGATCCCTTTAGGTCTAGACGCGGACGAGTTGTCTAGTAGTTTCACGTTTCATGTTCACCTTTACATCGCGACCTTCGCATCGCAATCTTCAACCAATTCAAAATGAAATTATGCATGAAGAGTTGACAGGATTCAATTTAATTTAATGGAAAAGTTCAACAACATAAAAACTTAAGTCTTTTTATGAAAATTTATTAAATAATATGCACAATAATATCATACACATTTAATATCACTGACAAACAAGGCAATCGAAATTTACATTATATAGCGCAGAAAGATCGTCTGCCACTCTTCCCGCGACTCGATCATCCTTTTTTAATTGAAAATGTCACAGACTAAACTGTTTTATTATTACCGGTTTGAGTTTGTGTGTTGTTTCGTTAAGTTGACAGTTCCTTTGCGGTTCGGTTTGTTGTTCACTTAATTACTACGTAGTTTATTAGCTTTCTAGGTGGGCAGTATTTGCGCGGCAAACGCGATTTAAATTGTTTTTTAAAGCACAGCGTGCGGTCTGCAAGCTAGGCTTAAATGCCAACAGAAATTAAAACTTTGTGAAGATGCGTATAATGGCATGTAATTATACGGATTGTAAGAATTCCTAGTGTTTTTTTGCGTTTAAGTGTTTTTGTCATGCAAAGAGTAGAGTCAAGTGTAGTAGAAAACTAGGCAGTATTCTTATACTTTTTCTACAAATACAATACCTTTACAAGAAGGTGAACAAATCTAGACAAAGAGAGTTGACTCAAAACTGCATAATGAGCTTGACCTTGACATTAAGAAAAATATAATTGAAGGATTTTAAAGGTTAATAGAATTTAAATCGCATATACAAAAGCAAAAAACCACTTACCTTAGCAGCTTTCAAATGCACCAAAATTCAAATTCACTGCAACTGGCACTTAGTCACCGATAAAAAAATAAACAATAAAGTTCGAAAACTAAAAGCGTATTCTAAATTCAAACGGCGCGCGAACGCAGAAATGTGTCAGTGGCGCGTCGCGGCGGCCGGCCTAGGACGCTGTGCGTGTTCCGAATCGTAATGGCGGGTCCGAAATCGATTTTGTTTTTGAAATATTTTGGAGCGGTGGTGGCGGGTCGGCTGCGGTGTTTTGAGTGTCGCGCGCGGACTGGCTAACTCCGCGGCAGGACATCGACTTTATAATTGACTTTGTCCATCGCCGCTCGTAACTGTAACTGGATGGTTCGGTGACGTGATATATGCGATGCTAATTAGCCATACGTTATTTGATGCGACGAAGTGATACTTTCGAATATTCAAGGTCCTTCGAGCCGGGTATACGAAAAGTGGGAAGTGGTCCAGCAGGAAGTTTAATTGCAAAACTAAACAATTAGATCAAATACCTACCATTTAGTCTAGTCTAGCCTAAGCGCTTATTCATCGGCATTTATCTCTGGAACGAGTAAAGAGGTTGGTTAACAATAAACCATTCGTTTCTTTTGTTACGTGACAGCAGAGTGAGCTTAATTAAACTTATCTACCAGATCTAATAGATACTTTTTAAGTTTATCTACGACTACATGAATTTTACTCACATCACTAATATAACATACATACATACATACATAACATCACGCCTTCATTCCCAGAGCGGGGTAGGCAGAGCTACAGAAATACCAACAACTCTAAAAATACTTGTTGATAATTCTGTAACCACATTTTGCACAAGTGGGCTAAGATGTTTACCAGTGTATTAGTGAGAGGTTGCAAGCCAATCGCCTAACAGTACTACAAGCCCTTATAAGCCCTAATATAAGTAATTAATATAATAAATCATACAGAGACTGAGATATTTCATCAATTGAATACTTTGTTATCAGGATTGAAGAGGTTGTAAACACATTTAAAGGGCACTACATACTGCAGGTATAATTGGTTGTAAATAAGTTTTCTAGTTTTACTGTAGAAAGAGAGAGCAGAGCACTTATTACAAATTACTTTATTAATATAAATCTTGTTGTTTAATTAGAAGGAAAAAAGCGAATGCAATGTATGCTGTCTAGCTAAACCAGTCCACGGGTCCACAGAAAATCAGCGTCGTACTCCCAATAGGTGGTACGACACATAGCTGAGTGGATACCTTTTTCGCAGCACTGTCATTGAAATGTTATTTCTTCTTGTTAGATTTAAGAATTTCATTATATTGTACGCAATGTAAAGATACCTGTTTATGTAAAAAGCGAAATAGATATTTTCTATTCTATTCTATTCTATTCTATACTGTCAGTTCATCCTCATCAATAAAGTTTTTAAATTTGTATTAAGATAGAAAAGAAGAAAGAAAAACATTTATTCGCAACAATATCATACATAAAAAGACATAAAAAAAGGAAAAGTGACGGCAGAGTTGTGATCATTTCTCTTAAGGTTTCATACATTACTTTACAGATTTTGGAGTATCAGGGGCCCGACAGACTTGGGACTGCAGGTAAAAGTGGTAGGTGCCCTTAAGAAACCACATGTGATGCCACGCCCACACATTGGCTTTTTTATTTGCTCGCTACTTGATTGCAGCGCAAATTCAAATAATTGCTGTTAACTATAAAACCACACATTATAATTTAAAAAAATAGTTTCCTAAAAACCACCTTCAAACACTCAAGAAATTATATTTTTTTGTAAAATAATCGTAGTTTTAAGCAATAGGGTCTTCGGGTCGGCTTATGGTACTTGTACTATTATTTATTCTGTGCTTATGCTAACAAATATGATGGGACGCCAGTTTACTCGTACCTACCGTTTAAAAAGAATTTATTTTTGCATTTTAATACGCGGTTTTTATTAAGAAAACCTAAAAAACAAATACTTTTCTGAAAACCGCGTCAAAATCGGTTCAGCCAAAAGCGAAATAATCGTGGACAACCATACATCGATAAAGTCGTCGATAAAGATCGTAGGGTTTCGAAGATTCAACAGAAAACATGCGAAAAGGTGGCATGTTTGATAACTAAAACTATGTTTGGGAAATTGATCAAATTTAATAATTTAGTTAGTTTTGTTTATTTATTTCATGAAAAATTACAGTTAAAGTTTGCATTACATCTCAAAATTAAACGTAACTTTAGCATGATTGTCAAAACGAGTAGTTAAATAAGATGTATAATTAGAGTCATCCTACAATAACTCTGCAATGAGGTGACAACAGTAGAAATCTTAAGTTAATTTATGGCAATACTGGATTTTTTGTCAAACAACACGTTTGATACTTAGTTATAAGTCTAAATTATTATGTACTTGCGCGGCGATATAATATTTCCCGACCATCCTAACTCTATGTATGGATCCTTACTTCTACAATAATATTATAAAGAGGAAAGATTTGTATTTTTGAATGTCTATATAGAATAAACACTAAAACTACTGGACCGATTTCAAAAAATATTTTACCATTAGAATCCTTTATTAGTTCTGTGTATCATAAAAGATAAATATGTATAAAATAACTCAGAAAGTACTAATGAAATATCAAGAATTTATCGGGGACTATGCTCCTTTTGCTTACGGACGGACTCCATTTCTTCTTTTACATTTTTGAAATGAGTTAAAATCTTGAAAATAAGTTCTTGACCTCCATCCACTTTTAATAGTAGGTTTACCCATTTTGAAAATAGGAATCCAAAACCCTCAACAAAATATCCACATAATACCAATGTCATGTTTGAGTGACATGAAAGAACACTTTTTCTTTTTTCTTCTTTTCATCAATAAAAAGAACAGAGACATAAGCGTTATGGTTATCTAGATCGCGGAACATTTAGACTTTAGCGATATTTTGGCAATTCATCCCCTAATGTGTTAAAATAAGGGGAATAAAGGGAAACTAATTCTACGCGTAACTACAAAGCCGCGGGCTTCATTAATAACTAGAGTTTTTAATGAAACCAGGCTATTTTTTTATGTACTTAAATAGTCGCTATTCTTAATCTTATAAAAATTCAGTGCGTTTAACCATCATTCAATCATAATAATTATGCCAATGGAGTTTATAAAATGTATATTAAAGGTACTTAAATCAATATAAGAGCAAAATGAAACAAACAAATGATCGAACGAGTCGAAATGGGGGTTTAAGGTTTATCAGCTGTCTTTTCCAATAAATAAGTTAAGCGGCCCATACATTCGGCGATGGTATCAGCCGGTATAATACTCGGTGCTGCGTGGGCGCAAGCTCAGAGCATAGAGCGGGTAAATTTATCTTGAATATTAATAATATTTGTTCATTATGCAACTAGATTATGGCTACTGATCATTAGGTTTTAAGAAATTACACATTTTGTTATTATGCGTTTTACCTGTAGGTAGGTATATCATAAGATTATTTTTAACACGGTTGCTCAAAAAGTGGTACTTTTCGTAGCTGTATATCGTGCGGAAAGTTGGATATTACGCACCAGTGCATTATAGTTTTCCATTTTTTTTAATATAATTTTGTTTCAACTTCCAAGCCGTGCATCCAACCAAAGAGTTTGCATGTTCAACCACTTTTTGATTACGTCATTAGCATTGAGACTATACATAGGTAATATAATATTAAAATATTAAAATTAAATACATACATACATACATAAAATGTATTTAGGTAATATTTAAAAAAAAAAGCTGCGTATTAAGATGAATTCACATTACACCATGCCGAAACCGGGCCCAGCCCAGTACGGCGTAATGTGAATCCACCTTTATGCATTACCGCTGGTTAATAGAGAATTATACTTTTTGATTTTTAAATATAGGTAATTAAATTACTGTGACTTTTTTTTTGGCTGAATAAATGGTCACAACCGTTGCCATTGCATAAAGTCTGTATCAATTAAAAGTAAAATTGTCTCTTGTAATAGTTTTATTTACTGATTTATTTTGTTTCGTTGATATATTTTTTTAAATGTATTAAAAAACGTCGTTTGATACACGTGCGGAACTGTCATTTTAAATCGTCCCGAGTCTTGTCCCTCGCTTGCAGCTCGGGCCAAGATACTTCGGGACTCGTGTAAAATGACATACTTTCCGCACTTGTATCAAAATGTACTATTATTTTACCGCTCGAAATTATACAATTTATGGTATGCTAAATGAAAATTACATTTCTTTTAAATCAATCACTAGCTACCCGTTAGCGGCTTCGCCCCGCTGCATTTTTTTTCTTTCATAAGAACCTTTTACTGTCGACAACGAACACAACATTAAAAGAATTAGCGAAATCGGTCCAGTCGTTCATGCGTGATGCCGTGACCAAGGGAAATAGGGATTAATTTATATATATATGTATATACTCGTAGATTACACACCCAACATTTAGGAGTGGGGCGGAACTACGTGGATTCTACAATAATTCATCATTTTACAAACGTAGATCTAGGTCGAGTGGGCCTAACATGCTGCCACTAACTAGTGTCAAATATTATTATGAAATTGTTAACATGACAGCCGCCCGGGGTTTAAGTTTAAGTTGCTTAGTAATAAAAGGACTCAAGTCACAGAAAACACACTTTTATTTTAAACTTTAACAATTTATTCTTACGTTGGAATATGGAATAGACGAATTAAAGTCCCGAGCCTGTGTCAAAATCTTGTCCCGTGGCAGCGTGTTAGGTCCACTGAATGATTTCCTTTATTGTTAGGTATTTAACGTGTTCTCCTATAACTTACGGCAAGCGCCAGCGCATACGCGAATGAACATAACTTGAGGCGTCGCTTATCGATTGCGACAAGGAGACGAGAGAACAAATCTTTTACGGCTCCTATAACAATCATTCGATGCGAAATGGTTCCTTTTTTGCCGTGATACCAAAGAAGGCGGCTAACTGCATGATAATAGCACAATCATTTTAAATCTAATATAGTAACCAATAGAGTATAGAATGCTTCGATAACTTCATTGCAATTAGCTGCCTTCTTTGATATTACGGCAGTTTTGATTCGACACTCTTAGGGGTCGACTCGTGATCTCCTCGCGGTCACCATGTACTAATGAGTTTTTCTAACTTATGTACTCCCGATTCTCTTACATTCGAACAGCTGAGTGTGTATGAGGCTAATTGCACAAAAGATCGTAAAAGGGTCGAAGTGTATCCGAAAGGGTCCGTAAGATACAATAAGATATTATAAGATTATATTCAGGTAAAAGTTACAGTAGATTGATAAGCAAAGGATGAAAGTGATCAATGGTAACCCGAGATGTTGAGGCTGCGCGAGCGCCAGCGCGAACGCCTATAGTTCGAGGGTACAATTGATACTTTCATCCGAGTTAAAAACTACTAAATTTAATTCGACTGAGTGAAGGGTAAACAAAAATGTGTTTTGATACAAATTTTAAATGGAGTTTAAAAAAAAGTCTGCATAAGTTTCTTCTATGGTCTAGAAAAGAGTCAAAAATGGCTAAGTGACCGACTCTACACAATCACTTTCCGCCCTAGGCCCTAGAGATCAAACAAAAGAGTGTTATTGATAATATTCAACATTAATTTTGAAGAAAACGTAAGTTGCAGCTCACTGAGGTTAATAGACTCGGGCGAGAATATAATTGAACTCCGGAACTAATATATTTCTACTCTACAAGTATTACCTAGTAATCAATGTAAAGGAGGCTTTCTCATGTTGTAACTGTAACTTTAAGTTCTTACACATCCTCTTTATATGTACATACTCGTATAGGTAGAGGTGCGGTTCTGAAAAATAATGGCAGGTAGAACAAATTTAACGCGTAAGACGTCAGAGATATACTCTAACTCTGCACTGTTCGTACTTTAAATGTTTGTAAGTAGATATGTAATGAGTTGTCCGTCACAAATTGCAATTCATTTTTCGTCACTTGTTATCCGATTGATCTGAAATTTGGCATACTTATGTAAACCCGATGACAATGCAATATGGCACCATCGAGCTGGTCTGACGATGGAGACGGAAGGTGGCCATAGGAACTCCTAAATTACACATGATAAACCCGTCGTGTTAGGGCTCGTTAGAATCATCTTAATAAGCAGACGATGACTATGCCAAATAAAGTACAGTCGGAAACAAAAGCTTGTCTCAAAAATGTTTTTTTTTCGTTTCATTATTAAAATAGTATCGGCCGGACGGAGAAAAACTTTAACAAAACTTGTAAAGCTCACATAAAGGAGAACTACAACCAAGAAAAATAAGAATATTATTGGCAGATTAGTGTTCAATTTAACTCTATATCAGAGCCTCGGATTTAGTGTAAGAAAATTAATATCTTCATGGCTGTAATGTTATTTTCATGGCTGTAATGTACTGTAATGTAAGTTTTGTTAAAGTTTTGCTCCGTCAGCGCCGATCACTAGTTATCAATAACCAAGTTACGGCTCCATCTTCAGCTCAATACGCAGATCAACCTGAAAGCATCAGGAAGTGTAACTGTATTCAGCCAGTAACAAAAGGTCCCACATGTGCAGTTGTTACACGCACCAACTTGTGCCACATTCCTCTCTGAATGTTATTAGCATGAAGATCTTTTATATTAAGTGGGGCGAGACTAAAATGCACTAATTAAGAAAAGTAGGTAACTAGGCGATATGGAGGTTTTATTAAATCAAGATACAAATTGAGTTTTTCATTGTATATACACGATTGAAGTATAATTGGCTTTGAAATTAGATGATCATTGAGCTTAATAAAATGCCGATACTTTTCCGTGCTAATGGCTTAGTTCTTGGCACACCCAGTGAAAATCTAGGTTGTGCAGTTAAAGTCATAAATATATGTACGTGTATGCCTTCTCGAGACGTCAAAATTATCTACATACCTGAGCGGTTTTCAGATAAAGTGTAGGTACATCGCAAGGACAAAAAATAAGAAACTTTAAATTGTCCATTTCGTCACGAAAATTAACGTATTTAAATGTGTGTACGACTAATTTTCTTGACGAAATGGAAAAGTTTAATTTTTGTCCTTAACGAAGTACACTTTTTTGAAAACCGCGCACCTATCTTCAAAAAACAGAAAAAGGTTATACGTTCCATTGCATGTATTTTATTTTTTTATGTATGTTCACCGATTACTCCGTCAATTGTGAACCGATTTTGTTTTTTTTTTTTGGTTTGATTGAGTATACTTTCGAGGTGATCCCATTGTCACCAAATCTGAATCTGGTGAGGGGATCTGTGAGGAATTGAGGGAACTCCTAAAATATTGTAGGCAAACATATAACGATTTTAGTATTTTTAGTAAGAAGTCTAGCATTTGCATTCAGAAAGTATCATTTGGGGAAGTGGAACTGATGATGAAGACCACAGATAGCCACTGGAATTCCTCAACGGTACCTATTTCAAGGGTGGCGTTAACATATCTCGATAAAGATAGTTGAGCGACTACAACGAAGAATATTTACTTGTTGAAAAATGACAATGACTTTCCGGCGGCGTTGCTTGCGGCGCGCTTGAAACTTAAAGTTTCATATCAACTAATAAGTGGGAGTACGGAACAGCGCATTTATGATCACTAAAAAGTTTAAAATAAAATTAATGTTTAGAAAAAAAAACCGCCTTCAGAAACGCAAGAGATAACTTGTTTTAAAACTGTAGGCACCTACCTATTAGGTTAGTCGAACTGAAGTCGGCGTCCACAAAATTTTCACCAAAAATCCGACTTCAGTTGGACTAACCTACTCGTATTAGGTAGGTGCCTACAATTTTAAATCAAGTTATTTCTTGCGTTTTTAAAGGCGGTTTTTTGTTTTTCTAAACATTTATTTTATTTTTCAGCTTCGACATTCCGGCACAGTTCCTTCGTGATTAGGGTTTCCGATTTCTCGAGGTTTTTTAGTTCTCGGGTGTCGAGACTTCTCGAGCCTGATTTCTCGGGTCTTCTCGGGTTGTCGAGAAAAAATAAAATACGTCTAAATTTTTGTTTAATTAATAAAAAGAGTCTTTAATTTAACTGTGTTTATTTTACATGAAAAAAATCAACATAATTTTTAACAAAAAAAACAAGTTCTCAATAAAAAATCAGCTCAAAACAAAATTGCTTACTAAAAACAATCATACTTCTTCTCCTTATCATAACTAATCTCATCTCACTAATCTGTAATAAAAAACAAAATCTCTGTTAACAATCAGCTTAAAACAAACATCTTAACTAATAACAATCATACTTCTTCTTATTATAACTAATCTCACTAATCTTTAATAAAAAACAAAATCTCTGTTAACAATCAGCTTAAAACAAACATCTTAACTAAAAACAATCATAATTTTTCTCATCATAACTAAAGATCACTCACAAATCTCACTATGTGGGTGGTATGGTATCACAATTTTTGGCAGTTTTAATGTAATTAAATAAGAGATATCTATCTACTATTAATACGAAAAATATAACTGTCTTTAAGCCTGCTTATTAATTCTTATGAAATATGCCTTAAGATAAACCAAAGCATTAATAGATTTATCAGACAGCCGGCTCCTAATCTTACTGACCACATTTCCCGATATGGAAAATACCCTTTCATTTTCTGTTGAAGTCGGCTTGACTGAAATTAATGCTTTGTATAGTGTTTCCAGATTAGGGGTCCTCTTGCCTGTTTTTTCAAATAGCAAAAACTTTTTTTATAATTGATTTGGAAAGCACCACAGCATTAGTTGATTCACCATTTCTCGAAACACCTTTTATTGCTCTCTCTAATTGAGCTGCAAAGCTGTCTTGTTCAGTTTCTGATTCGCTTACGCCTGCTTCGACAACTTCTGAATTATTTCCTGTCGAAGGTTCTGTAGTAGTGGGAACAGTGGGGTATAGACGATTGAATAAGTCTTCAGCGTATCCAATTAAAAATGTCTTGCTATTATCGGTAAAATAAGCACTTTTTTTGAGAATAAAATTATCGGGGCTGTTTAGGTAGCGTAGCAGCGATATTAGAGGTGTATTCCGACGATCTGATATTTTCATTTTAAGAGATTCTACTAACTGAAGAGCCAAAGGGTCGTCGATACTTTCTAATTGTTTTAGCAACACATCTGTTATAGCCTCTGCAGTTAGTAAATTGGCATCTTGTCTGCTCAATGCTTCAACTGCAAGTTTAGTTGGCGTCAATATCAACCGCAATTTTTGTAGTATAGGAATATTTTCCTCCTTCCATTTAAGTGAGCTATCTAAATCAATCAAGGCTTTTTTAATGGAATTTTTTAACTTCAAGAAACGCTCAATCATTGTTAGCATTGAATTCCACCTAGTTCTGACATCCTGTAATAAGACTAGTTCGGCCCCGAATTCAGTCTTCACATGTTTTTGTAGTGTGATATTTCTAAGGGGACTCTTTCTGAAAAATCTTATGATCGAACGGGTCTCATTTAGCACTTTGTTTATGTCGTCAATAGGCTGCAATATAGATTCATCATCAGATTCTTCGTTATCGTTATCAGTGCTGGCTTCATCAGAGCTGCTGTGTTCATCGTCGCTAACAGGTGTGTTTCTTCTAGCAACTGTAGTTACTGTTTTTTTTTTGCAAAAGGTATCAAGAATAGCCAAATGGATGGCATGGTTTACACAGAGGACCATCTCACAGGGGCTCTCTCTGCCAAATTTTTTCATAACATTTGGCCCGTCGCTTGTTACGGCCAAGACATAATGCTCGAAGTTTACCCCAAAGTATTTCAAACGCTCCTCTACTATTTCTCTAACCTCTGCGGCACCGCATTTTCCGGGTATGTAAACTAGCCCCAAATTGTAAACTTTTGCCTCTGCTGTATGAACACAGACGCTAAAATATCGTCTGTTTCGTATGCTCGTCCACTCGTCAATTGTCACACTTAGCCGGTTTCCTGATGTGCAAAGCTGAGAAAGCTCTTTTATCATCTCTTTCTCCTTTTCATCATAAAACTTCAATATTAGGTTCATAACTTCGGTTTGGGTCTTTGGAAGTTTATACCCCTTGGCAGCGTGATTCACGGATAAATTCACTTTTAGTAATGCCTCTTATAGTAAAACCATCTTGGGCTGAAAGTTTAGCTAAAATTTCACCTAACGATTTTCTGGGTTGAACGTCAAATTTCAGTGTTTGCTGTACGTGCATAGTTTCAAAATCACTTCTTAATTTTTTTGGTGCCGTCACCCCGGAACTAGACGAACTGGTAGATGCTTCTTCTGTGTCCATTTGAACCTCGGTGGATCTTACATCAATTTTGTGTACATGAGCTAAATGCCTCACTAGTCCGCTTGTGTTTGATCCTTTACAGGCTATGGTTTTAGGACATTTTAGACATTGCGCATTTGAGGCGTCCTTATTTTTCTTGAAATATTTCCAAACTTTGGAAGTTTCCATTTTGGTTCATTAGTTGTAAAATCTATAACAAACAGTTCAAGAATTAGTAAGTATTTTAGTTTAGTACCTACAAAATAGCTGACGCAACAGTGGGGAGGCCTATGCCCAGCAGGGAGGGGGTTGATGTGGTTAGGTTAGGCTGATGATGATGATGAAAAAATAGCTGTGTCCTTTTGTATACTACGTTTGGTAGGATTGGTTGGATACGTTTTGTGTTATTTGTAGTAGATATTATGTGTTTAGTTTAGAACTTTAGGCTTTTGTGGGATTATTACAACATCTGCAATACAAATGCAATTAATGAAATCGGTAAATATTTATGCACTAACAATTCTCTTATTTGATTAAAAACAAAAGTTTTATTTCTTTAACATACCTATTCATTTTAAACAAAAATATTATTTTGGTAATACAAAAGTACTTACAAAACAAAACAAACACTTGAACTATTTAAATAAATAATAACAATACTTACCTGTTTGTTCTGCGATTCTATTACTCGTGCGTCACTAAATAGTAAATACACTCACTATGCTGGGTTTATGATCCGACCGATCCGAACACGGCGGGAGTTGAAACACGAATGAACAAAATACAACTGGGGCCGCGTCGCGCTTGTGTTTGTCGGCAAAAACAAAGGATACCGACAGACACGAGCCGTGCTGTCAAAGGATGCCGCTGCCGCCTCGCATTTACAAAGAAAGCTAAGCGTAAAAATGTTTATTTAAACTTCTCGATGTCTCGACTTTTCTCGAGCTGAATTTCCCGGGTACGAGACCGACCGATTTCCCGGGAATTCCCGGGACGAGAATTCCCGGGAACAAACCCTATTCGTGATCAGAAATCCATTAATCGGGGAGAACTAGAAACAGTTAAGTGTTTTAGACATTAGGACGGGCAGACATTCTGGCGCGGCAGAAGACCTCTTTCACTAAAAAACACGTGATCAAATGCTCGTAAAAAACACAGCTACTTGACATCAATACTGCCCTGATAAATTAAGCCAAGAGGCGGTATATCAAATTTAATAGCCAAAATTGACTTAATCCTCTGTTTCTAAAAAGGTTGCACTATTTATTGTAGTTATTAAGGTGTAATTATAAAGTGTAGCCATGTGATTATACCGTAGAAGTTACAACACTGCCATAATACCAAAGAAGACGGCTAAGTACAATGTATTCATAGTAGTCGATTCATTCGCCCCGCTGCAGTTTTTTGACATGCCCCTTTTTTTTTATATGGAGAAGGCACACGAGCACTCTGGCCACCTGATGGTAAGTGGAATCTGAGACCCATAGACATTTGAATTCTCAAGACTATAATCCTAAGACCTCAAATGCGTTGCCAACCCTGAGGACTAAGATGGATGCCTCTATGCTAGTAATTTCACCGGTTGTCTTATCCCCACACCGGAATACAACAATGAAAACACTGTTGTTTGGCGGGTGGCGATGGACTTGAAGAAATAAAACAAAAAATCCTCTTATAATACATATATTGTAAATTAGTTTCTTGTTCTTAAAATCATCTACAATATAAACATCTGCACATATTTACAAGTCGCACCTCGACACAACAGAGTTATAAAAACCAATAAAGGCCTACAAACATGTACACCGACGGTCAGTCCGTACATTCGACTATTTACACAATACTGCAACGATTAATGGAATCACATTTAGAATTTGGGAAACTTAAGCCTGTGGCATTGTGCTTGTTGGGAGTAATAATTTAATGGCAAGATTATTAAAACAGTGGTAAGTTGACTGTACATAGCCTTTATACCACTTTGGTTAAGCCACCAATCACACTGTTGACGGTATGACAGCTCCAAATGTCAAGTGAATAGACTGACATAACGTCAAGAAAATGAATACGATATCAAAGCAAGATGGGTGAGGACCAAAAAGTTGGACCAAAGCCCATGCACTTAGATGGCGTCGCTACACCCGCACGCACTTGTGGTTATAGTAACAAAATACAAATTAAATTCGATGTAACTGTCAAATTAACTTGCGGGTACACTCGCTCGCATTCTTTGTTTACGCGGCGGCATCCCTTGACAAAAGGCGGCACGTGCCAAGGCGGCGACACTATCTAAGCGAATAAGTTTCCGTTCTCTGACGGAATGTATCCTTACAAATAGTATGAATAATTTTCATCGCACAGCGGAAGACTTTCATAGACAATTTTATTGCGTGAGGTTGTATGCCCAACTTTATGGACCTTACCCAAATACAATACAGGAGGAGGAGCAGTAAAACGCCATATTTATGATAATAATTATTATCATTCGTATGAAGATTGGCATGCGTCATCTCATCGATGCTACTTAACTTACTTTTTTAACAAAATATTTTCAAAATTTCTATACGCATTTTTGCCAATCTTGTTTTTTTCCAGTCGCATATTTTCCGGCCTGTTTTTCTTCCATACGCAAATTAAATAACCTAGTCGAAATACATAGGTAAGTTTAGGTTATGTTATTTTATAGCAAGCCCGAAGGGCCAAAGCACCTGAAATAAGAGCTCCGCTTTCGCGGAGTTCCATTCATGACTACTAAATTGATTTCCGGAATAGACAACAATGGATGAGTAAAACACCCCACAAAAAAAAATATACTTGGAATAGTTTTAGCCACAATAAACACGTAACTTAGACACGTTTTTAGATTTACAAGCTATTATTGAAAACTTATCGTGCTACAAATACTTTCTCCATCCTCCACAGACTACCACAGGCTTATTTATTACAATCTATTCCCGTAATAACTATCTCATATTGCTTGGCATTCCATTTCATCAACAGCCAGAAAATGTATGAAGTTCAGCTCGCAGATAATACTGTATTTTTATACAAAACATGATTAGGATAAATGCATTTTGTACAGAATTTAACCAAATATCAGAAACAAAACAACGGGACGATATCGTCACAGACATTGGTTATCCTAACCTTTTCCCGGCCATGTCAAAACACTTCATTCTTACGGGTGTATTCAATTGTGATGGATTAATCTACCATCGGTATTGAAAGGTATAATATTCCATACAATAGGAGACTTTTCTTTTGCTCATTGTTCCGATTATTGACACCGCGGTCATATTTGGTTACTCCATGTTAAATTTTGACAAGACATACAAAATATAAAAAACTTTAACCTAAAGCAACAAAATCTATCCGCAGTATGAATATTAAGAACGAGCAGAAATCAGGAACGATCAAAGGCATCACTTAAGTGACTTTAGAACCGCAATGTTAAAACAGAAGCGACAGAAAATATAAATGAGCCGTCTAGATCACTTTTTTCTATCTACCGTTTAAAATAGCGGTATTATCGGTCTAATAAATTCATTTCAACATACGGAACACATTTTCCAGTACTTTATACCAACCATAGGCACATTTCGCTATTTCCGTGACAATGTGAACTGACACTGACGTTGTAGGTTCAAGAAAACATTGTAAAAGTCGTATATCATAAACAACTTCATTATAAACATTTGAGATCAAAACAAAAAGTGTCAAAAATCATTTAAAAAAATATACGCAAGCCAATCGAAGCACACTATATACAAACTTCATACACTTCCCAACATGACCACCGAAACTTAACTACCAGATCATTAAATAAATCACCACCGACTTCACCATTATCGTCACCTCGACGAGTGGAAGGAATCGCATTAGTAACTTACTTAGCCAAAACTTATACAAGGCGTCCCCTTTGACAGTAGCAGATATGGTGTACAGTCACACGAACATTAATTTAGGACCCATCTTAGGTCCAAAGTCAATATAACATTCTACATCAATAAGGTTGAGTTTGTTGTAAGTTACAAATGACTTTGAATCTCTAATAACATTGACGACGTCAAGCTATTTTTTTTTTTAAATGGGTTCTAAATTAACGTTCACGACTGTACCTTAGAACTAGCCAAGATGCAAACGTTTCTGTTTTCAACCGGCTCGAAGCTGATGAAAGATCATGCCGACCGTTTACGTCCACTCCATAGGGGAGACCGAGGGGGGGTCTTGAAACAGAGGTGAGTTCAAACATCGTCCACATGGCCTAATCTATAACCGCAGAATTGACGTTGTTTCCACTCACCTGTTTCTAGACCCCCCTCGATCTCCCGAACTGGACGCGAAGACACTTGTTCGACGCGTCCTTGCAATGCTTCTTAGGGTGCCGTACCCAAAGGGTGCCAACGGGACCCTATTATTTTAACACCAGCGACATCAAACGTGTTCTTGTCCATGTAAGTATCCAACATATCTACGCACCTAGGGGACACTGTATTCAGCCATCATCAAATATAATTTCATGCATATTATACTCGTGTATCCTGTTAGTCAGTGAAATAAGGATGTTGACACTTTAATTACGAATATCTATCATTTTATCGAAACACCTTACATACCTAACGCTATTTTCTGCTGAAACCATAATGTTTTCAGAGTACGTTAAAAATCTAACCTAACCTAGGCTACGTAATTAATTAATGTTTAAGATACCCTGAAAACATTATAGGTTTCAGCAGAAAATAGCGTTCGATGAAATGATACATTCGATGAAGTGAAATTCGATACAAATATGAGTTACCTACCATTAATCACACTATAGCAAAGGATAAATGAGAGTCAATTTCTGACACCTATTCTTTGAGGTTATAGTTTGTACTGGAACGACAGATTTTTCAGAACCACAAAGTGGAGAAATTATCAAGACTAACCTTATTTTAGTGTTCTTTAAATTTAAAAGAGTGATACTTAAAAATATGACGCGACGTCGCAATGCAGTCATATTAATTTCCATACAAACTTTCTTGATACGTGCTAAAAGTAATGTAATCAACATCTTTATTTCCTCAATGCAAGTTAACTGAGTGAGTATAGATTAATAAATAAACACGCTGATAAGATTACTTGCACAGTGCGTTTTTGCGCGGATACCAAATTAATCAATAAATAACAACCGCCCTTTGTTATTTATTGATTTTCTTCTAGACACGCGAATACAGCACTCTCAATGGATTAAATAACTTTGGCAGTGACAAAAACGCCCCATGCAAGTCCCATACAACTTTACAAGAGAGCTTGGCTCACAACATTTTGAGCTTTCAATTCATACATTTGAATCAGACTGTAGCAAATAAATATTTGAACACTTCATACAAACGAATATAAGGTAAAAAGGTGTACCTAACTAACACGCCATTTTATTATTTATGTAGGCTGTAAAATCTAACTAATAAACAATAACTTAAGTCATCCATAATTTCTTGCATTATTTTGTAAAATAAAACTTTTACGCCTTTCTCGACGTCACAACCATAGACTTACAAAATAATAAACTAAAGAACAGCTCATTTCGGGCATCTTATGTGTAATTGACATGGCCATGGTATCTAAAGTCTGTGTTAACCTTTTGAACGCCTTACGTCAAATACAAATGCGTCACTCACACGCCGACCATGTATTAAAAGTTATGCAAAATATAACTTAATCTATACGTAATAACGTCTCTTTTAAACTGTACCTGTGACCTATATAATGGTCGGTGGCGTTGTAGGCACGACAGCTCATGACCACTTTAGGGGTCGTTGGCGTTCAAAGGGTTAATAGAGCTTGCCAAGATGTAAACCAAACCAAACGAACCAATTCACCATGATTAGGTACTCGATAATCACGTACTTTTAAATATTAAGTGAGGTCTTTGCAATGATTTATACACTAGATCATTATTTTCATATGAAGTTCAAGATGAAACAACTATTCGTTATAAGTTATTTTTAATAAAAACACGCTTGGTGAATATTTGAGGTTATGTGTCAAAGCGTACTTATTTATTTACAACTTTTACAAGTTAAATTGACACAGACTTTAGGTCTGTTCGTTTAAGTAAGACGGTAATGAAGCGCTGATTTGTGGAATATCAATCGCACTGACCAGCCAATCAGAGCACGAGATTCGTCTTGCTTGTCGTCGTGTTTGCTTAGATGCCCGAGTCGTTGTCGTAGACTGCGTTGCCATACTGTAGATTGTTTCCTTTTTCATCGTATTCCTGTGTGGATACACTTGAACTACCAAGTTATACTACACAATGCCTAACTTTGCTTGTATAATAAAAACAAGACTTATTACTGTACAATTATTACGTTCAGTGATATTGCCAATATTCAATCCAAATGTTTTTATATAATTTACGTTTGGGGAACATAGTTTTATTTTGAATAAGGTACATACTGTATAGTAAATGTATCTTTTAATTTTTTAAAGGGAATGAAACATTTTAGAACAATTTTATAGTAGTTTAATTTTAACAAGTTTTATTCCTTTGAAATATTTAAAAAATGCATTTACCCAGTTAGTTGCAATAGCCCAGCCCCACCTTACTATAATTAATTATAACCAATTAACTGATGCAAATGTAATTATTAGACTGACTTTATTATAGTGTAATAATTTATGTCGAAACAAGAATGTGTCTAAGGAATACGATGAAAGGAAACAATCAATTTGTACAGTTTACCGCAAACTGTGCCTATGGGACCGCAGCCTTAGCAGGATAATTTCCAAGAAACTTGACATATGTTAATATCACAGCGAAATTCCTAATTTTAACAATTTCAACGCCATTCCCGGTAGACCTACACAACGTTAACGCCAACGGTTGATAGAAAGACATGCGCGAGAGCCGTAAGGTTGAAATTCGCAATGCTTCTAGGCTTCAACTCTCACTTGGTATGTTACAGATATATTCTCTAAATGTTGCTGGTTTAGGGTGCGTAGAGCTGTGGGAACTATAGTAGGAATTTTATAAAATGTCGGAATCCCTAGTACATTCTCTCAAGTGAATTCCGACCTAATTGCCATGCCATGTAGGTCGGAATTCACTTGAGAGAATGTACTAGGGATTCCGACATTTTATAAAATTCCTACTAAAGCAAAGCGATGTGCGAGGAGAATCCACCAATAGGAGAGCTGCGCTGAGCGAGCTACCAATCCTATTGGTGGATTTTTCCCTCAAACAATGACGTCGAAAAGGTGAAAGGGTAACGAGAGATACATCCGTCAGTGTTTTATATCAAATACCGTTACACTGGGATGTTGTTACGTACGACCTTGGCGATCTACGTTTATTCCCGTAGGTACCTAACGTTGCTTAATGCTTACGAATAGGCGGAACAGTTTATGATTGCCGTCGAATTGAGCGTTCGAGCAAATAATAAGAATATGCACACGTTCTCATTTACCGATATCGTGTCGTTGCAAGTACCGTAAACCGGGGTGAATAGCACAACCTAAAATAAGTCATAACTTGTTACAAATAAGAACAAGTATTAAATGAAAATAACGTTACGTTCTATTGGAAGTTATTTCAGTCTTATAATAAGTAACATACGCTTCAATTTAGGTTGTGTCCCTATTCATCCCGTTTCACGGTACATCGAGTTCGCTCCAACCCATAACCTCGTCCCTTTGCAACGACACCAGATCTGTAAATGTGAACGCGAACTAACACTAGCGGCCTGGCCACGATCTTGCGCGGTAGACAAATGCATAGTTGTATAAAGCATGCCATGAGTCGCTGCGAAATCGGGGTCACACCACTAGGATTAAAGTAACAATTAAACTTGCAAAGGTTGCTTACTCCTGAGCTAGAGCAAGAAGAATGCTCTCTGTTAAGGTGGGTAGGAATTAGAGAAGCCTCGGGTTGAGGCACGCACGGCTCACCTATATTGCTCAAATTCGTACGCGCTCACGCACTGTGCGCGAGCAGCGGGCGAGCGGCGCGCGGCGAGCCATCGAGAGTTGGTCTTTTGACCGTGCTCAAAGGCGCCTCAGTGTGCGTGCCTCGCGTAATTTGGACGTGTATCCGAGCGTGCCGCGGACGGACTGACAAGTTCTAACTTGTCTGTGGGCGAGGCGCGTACAAATTTGATAAAGTTGCTGAACCTTCTGTTAATAATTCGGTGCATTATGATGAACGCAGCCGCGGCTATCATCGTGTCCGACGCCATTTTGGAATGTCGGCTCGCGGCGAGCACGCTGCCTCGCCCGCGCATGTTTATGTGCAACAATTTGGCTCGCGAGCATGCCTCAAGCTGAGCCGCGCAGATTCGTACCCAGCTTTAAATGTGATTATGAAATAGAAAGGTTGGTCAGTCGGACAACGTTATTAAACCACGCGGCCGGCGGGACGTGTACATAACATAATCTTGCTTTCTTGTTCTAGCTTACAGACTAAAACAACAGTAAACTTCGATTGCTATTTGCCACTCAAAAACATTTAAGAAACAATTAACGTTTTTTTTAAACTTGTGTACGAAAAATCGTCACAAAATCGACCTAATCGTCATACCCCTTACTTATAAACCTTATGCCATGCTTTGACACTTTCAGTCAGATACAAATGTCACAATTACAGATAAGGACAAAGCACGACATAAACTACCACACGGTTAATCCTCGGTTAATACAGGGTAGCTCATTTAAATCGGACAGTATGAGAAAGTCTGAAACTATAAGACGAAGATCTGTTCTTAGGAACCATGCCATCGATTTTAGTGACAAAAAAAAAACTGCATTCATCGATTTATATAAAAAAACAAGTACTCAGTTCGGGAATCGAACCCGTTTGAAAAATAAAACGTACATAATTTCTATTTAGATATCGATTGTGTAAGTCTTAAGCAGTAAATGTTACCATAAAACATAATATCTAAAATGAAAAAAATGCATCGCTTTTTATATCCTTTAATTAAACTAGGTAGTCGGTATTCGAAATGATAACCATTTTATTTCAATACAACATTGAACTCGTTTATGTGTGTAAAATGACAAATTGTCTCTATGCTCGCTTTCACATGTTTAATGCCATTCCTAAACTCATTAGTTAAAATGCATATTATTTATTTCAGATATCATGTTTGACAGTTTACTGCTTAAGACCTACAAAATCGATATCCAAATAGAAATAAAGTCAGTTACTTTTGAAAATTACGGGGTTCGATTGCCGAACTGAATACCTACTTGTTTTTTTTTTAATCTATGAATGCAGTTTTTTTGTTACTAAAAACGACATGGTTCCTAAGAACAGATCTTCGTCTTATAATTTCCGACTTTCCCATACTGACCGATCTAAATGAGCCACCTGCATAGTCTCCCTAGGCGCTAGTTCTAAGTACATCACAATGATTCAGCCTATATTCATTTGTATGACCTCTGCGACTCCCGCACACTACCCTAGCCGACTAGCGTCTGTATTGAGCACTCACACACGCGGCTTTACGACGCACGCCTCTTTATCGTCACTTTGCCACGTGCCAGTTGGGAGACGAATATCCGGATCCGCTCCAGATTCGAGGTTTTCTTCACCCATATCTGAAAAAGGAGTTAATGTTTAGACATTTATTTTCTAAGTACTAAAGTACAGACACAACAGGAAAGTTAAGCCAATTATAGTTGCCGGCAAACTTGTTGAACATACAATTTTGTAGTAGGGGAAGGTTAGCGCATATATACGTTTGACGACACGGTGGCCTAGTTGGGAGTGACCCTGCCTTCGAAGCCAGCGGTCCTGGGTTCAAATCCCGGTAAGGGCAGATATTTGTGTGATGAGCGCGAATATTTGTTCCTGAGATGTTTTCTATGTGTTTATGTATTTATTTCTCTATATATAAGTATGTTTATCGTTGTCTAGTACCCATAGTACAAGCCTAGAGCTTAATTTGGGACTAGGTCAATTTGTGTGAGATTGACCCCTGATATTTATTTATAAATAGAGTTCAATTTACTCTGAAAAGTCAAGGTCACATGATCAAGAAGTTTGCCGGCAACTATACTACTCTAAGTAATTGGGAACATGCATTTTTTTTCTTACGCTCTCTGGAAAGTGCTATGAAAGAGAGGAATAACTGTATACGCGAAATAACTGTCGTGTAATTTTTTCACAAGATAAGCTTTAAAATGTCATTGTTCTGACCCCCTGCAAAAACGCTCTATACAAAATCGACGACAGGAATGACGTCACATCTGTTGTTCCATGTTTAAAATATAAGGATCTTATAAAGAAATTTGCATTTATTCCGTAAATTACTATGTTTAAGCCAATATTGTTGAATTAAAATATTACGTAAATAAATTGAGGATATCGAAAAACTAACCTAAACATTAAAAAAAATATAAAATACTAGCGACCCGCCCTCGCTTCGCTCCGGATTAAAGTATTATACATATAAACCTTCCTCTTCAACCACTCTATCTATTAAAAAAAACCGCATCAAAATCCGTTGCGTAGTTTTAAAGATTTAAGCGTACATAGGGATATAGGGACAGAAAAAGCGACTTTGTTTTATACTATGTAGTGAAGAACTAAGAGCATAGAAGGACCGACATAATAAAAGGCAACACACAGATAGCTGATATGCACAGTCTTATTGGGATTCAGTGTGCCAAAAAGATAGTTCTATAACCATTTTAGGTTCGTAATCACGGTCGTACACTGGCTGTCGCACACTCTTGCATATAAAATTAACGACTAAGGTGTCCAGTTGGTGTCGTTTGAAACCAGTTTACACGTGTTGACAACACATTGGTGTGTACGGCTAGTTTTAGCAAAAACTTTACTCTCTCCGTTTTTAACTTATTATTTTGAAATTTTCAAGACAGGTATAGATTTGACGCTTCCATTTTAATAAGGACTAAAGTCATAAAGGAGCCTTTTATGCCTTTAGTTCTATTCTATAGACTTAACCCGATTTGCATTACACGGCCAAAATAAGAACAGTGGTAAGTGGCTCAACACCGTGCCAAAAGTCGGTAGGTTTTAAATCAAAATACCAAAATCGTAATTTCGTTGTAGCAAAATTGGTGATATTTCCCGAATTTAGTATTTATGTGTTTATCACCTGACGCTTTTTATAGTGCAGTCGACAAAAATTGGATGGCTCCCCTTTTTCTCAACATTGCATTGTAATAGTCGACTGAACAAGCCTAAAGTCTGTGTCAATTGAACTTGCAAAAGATGTTAACAAATTAATACTTTTCAAATATTCACTATAACGTACAATTAATAGTTATTTCAACTTAAACTTGAAAATCTTATAAAATCCTATAAATCATTGCAAAGACCTCACTTAATCTTAAAAAGTTCGTGACTATCGAGTAATTGTTTGTTTTTTTTACAACTTTTCCATGTTTAATTGAAACAGACTTTAGAGCTTAGTCTGAGAGTGTCTTTCTTATTGCATTTCCCTATAACCGAGATAAATTTAATGGTGTTATTAAGCTCCGCTTTAGCGGAGCTCTAATTCCTGGGTGCTTTTGGTGTGCTGCTGCTAAACTAACCAATTTACCAGTAAAAAAAACCAAATGGGAGGAATTTTGATCGCAAAAATGGAACCATGCATAAACCAGTTTTTTTTTAATAAATCTTGTGGTTTTAAAGTAAACAGCAATTAATTCAAATTTCTAGTTTGGTTGTTCCTCATAAACACAAAGGAAAATCTATTTTATTTCCTTTGCAATAGGTATATATTCAAATTACTTTATAAGGTCCTTATATTTAAAACACGGAACAACCTTATCAACTCTTTATCGGCATCTAATATGTGTTGATTGGAATATTATTTTAAAATATTTTATATTGGCTAAGTAGAAAACTGAAACCAAGTAATATTTTCTCTTTTATTAGATCAAAGGGTAGGCAAACAAGCACTCAGGCCACCTATAACGTTAAGTGGTCTCAGAGGGATGAGTAATGTTTTCTCAAGTTATAAAATGTATACGTTTTCGTGATTATGCTCATTTAACTTTTTGATATTTCGAACTTAGCTGAAAAGAGTACGTAACAAATTAATAAAAAACAATCGATTGTAGAACATGCATGAAAATCAGAATTGAGATACATTGATATGATTTAGGAGTTTTTTTTTTTTTTAATAAAGCTTATTAAACGCAATACACTAAGTTTTGACCCCTTTATTAGAATCGAAACTTGTTAAAATTTTAAAGCTTCTTTTTATGTTTAGATTGTTTATTCGGCCTACTCATTTTATTTACGTAATATTTTAATTTAACGATATTGGCTTAAACATAGTTATTTACGAAATAAATTCAAATTTCTTTATGAGGTCCTTATATTTTAAACATGGAACAACAGCTGTGACGTCATTCCTGTCATCGATTTTGTATAGAGTGTTTTTGCAGGGGCTCTAAACTATGACTTTTTAGAAAAAACACAAGACAATTATTTCGCGTATACAGTTATTGCTATCGTTTATAGAACTTTTCATAGAGCGTAAGAAAAAAAAAAAGCATGCTCCCTATTAGATATTTGCATTGATAATATCGATAATGGGATTTTATAATTTCCCGCGTTTATTTCCGAAACTGTAAATAATTCTGGATTTATTTCAGGACCATCGTGTAGAACGCTAAAGGTTAGGTCAGGTTAGTTTTATAAAAATATTTTTTTTTGTAATTACAGAAAAAAAAACCAGTAAATAAATTAATAGCTTGCGAAACGATGCATTTGTCAAAGATTTGTCGGCGAAAAGACAGAGAACCATCGATAACATCGATAAACAGCGATGGTCTCGCAATCCAACTTTAGTGGTGGTAGGACCCTGTGCAGGGTCCGTCCGGATCGCAACCACCATCTTATCCATTAATTACCCGCCAAGCAACAGCGTTCGCATTGGTCTGTTCCGGTGTGGGGATAAGACAACCGATGAAGTTACTAGCATAGAGGCATTCCATCTTAGTCCTCAGGGTTGGCAACGCATTTGCGGTCTTAGGATTGTAGTCTTGAGAATTCAAATGTCTATGGGTCTCAGATTCCACTTACCATCAGGTGGCCTGAGTGCTCGTGTGCCTTCTCCTTAACATAAAAAAAAAGCAACAGCGTTCGCATTGTAGTGTTCCGATGTGGGGATAAGACAACCGGTGAAGTTACTAGCATAGAGGCATTCCATCTTAGTCCTCAGGGTTGGCAACGTTTTTGAGGTCTCAGGATTACAATCTTGAGAATTCAAATGTTTATGGGTCTCAGATTCCACTTACCATCAGGTGGCCTGAGCGCTCGTGTGGCTTCTCCTTAACATAAAAAAAACTCTAAAATTCCGCCCTCCGGTGTTGTTAGAGGCGCAGTGTCACTGACCGCCTCGTCGGTGATGGCGTGCACGTGCGCGGGGTACCGCGGCATGTCGCGGCCCTCGACGTACACGCTCTGCCCGCGGTGGAACCAGCGCCGCTCGAACAGCAGCTTGCCGTCTTCTACCCGCGTTTCGTGCGTCTCGCTGCTCTCGCGCACTGGCGATTCACCTGTGAGATAAACGTTCAATATCAATTGCATTTAAAAAACCGATCTGAGTACATACACATATATGAGTTGTCCTAAATTTTCGTTGGTAACCAATATTCAGTATTACTACATTTTGTTCGTTTATTTACGCATTTCATTAGTGCTCTAAAATGCGTTCAGAAACCGTAGGAAATGACCAATTTTACTACGAGAACTTTCTTGTCTGTGGTAGTAGATATAATCTGTACTGTAATGTGTTACAGTATAGATTTTTGTAGGGTTGAGTTTAAATTTGGAACAGCTGTCAAAACTCAAGAGGGGTACAAGGGTACAGCTGTCTAAAATCAATACGATTTAAAAAACATTAATTTAATTTCATACATTTCAGTGATCAGATCATAATAATATTGTTATGTTGTCCACGTATATTTATTCCCATATTATTTGAGGAATTCCCTCGATTTCTCCAAATCCCATCATCAGATATTGACGTGCTACAAATGGGACCAACTAGACAAAATACCCAATCGAACTGAAAAAAAAAAACAAATCGGACCAGCGGTCTTTGTGACATTGGAGAACATACATAAAAAAAATATCTCGACGAATTGAGAACCTCCTCCAAAGAAGCAGAAATGGAGGATAGCTTCCATAACATTAAAAGAAAAAAAAAAAGAAAAAATATGAGAAGACGGTGTAGAGCGTGGCCGTATAAATCTAATACATACATACATAACATCACGCCTTCATTCCCAGAATGGGGTAGGCAGAGCTACAGAAATACCAACAACTCTAAAAAGACTTGTTGATAATTCTGTAACCACATTTTGCACAAGTAGGCTAAGTTGTTTACCAGTGTATTAATGACAGGTTGCAAGCCCATCGTCTAACAGTACTACGAGGCCTTATTCCCTTAGTCGCCTCTTACGACATCCACGGGAAGAGATGGAGTGGCACTATTCTAACCCAGCAACCACACGGGGCAATAATAAGTATAATGTAAAACGTCTTGGACAACAATAAACGAAACTTTAACTTTACGGCAGTTAATAGACCCGAGAAAAACACTACATTGGCTATGATTACGTTTTGGCTTTACAGTTGGCGACATTGCACAGTCGAGTTTTTAAATATGTATACACTTTTGCACCTTATTTTAATGGGATAAAGTCCAAAAGTGTTTACATATCTGAGAACTCAACTGTATTATGAATATAAACTGAAATACAATTTATTTCATGCAAATATTTGAGCGATGATAACCACCAGCAATTTCTGATTTAAAAAGAAGAGGAGGGTAGTTTTTATAACATAAAAAAAAAAACCTTGTATGTGTATTAGTTACACCTTACGTTGCACCGCCACTACAATTTCTTTTCTTTTGCCTGTAGAATGTCTTACGGCATTAAGTTCTTCTTTTGTATACTAAGTGTATTCTTTTGTGCAATAAAGATTACATAAATAAATAACATGCAAAGACGGTTTAGAGCTGGGGCCGTATAAATGTTCTTTTATTAATGGCGGTCCACCGCGATATACTGCAGTGAATTCACCAATGTCAAGTAAGTAGAGTAAAACAGTAAAAAGAAAAAAACCAAAAGCAAAAGCCGGACATGTTTTAATCGGCCACCTTCCCTCTGGGAAGGTTACCGGATCCTGTATAAATGTAATAATAGATAGCGATGGTTGAAAGGCAAAACGCTTCAAGCGACAAAATGTGTGATATTGAGTTTTAGGTATATTTGGAATCAGAAGATTTTTCTAATTCATTGTAATCACTTTATTGTGAATTTTCAAAAAATGGCGCTTGAAGCGTTTTGCCTTTCAACCGTCGGATAGTATTATAGGTGGATACTGACAGGTGCTGGAGCTGTGGTGCTTCCGCGGCGGCGCGAGGTGGCGGTGGGCGGGCGCGGGCGCGGGCGGGTCGGCGCGCGCGATGGCGCGCAGGTCGGCGTCGACGTCGCGCTCGTCGAGCTGGAAGGTGAGCGTCGTGGCGGGCTTGCGCCGCTTCTCCGGCGCCGGCGCCGGCTCGTTCGCGCGCCGCCGCAGGATGCGCTTCATCACCGGCTTCACCTGCACATACCACAGTCTTACGGTACGGGCGGACGCGCTCCTCACCAGCACGAAAGCATTTATTGAGCAAGTGCTCAGCCCAGCTTGGGTACGAATCCGAGCGGCTCTGCCTAAGGCATGCTCGCCCGCGGCGAGCTGCTCGCGAGCCAAATTGTTGCACATAAACATGCGCGGATGAGACAGCGTACTCGCCGCGAGCCGACATTCCAAAATCGCGTCGGACACGATGATAGCCGCGGCTGCGTTTATCTTAATGCACCGAATTATTAACAAAAAGAAGAAAACGCCTCGGTGATGACACGGCTCAGCAACTTTATCAAATTTGTACGAGCCTCACCCACAGGAGCGTGCTCCAAGGGCGTTTGAACATCAGTACGTTTGCTTTGAACATGCTTGGTGGCAAATGTGAACAGTTGCTGAGCTTGCTAATTTTAAGCAAGGTTACCTTTAGGATCCACTAGAGTTGTGGGCCAACACGCTGCCACGAGACAACATTTTGACATTTGGGACTTTAATTCGTCTATTGAAATACCAACGTAAGAATAACGTGTTAAGGTAAATAAAAGTGTGTTTTATGACTTGAGTCCTTTTATTACTAAGCAACTTAAACCCCAGGTGGCTGTCATTTTAATCATTTGATAATAATATTTGACACTAGTTCCCGTAAGACGTATTTGACACTCGTTCCCGTTAAACGTATTTGACACTAGTTCTCATGGCAACATGTTAGTAAGCCCACTGGACGAGCAGAGTGGTGTGCGAGGGAAATATTCACCAATAAGTGAGCTGCATTGAGCAAAGCAATTTCTACCTTATCTGTGGATAACCAACCTAAGGCTGGCTAAGGTGCGAGCCAAATTTGTACCAACCGACCCAAGTATTTATTTATTTTATAACGAATAGAAAATTCAATAAGTGAAAAACAATTTAGATTAATTTCCAAATATTGTTATTTATTACTTCTAGTAGTAGCAGAATTTCAATTGGCAATTTTTCTCAACCTCCCTAACTATTTAGGCAAGTGAGAGAACCCCAAATCGAAACATTTATGTGAAATAAAAATTACCAATATAAATACGAACTAATTGAACAAAACACAATGTTGTCTGTTCATTCACTACATCTGTTAATAACTAAAGGACTGTTTTAATCCATGAGTTTACATAAACACTCACTTTAACCTAACTCTCATTGTCTATTAAACCGTTTAAGGCATCAAATAATCATTAACTATGACTCACCTCTGTTGAATCTCCGTTCAGCTCCATGCTGTGCCTCTCATTCTCTATCATTTTCCGTTTATCCTCAAAATCATTGAGCAAGTTCTCTTTTAACTCAATCTTCTTCTCTTCAAACTCTTTAGCTGCTGCCTTCTTCTCTGCTATGTACTCCCTTTCCACTACATCATACACATGGTCTCTGTAAATTAATGTTTACATATAGGTATACATAATACTTATGTCCTGTACGGCTAGCACAAGTTGCATTATCTCGCTTGTCGCTCAATGCGTCTATCGTTACAGACTAGATAGAAAAGGAGATCCGAGCGACAAACAAGTCGCGGACACCATGTGCTAAGTCCTCCTGCTCGACGTAAGCGACCATAATACTGCCCTCATACGAAAGAAAGCAGCTATCTGTTATTAGAATCGTATTGTAAATGAAACCTTATGTAAAATCGTGCAGAGTTGATAATACTTCAACTGTCATAGTGCAAATAGCTGCTTTCTTTATAGGGACAGGGCTCTATTCCATTTACGTTTATGTTGTAGTGGCTAACATAAACTCATAGATATGATGAGGATATAGAAGGAAGTTGGTTTCTAACAATGTGAAAAACACCTGCAGCTTGGTACGCACTTGTATATCCTGTTTAACCGCAGCCGCTCATGCATTTGGTGCTCCAGCCGCTTCACTCTCCGCATGAACTCCGGGTGCACTCCATCGTCTAACTGCTGTAGCTGCTTCTTCAGGCTCGCTAGCTTGTCTTGATACATTCTAGAATACGAAAATCAATTATATTAAGCTGTAAGGCTTGTTCTTGTTTCATTAATAAATAAATATTCGGAAGGACAACCAATGACTTGGATTATTTCTATTAATACTAAAACACTTAAATTGACTAGAGTCAAATTTTCGAGAAATTGACTTAACCCCTCGTAAAAAAGTATCAAGTTCTAGTCTCTACTCATTACGATAAAATCCATAAAATTAAGGTTAAATAGTACAAAAATATATCAATGTTTTGAATATGGATACATGTCTAAAAACTAGTCTAGTTCCACAAACAGCATTACATTTTGTACCGGGCAATTATAAACATTTTTATGTGTAGGTACACAAGTATCCTTTTTTTTTAAATACATAAACTTGTGTAGAGAAATAAATGCTTAGATACTTACACATAAGCCGAAATAAATAAAATAAAATCTGTTAATTTCTCTATCCACTAGCATTGTCCTCACTTACTGTACTTTAAGGTCTGGATTAGATCCCATATGGGATAAGTTCGCCTATGCAGCCGTAAACGCACTGAGAGTGAAGGCGAGATGAAATATGTTTATTCAGTAAGTCCTTAGGCCATAGAGGAACTTTTACGCATCAAAAATCTAACAAGCAGTGCAAGCGGTTCTATCTTTTTTTCTTGGGCAGTGCTTATGAGGTCTATGCTCAGGAAAGTCAAAAATACGCAGAGGCAATCATGGAAAAGATTTGTTAGACCAAGTATGATGGATTACTTTGTACAGCACTCTAATGAAAATGTTCAGTACTTTGCCCTACTTTAATTTGGGCCCTTATTCTACTAGGTTAAAACCATGTTACCTTTGACACGCTATCATATTGTCAATGTTTTGATAGCTCTTATTTACTTGACAGTAATGGCGGCAGAGTTAAAACAATACCATAATATGTCAAAAGAAAGAAACATAATGAGGCCAGAAAGGAACACCAAACAACAAGCATATTCAGTACAATAATTATCACAATGACAAGATTCTAAGTACGCTCTATGTTTGCATTGGGTGACAGCATTGGGTGACAGCGTTGGGCGAATCTTGATAATAACATTCGGTTCAAAAATATTGTATGTAAACTTAATTAAGACGATATCTACAATTTCCAGTAAAGAAATCAGACATACAATTATATATGGTTGATTCTCATTACAAAAAGAAAAAATGCATAATTTTTATTAGTTCTTATGTACAAACAACACTTGAAATTCATTTCAAATACAAACAACAGTTCTTTTTCTTGGCTAAATGCATCCAAGAACTATGAACAGATATGATATTAGGGACGTTTTTAAAAAAGCTGTACATAGTTAAGGGCTTTAATTAAAACAAAACTTAATTGATTCCTTTGTGTAACGAAAGTTACCCATATAGTTTGTAAGACTAACTGTCACTACACAAAGGATGTGATTGTGATTTTGTTTTTATTAGGCCTTTAACTAAGTACATTTTTATTGAAAACGACCCTTTAATAACTAAATTAAGGGACAATAAAATTAACAAACAGTTAACCGAGATATCTTGCAGTTGCAGTTTATTAAATCATTAATATTTCAATCATCTACCAAATACAATGTAAATGAAATTCCTATAAGCATTTTAATATTAACTGTTAAATCTGCTAAGTAAAGATTCATAACCAATAAGATAGGATAATAATTTATTTACTAATATTTGTAGATCAAACAAGTTAGTTATGATGATTTCCTTTGCTTGCATAATATGAAAGTGTGTTTGTTTGTTCCGCCTTCACAGTCCAAAGACTCAGCCAATGGATTTAAAATTCAATACAGAGATATTTTATAGCACGGAGATGGACGTTGGATACTTTTTATCTGAGAAATTTAGACTGTGCAGTCCCATTTTTATCAGAAATAAATGTCCCTAACAAATGTTTTTAAGCGAAAAAAACATGAAACTAAAAATTATGCACATGGTCCAACCAAAATTAAACTTTATAAATGAATACTTACTGCTCCTTATGCTCCAGAGGTTCATCATTGTTGGGTATGTCAGTCTCACTGGCCTCCTCAGTGTCTGTAACACAAATGATTTCCCAATTAAGTCGCAAACCTAACACAAAGCCAGAGATTTTATTGCACCAATATATTGACCAAGTTCACGCCAGTAGATCAAGGTGAAAGTGACATCTGTACACCATCATTACGTCACGTAGCACTGGCCTGACAAATAGGCGGGAAGAGCAACCTACTACCCAATCTTGACCACCCTAACCTTTACGTATTCATGCAACATCTGTTTATAAACAACGTACACAGCTGTGACATGGTCAGGAGTGACGAATCGTAACAAAATTGACGGAAAATGATGCCAAAATCACCTGATGACAATGATCGTAAACAAAACATACCTTCGTCGCTGTCGTCGACGGGCGGCGGCGGTATTGCATCCTCCGGCTCCCTATACTCCTCCAGATCGTCGTACCCGTCGTCTTCGAAGTCGTATTCATCGCCCGGGCCCGAATATGGTGATCCTTGGTAAGACATAGTCGAGGCGACGCGTAAAAGTTGCATACAGATTGACTGCAATCACCGTCTCAAAAGAAAACTCTGAATACGCGAACGCAAGATAATAACCCTTGCAACAAGTTACAGGTGCCAGTTATGTCACTCATATAAAGAAATTATTTTATAATTCACTACGACGAAACAGCGAAATTGGAGCAAATTGAAGTTGTTTTACGTCAAACTCGACATCGACAAAAGCATCGTATCGTACGAAATAAGTGCTCTAAATCCAAGAGTCCAAAACTCAATAGAGGGAAAGTAAAGTGGCGCTAGTGAGAGTCTAAAACAAGCAGAAGCAAAAGAGACAAACAACTGATTTGACAACTTCATGCGCCTTTCTTTTTAGTGGTGTTAATTCACAGACAACTATTCTTTATTTTACTAATAATTCGATTAATCGGCAAAAAGTATCGATACTTTAGTATGTAATGTAAACAAAAAGCGAAAATTTTAAAAATACCTGTAATTTTATTTATTTACAGCTAGATAATGGGTAATGAAAACGAACTGAAAACTTTTTTATATGTTTGCTTATTTATCATTGTATTGATATACTGAAATGATCGTTGAAATTATATAAAAGGGGGTGGATACTGCTCACTATGGCATGTTTTAAAAAAAAAACCGAGTTGTCTATTGTTATGATTTGACGTCATGAAGTTGGACGTCATCTTGAATGAAAATTTCTTACTTTATTATTTATGTAGCTAAATTAAACACGTTACGCGAGCCGTGTGTATAGTTTCTGTTCATTCGACGACTAAATTTAACCAGGTGTACCGTGATGCGTGCTTGATTGGGACCCGTTTCGTTAATTGAAAGGCAGTGTAACGGTGACGCTTAGCGCTTTTGTGTCGGTGATGTAATTTAGGTGGCTTCCTAGTGGCAGGCGCTATAATGGAAGAATCCTCATTTACGATCCCCGCCGACGACAATGGTGATACAGAGCTCGATCCTAGAATACAGGTCAGTCAGTGACAATATAATGTGTTGAGTACTATAAACGTATGCTTTTGTAACAGCAAAAATGAGTGGGAACTTCGTAGATTATTTTGCCAGCGAGCACAATGGATACGATGTTTTATATCAAAACATGAAATACGGACTTGTAGCTAGCAAAGAGTTCTCAGATTATCTTAGAGAGAGATCGAATATTGAAGAGTCCAATTCGAAACTACTGACGAAGCTAGCTAAACAGGCGAACAGCAACTGCACGCAAGGCACTTTCGCCCCCTTTTGGGGCGTATTAAAATGCTCCGCCGAGAAACTATCCAATTTGCACCAGCACATGTTCCAGAAAGTGAGTGAACTGGTGAAAGATGTGGCCCGCTATGCTGATGAGCTGCACAAGAAGCATAAAGCCGTAAAAGACTCTGAATCTAGCACCTTAGAAGTGGTGTTGTTTATTCAAACCACTAAAAATGCTGTTCAGAAAGCTAAAGACCTATATACAACTAAAGGTACAGAGTTAGAGAAACTACGTAAAGATAATGCATCTGCCAAGGATGTGGAGAAGGCAGAAGTCAAACTAAAGAAACTACATGATGATTATCGTCAGTTGGTGGAAAAGTACAATCTAGTAAAGCAAGATTTTGAAAAGAAAATGACTCAAACTTGCAAACACTTTCAAGATGTAGAGGAAGCTCATTTGAAGCAAATGAAACAGTTTGTTAATGTGTATGCTGACATCATTCAAAACAACCATGACCTCATGGGTCAGGTGCATAGAGATTTTAAGCATCAATGCCTGGAGTTAACTGTTGAAAAACTGTTAGAGCAATTTCTGATGGAAAAATACAATGCTATGGAAAAAGCCAATTTAGTTGAATTGCCCATTTCATTGCCTAAGCCGGGATCTGCTAATAACTCAATATCTGAAGCTGATCAGATATCTACTGTCTCAAATGGTTCTCACAAGCCCGCACAAGCCCCTAAAGCAGCTAAGAAGGAAAGCCAGTCATTTGCTAGCAAGACTTCAAGAAGGACCACATCTCTATTAAATCTTTTTACACCAAATTTCCAAAGCAAAGATGAGCCAAGTGGCAGCATTGAAGGTGCTGCGCCTTGTTCTGCCCCATCCAGCCCCAGTGGAACCCCAGCTACCCCAGTAGTCCCTGTAGATAAGGATGATAACATGGGTCGCACAACACTCAGAGAATCCAAATGGTTCTTACGCAGCAAGCGGACTAAAACAAAACTGAAAAAATCAAAAAAGAAAAAGGATGACATTTCTGAAAACTCTAACATGGGTGATAAGTCTGATTTAGAAGAGAAAGAAGAAGAAGTGACCACAAAGGATGATCTGATTAACTCCCCAGAGGTGGATGATGAGGGATACTGTATTAGACCTAAAGATGAAAAGGGCAGTGTTTATTCTTCAACGGATACAGACTCTGAAGAGGAAAGGGAACGAAAGATTCATGTGGAGATCAAGCCAATCAGTAATGGCAGTGCTCCAATGTCAGCAAGTGTAGATGAACTGAGAGCTACGGTTGAGAACATCTCCCTTTATAAAATCGGAACAAATACGCGTCGTGGTTCTAATGCGAATGCAAGTAAAGCTAGCAGTGATTTATTAGACTTGAACTTTTTTCAAAGTCCCACTGCTAGCAACCCCACGTCACCTCACGGAAATGCTTCGAATCCTTACGCGCCCTTACAAGCCAACCAATCACATTTATTGGAAAGCCCTACACCTGTATCTACAGCTGATGTCAGTGACCTCTTTTCTGAAGTAGGCGAGATTAGCCAGACTAATATACGAACTTCGACACCTACAATGTCATCTATCTCACTCCCGCGCCCACCTTCGAGGCGGTCAGAAGGTGACTTCCGAACTGCCGGATCTTCAGGGTCGAGAGGTCCATCACCGCTCACCATAGGCATGGCCGACACGATACCTTTAGCAGTAGCTTTTCATGAAATCATACACTCCTATTTCCGCGGCTCAGATGAATCGAAATGTCAAGTGAAAATGTCTGGAGACATGATGTTGTCCTTCCCTACAGGAATAGTTGGCGTGCTCGCCAATAACCCGAACCCAGCGAAACTCTGCTTCCGTCTGAAAAATATCCATAGGCTAGACAACGTGCTACCCAACAAACAACTCATTAGCATCAATGCGATGATGTCCACTCGAGACACGACGGTCGTGGAGTTCAACATGCCGGCTCTCACGTCACTCCTGAAACGGCAATCTGAGAAGAATCCAACTGCTCAATACTTCAACGTAGATATACTGAAGTATCAGATACGTCCAAAGGCCGGTGCCGCGTCGTGCCCGTACCAGCTCGTGGCTTATTGGAAGTGCGAGGCTGAGCACACGGATTTGAAAGTGGACTACAAGTACAACCTTCATGCGATGAGTCCGCCGTCGCCCCTGCTGAACGTGTCAGTGTGCGTGCCGATGGATGGTTCTGTAACGAACGTCATTGCGATGCCGAAGAACACTTGGAACGCAGAGCTCGGGCAAGCTCTTTGGCGTTTCACAGAGTTGTCTCAGCACTCAGAGGATAGAGGGGTAGGGTCGCTACGGGCGCGGTTTGAGTTGAAGCAAGGCCCGTCTTCGAAAGAAACTATCTCTACGCAGTTTAACTGCGAGGGTGCGACGCTCTCGGGCATAGAGTTCGAGCTGATAGGCAGCGGGTACCGCCTCTCGCTCGTAAAACGCCGCTTTGTATCAGGAAAATACATTTGTGATAGCGATATTCACTGATAGGTCCAAACCCTTATGAATCCACATTTGTATATTGTACATACCTTGTCTTGTATGCATAGATTTGAATGAACTCATATGATATGTACATGATTGGTACCTTATAGGATTGTTTCCTGTCCACACGGAATGATTTCATGTTTGTAAATTTTCTTTATAATTAGTTATACCTACTGTATTATGTACTAATTACTAGATATTGTATTGACTTTTTTAGTAGTAATGTTGTTTGAGGTTTGCATTACTAAATTATTTTCAGTTTAGAGACAAGATGTGCCATTTTTGCGTTACTTTCAGTTCTGTTCAGATAAATTACATTGGGCTTTAAGTTGTGCGTACCTTCTTTAGTTCAAGAGTGACATAGTTATGTGTTAGAATGATAAAACAATACTTTTATATGTACATGCGTTTTAGTTTTTGGTCAGACCTATGTACCTATAATGGCACCATTTTACGCCTCAGAGAGTTTGCGTATTTTTAATGGTAAGATTTTTTATGATTTCCTTAAAACTTTATTTAGTTCCAGTTTTAGTAATAGAAATAAATTGAAAATATTAATGGATTAGTTTTCTTTATTTTTTTATGCGTGAATGAAGCTTATTCTGATTTAGATACAGATATAGGTAGTTAGTGTTTTTGTGGTTTTCAATGGCCACTATGAGCATTCGTTTTATTTCAAGTTTGCTTGTAATTTTGTATTATGATAGTTACAATTTTTTAGGGGCCTAAATGAGATTCAATAAATATATACTTATTTAAAGTTAGTTTTTGCCTAACAGCATATTAAAGGTCACATTAACATGAAGTGGTACATTTTCCCAATTTAGGTATGGATATAGTTAAATTGAAATAATATTTTTTTGCTGTTGGTAATTCAATACAATAAGATTTTTACCTTTATAGATTTGGCTTATTAAATCAATTATGAATTTAATTGAATCTCGCAACATATTTAACGTTTTTTTTTTAAGTTAATGTAAGTTGGCATTTAGTTGATAACCACCGCATAAAAATTGTTTTGTCGTATAAATGTTATTTTTGTTAGTTAGTAAAGAGTAATCTCATATGTTTATGTATGTTATTTCCGGCCATTCATAATTATTATTTGGCTTGTATTTCATGACATCACGGCCTAATATTTCATTAAATCCCAGTTTAACAATGTAACTAACACTACCTTTACCTTAAGTGAAGTGTTCATGATAATATGTATGAATCTAGGTAACTTATCTTCGTGCAAGAGAACCATTCCAATACATTCTAAACTTTAGTACTAAGTAGGTAAGGGTTAATTTTGTATAACACGTTTATTTCCCCTTAAATAAATAAACCCACTAAATTGCTGGTGCGTTCAGAAATTGGCTTTTATATTTCGGTTACTCGTCACCTTAGGTACTCAGTATAAATTGATTAAGGACTGTAAAAATCTGTAAACTGAATGCGTATTTTTGTATTGTAAATTTACCGCATGTTCAATTCTATATACTGTAACTATTTACAATGATTATAATTTGGAAATTAAATGTAATTCTAGCCTTTTCAATGAACTTTTATTTACCAATAAGTGAAATAAGTGAAACAGACTGTGACTAAGTAAGTATATTTAAGTATTGTATTGCTTAGTTAGTGACAGGAAACATTCCGCGAGATTTTGCTATGGACAGTCTTCGTACAAACAGAGTTTAAAACTAAATAAAATCCAACAGAAAAAGAAATTTTAATGTAACACTCCCATGAACTTATTAGAGAAATAAGTTCATGTATAGGTATTATGCGCGAGGAAAATTGTTCTGGAAAAACAGTATTTTATCTTGTGGACAATACAGAAGAACTTAGGGTAGGTCCACGAGTTTCTGTCAAGTCCCTAGTAAGTAAATAATGTCTTGTAAAAAACTGACACGTTTTTTATAAAACGTGTTTATTTTTCTAGTAGTCAAACAACCATATCTTGTCATTTCCGTGTAGCGAATTATCTTGAACCGTTCAAAAAACCAAGCAGAGTTGACGCTTTGTTTGAACAAAAACTGTCCATACTAATCTCGACATAAGGTACACAGATAGCATATCTTTTAACATATCTTAGCGATAAGTCCGTTAGAATGTCCCGGATGTTTCCCGTCGCTACGTGTTCTTTGCTTTTGCCCCACAACTGGGAATATCGAGTGTGGGTTCCGTGCGATTGCTTAAAACACTTCAAAACTTTGCAGGTGGAACTGGAGAAACTGAACGCTGCCACTGATGAGATCAATAAGTTGGAGTTGGAGCTTGATGTGAGTCATTTTTGTCTTTTTTAATCGAATATAGTTTGGATAATATTTGGGCGCTGTTTAGAAATTGAAAATGATCAAATGAGGATGGGCAGCAAAGCGATATCTTGTCGAAAATTTATCTATAACTTTTAATGTGGCGGGAAATGTCGGGAACCAATTGAATTTGTTACAAAATGTGCCTTACAGACTTACTTTTAAGGAGTATTTTGCATGTTATCCAATTTGTTAGTTACGCGGAATTGCAGTTTCACCGACGATATCGCTTGTCGTTATTGGTCACTCAAGGTTTTTTGCCCATCCTTTTTACCCGACTAAGGAAGGAGGTGGATAATGTTTTGAGCAATATGTGCTGCTACTAAATTTCCCTCCTTGTTTTAACAAGGTGTATTTCGCCAATGTCGAGTTTTAGACAATCACCATGAACTTATTAGAGAACTAAGTACGTGGATATCACATGCGAGGACAATTCGCTGCTTTAATACAAAAGCGCCACAAATCAAAAACAAATACAATTAGATTTAAAACTTTAAGTAAATAGCGTTCTGAATTTAAATGCAACAAAGATTCATTTTGATTTGTGGCGCTTTTGTATTAAAGCAACGATTATTGTTCGGTTAAAGAGTAGGTCTTTTGTCTTGTGGACTAAACAGAAGGTCACGGGGTTAGCTCCACGCGCTTCTCTGCCGTAATACACAAGAAGGCGGCTAACTGCAATGTTGTAGTCGAAGCATTATACACTCTATTGGTAACCATATTAGATTTAAAATGCTTATATTATTACTATGTAGATAGCCGCTTCCTTTAGTATCACGGCAGTCTATCCTGTCTAGTCCTGCTGAATGGGTGACCCAATTTTAACAAACGAGATGTTATTAGATACGTCGTAGCGTCGCTAGTGTCACTGGGTAATTAAAAAAAAACAATATGGCGGATTTAAAATGTAACATACATTGACGACAATATAAATTGCATTTGGGTTTTCAAAGCTTGCTTTTGTTAGACTTGTTTACTTTAAAACTGCTGCCTGTTGTTTTAATTTTATTTATATACTATAGCGACCCGCTGCAAATTTCCCGGAGTTTGTTTTTGAACACAACAAAAAAAGAATTAGCGAAATCGGCCCAGCCGTTCACGCGTGATGCCGTATCCAAGGAAACTATTTTATTATATTTGTAGATTGATTTGATATAAACAGTAACAAAACATTTGGTAAAATGTAATAGAACCATGCAAGGTTTTTCTAAACACTTATTTGATCCCTCACTACGTCAAACTCTTGCCTAGCTGTTTTGTAGACAAATTTCACATTTGCTACCGAGAGCTCGCTTCTTTGCTCAGCCAGCGATAACTCCGTTATCGGTTTGGTTGTTCATATTTTGTATTGTCTTGACATGTAACTTTTAAATTAGGTTGGTGGGTTATTTAGACTCTTGAAAGTTATTTTTATCACATTACTGCGATCTGCCCTCGCTTTGCTCTAAACATTTTAACCTGTTCACCGCAGTCGTGACAGCCAATGACAAGACTCGTACGTCATGTCATCTGTACGTGACGAACATTCAGCTCGAAATAAAACCTTCCCACGATGGTATTAAAGTTCCTTTTATCTACTAGACGGTTTGTTCTGTGGCGTACAGAGCATGTCACTTCGTTTGTTTTGTGGCGGTGAAGAGCTAGGCTTAGGAATATTTTCTATGGGACGTTTGTTCTATTTCGCTTACTCTCTATTACCCTGGGGTGATCAAATGACTGTGATTACCTTCTTGTTCCTAAAAATTACAGGCTGTATATAAAAACTAGCTGTTGCCCGCGACTCCATCCGCAAAGAAACAACAGCCTATGACACTCACAAATAACGTGGCTTGCTATTGGTAAAAGAATTTTCTGAATCGGTTCAGTAGATCCAAATATTTCCCCTACAACCTCACAAACTTAACCTGTTTATAATGTCAGTATAAGTAATTGTATACTTTATGTGCTGGTTTCGCATTGCAAACCAGACTCCCGAGTAGATAAAATTTATGGCGTAAAACATTGCCTATCGATTTCCATGGTTAGTCTGAAATTTCACCGTTACAAAGCCCTTTTATGTTAGCAATAAATCATCTTGAAGGCCTGTCGCTTGCTTTGGCGCTTTCTTTGTCTACAGAGCTTTTATCTCAGGGGTGGTAACGGAAAATTGTCGCGACAATTTCGGGAGTTGTTCGACTGTGAAAAGGATTGGGCTTTGATAAGCACGCTGTAGGTAGATCCGCAGCCCGGTTACGGATTAGTAGGCAAATGATTCAGGAAATATTCAAATAAGGAATTATTAATGCAACCTATCTGTGAGAGGATTAACAAAGCAACGGACACATTTTCGTCCATAAGTTAGGATAAAAATTACGCCTAGTTTTAATTACATGCTATTTTTTGCATTTTGTTACGTCAGAGTATCTATACTGTCTATACTGATAGATATTATAAATTTTTAAGTTACTCCGTCAGTCTGTCTATCTGTCTGTTTGTTACGGTTTGACGGATAAACCGCTGAACCGATTTCAATAAAATTTGGTATGGAGATAATTTGAGTCCCGGGAAAGGACATTTTATCCCAAAAAATTGGACGGTTCCTGGGGGAATAGCGATAGGTAAACGACTTCTACGCGGGCGGAGACGCGGAAAACAGCTAGTTTTGCATAAAAGTAACTCCCTTATAATCCGAGAGCTGGTCCATAATTAAAAAAGTCCAAGTTCTACAGCAATTTGTAGAAAAAGTAGACCAGTGGTGGTCTTAATGAGTTGCTCTGCGGTAGCGCAACCTGGCACGTTTTTTGCTAGGATTGTTTTGGTAACGAAATGTTAGCCTACAAAATATCTCGTATACTTAGTTACCAGTTCCGCTGGCACACCAAATTTAGGAGACAGCCATACTGCCGTGATACTAAAGAAAGCGGCTATCTACATAGTAATAATATAAGCATTTTAAACCTAATATGGTTACCAATAGAGTATATAATGCTTCGACTACAACATTGCAGTTAGCCGCCTTCTTGTGTATTACGGCAGCATATTTTATCGAGTTACCCAATGAAACCAACTTCTTACATTTTGTTCTGCCGCATATAGCCTGGCAGTTTCTAGCAACAGACTTGTTAACTGAATTAATTTAGCTTTATTCGTTATTTTTACAATTAACATGATGCCTACTGATACCAGGGACACATAATTTGGGCCTCACCTTTCTACCCTCATTTTCAAAAACTGAAGAAATCTATTATTTTCTCTCTTCCCGGAAAATTTAATCAAGATTAAGGATAGTTTATCTAAAATTTAATTTTTTGGAAAAAAATAAAGAAAATATATTTTTATTTTTCCCTAAAAGCACTCAAAGCTAGAATTGAATAATATTGAAATTATAACTAAGTAATTTTATTTGATGTCTGGTCGACAGGGCATAATTATCACCATATCGAAAATGCTGGCAGCAGCGCCTCGCTGAATTGCTAAACTAATAGAAAACCGGCAGCTCTTCGGTCTCCACTCTACTGACGTCATGAGCCTCTTCGAATTTTCTTTGAAGCTAGAGCGGCCTGAGTCTCGACGGCAAATGCTAATTGAATTAGTTCCAGTAGCAGCAATACACTCTACCAGCAAGCGAACCTATGTAAACTTACACGTAACAAAACAAATTCACGTGTACAATAGCTCAAACTCAAACATCTCAAGACAATGAACAAATAGCATGTAGCTCACTTCTAACTGTACTCCTAATATTGATTTTCCAAGCTCTACAAATACGGCCTCTTGCAAACATCACACGAATGATGTATTGAACCTTTTCTCAATATGCTAGTCGTCGGACTTGGACGCCATTTTACCTATTCCTGTAATGAATATTCTATGCTATCTATGGTAACGTTAGTTGATTGCGGGCAGAAAATTGGCCAAATATCCTGGATTATAAATCTTTTTCAGAGTATTTCTATGAGACATTAAAAATAAAATTAATTGGTTGATTACACAATAAACATGAAAAGGGTTCGGAGCTCTTCTTAAGTTATATAAATCTCCAGTGTTAGATTATAGAAAGTGTCATCTCTCTTGTCGTGTACGCTACAGAAATATAGTGTAATTCAAACACATGTACCTACTAATAAACATGTGAATTAGTGTTACAAGTTTCGACGTTTCGATTTCTGAGGGATGACCCGATTTTCAAGGGTTTAAATACCCAAAAACTTAGCTAGAAACGGCTAGGCAGTCTACGGTACGATAGTGATTTCACGCGATTTCTATTATCGTTTTATTAATAAACCCCGTGGTTTGTTTTGTGCCGATGTTTGATAGAATAAACCTGGCAATATTATGTGTAGGTGTAGGGCATTATCAATTCTTAATAGCCTAGCTTATCAATGAGTACTAAAGCTAATTGAGAAAGCAAGATGAACACGAACGTGTCTAAACAAAACGCCACCGTATGTCTATTTATTGGTAGCCCATCATTCTATCGAACTTCACTTCATCGATTGAACAATTTCATCGAATTTCCATTTCAGAAGAAAATAGCTTATTTAATTTTGAAACCATGACCTTTTTGGGATATCTTTAACATTAATTTGACGACACGTCAGCCTAGTTGGTAGTGACCCTGCCTACGAAGCTAACGTATTTGTGTGATGATCGCAAGTATTTGTTTCTGAGTCTTTAATGTTTTCTATGTATTTAAGTACTTTCTCTATCGTTGTCTAGTACCCGTAGACAAAGACTTTAATTGTTATGCCACTATGTAATCCTGTCATAATGACAGCGTCAAACCACATGAAAGAAAGCTGACATTAATGATTTACGCTGTCATTATGACAAGGTTCCACAGTGGCATTACAATTAAAAGTCCTTGACCGTACAAGCCTAGAGCTTTCAATTTGTAGGACATCATCCCCCGAAATTCATTTATTTATTTTATTTTATTATGTAGGTTAGGTTAGGTTACACTTGTGACTACCAAAAAAACCTCATGCGGCGAGAAATGCCTTTGGATGATTATAAAATTATGTAATGTACCGTAAAACGGGGTGAATAGAGACACAACCTAAAATAAGGCATGGCTTGTTACAGATAAGAACAAGTATTAAATTAAAATAACGGCTTACACTCATCTGGCATAACTTTTTTTGGCATAATCGTCGTTTGGCATACAGTCTTGTTTTTCTGAAACCGTATACTTTCAGGATTGTTATAAAATAAACCTTACCTAACCTAATGGGTTCTTTGCAATGATATTTTAAATATGCCAAATGATGATTATGCCGAAAAAAGTTATGCCCGATGATGGGAACCCGAAAATAGCGTAACGTTCTATTGGAAATTATTTCAGTCTTATAATGAGTAACATATGCTTCATTTTAGGTTGTGTCCCTATTAACCCCGTTTTACGGTAATGATACGTTCGTTTAAAGGTAATACGATACAATTTTAGGTGTACAACATAACTTGTACGAGACATACCACGGTAATCGCTCAGAACAATAGATAGCCCTGAGTTGCGTAACGAACATAAAGAAATCCTGTTATACGGGTCTTTGTGCCGAGAAAAACATAGACTAACCAGTCACAGGCCTACTTTTCTTGGTTTAAAGTAGTGTTTATTTTATCACTTGAGTCGTGTTGCATTATGAACACATACTAGCTTTTGCCAACGACGTCGTCCGCGTAAAAGTCATTTATTTACCGGGATTAAGAGGCCGTATACGAAATTTTGCCGGTTTTGCTTCTTATCGTGATTTTACAGTTAAAATACTGCTTTACTTTAATTTTTAATCCACAACATGAAATTTCATTTCAGTTATAATTGAATGAATGAGTAACGAATGAATCAGCTACTTTTAACTCACAAAATAAGACGTTCGTGAGACCCGGTGTCTTATAGGACGTAAACAAACAAGGCAAATTTGTTCTTACTTCATTTTAACGACTATTAAGACGGTGTAGGTCTCGTGGTGCTACTGACCGATATTAGTGTCGTAAATATGAGGTATGTTAAATTCTTCAGCTCGGGGGGGGGGGAAACAACCCAGAAATAGGAGCTCCGCATCAGCGGAGCACCGTCAACTCTGTTAAATTTGATTATGAAATAGAAAGATTGGTCAGTCGGACAACGTTGTCGAACCACGCGGCCGGAGGGAAAAAGAGCTGTAAAGTTCACTTTCATCTGTTCTAAAATTTAAAATGGCATTTAAGAGCCAATATAATTTAACTTTATTTCCTCGCCTGTAGATTCAAATTCCCAGTTGTCGGCTTCACGAGGTTTAAGTTATACTACAGTGAATTTTCCTTTGACAGTATCTCGGAGACTAACGGCCGAGTCAGGTAAAGAATGTCGATTAAGTCGGTCATTAGTGTCGATTTTTCATACACATGCTTGAAAAGTAACGAGTAAATTATCTCTAAAATATCTTTGAGCGCGGCGGTAAGAGCTCACCAATTAAATTAACAAAGTTTTGGACGTGTCAAAATGTGTTTAATGCCTGTTGTTGCTTTGTGAAATACGGCATAATAATGACTTTCTCAACACTGCTCGGAGCTTGAACATTTTTGGTCTGGATTGGGGTCAGTCAGAAAACGCCACTTTTATTACAGGCGTTTCCGATACAAAAAAAATGTTCTTGGTCTTTTTCAAAAAGGTTTTATTTACTCGCGATATAGTTTGAGAAAAGCACTATATGTGCCTCGGAAGTAAAATTTATTTACTCGTCCACTAGAGGGCCCCAACCCCCAACTTCGTTTTGGCTCTATAGATTCGTCCATAAATCGCGCATTTTCTACACTCGGCAACAATGTACTTTTCCGAAAGTAGGTACAGTAGTTTATAGATTGATTTCTGAAACGAATTTGCTCAATTGCGCTGCTGTTACGGAAATTTCCGACGAGAAATCTATCAGAAGCATGCACGATACTTTGAATAAGAAATCCGTTGAAACGCATATGTAAATATGGCCGTTCAATCGAAAAGGAACCTTATGTTGGTGCTGTTGTGGACACTATGACAAGCACTATCATTAACCGACTTCAAAAAAAGGAGGAGGTTATATGTTTCATTGTATGTTTTTTTAATTTATTTTTTATGTATGTTCACCGATTACTCCGTCAATTGTGGACCGATTTTTAATTATTTTTTTGTTTTGAAAGAGTATACTTCCGAGGTGGTCCCATTATCACCTGAAGCTGATGAGGGGATCAGTGAGGAATTGAGGGAACTCCTCAAATATTGTAGGCAAGCATAATAGCGAATTTAGTATTTTTAGTAACAATTCTAGCATTTGCATTCAGAAAGTATAATTTGGGGAAGTGGAACTGATCATGAAGACCACAGATGGTTATCGGAACTCCTCAACGGTACTTACCTATTTCAAGGTTGGCGATCAGATATCTCGATTGAGATAGTTGAGCGACTACAACGAAGAATATATACTTGTTGAAATAATATGATTATGACTTTCCGGCGGCGTTGCTTGCGGCGCGCTTGAAACTTTTTCATATCAACTAGTAAGTGGAACTACGGAACAGCGTATTATGAACACTAAAAAGTAAAAAATCAAATAAATGTTTTAAATAACTAACCTATTAGGTTAGCCTATTAGGGTACCTACCTACAATTTTAAAAGAAGTTATTTTTTGCGTTTTTGAAGGCGGTATTTTGTTTTTTAAAACATTTATTTTATTGCTATATAACGAATAGCAGGTCATCAATAATCAGCACCACGTCAACAGCAGCCTGTATAAAGCGCATGCTCAGTACACCTCTAGGTATATCACTACACGGAGCTTACACAATTTGCATAAAGCTACAGTTTTGGTGATTTTCGAAAATAGAAAGAAAAACAATGTTTAGCGTAAGCTATGTCGGGGGTTGCAGTTTCCCGCGTCCGTAGGCAAGACCTTGAACACCCTACACGCGGCCGTGCTGCTAAACGGAAACAACACCGAGCCACAGGCGGTAAATACCCTGTCCCCTCGTACCTGACAGGTACAAGAGCGGCTACGGCAGCCGGGAGAATTAAATACTCTTCAAAATGACCCACATAGAAGGTAATGGGGACCCACTATGATTATTCTCCCATGAGAACCCGTCGCCAATTTCCTCTACGTAACGCTTTCCACAAAGCAACCGACAGGGAGAAGTGGAGAATTTTGGCAATCAGGAAAATTGGCAAACGGAGTCACGATCCTCAGCAGTGAGGGACCGACTTAGAAGAGGAAGAAGCTACGTCATGTCGCGTCAGCCGCTCACGTCAATTCCATTATATTTTGTGGTCAAAAATATAGCGTCCTAGAAAATTTCTTAACAAAAAAATATGAAGATCCGCGTGACGTCACGCCGTGGCATACTTTTTACCACTTTGTGACGTCACGACTCACGAGCCCCTTCGCGAACTTTGATACGCGTTACCTTTGTCAATTTCGATTGATTTGATAAGGCAAAAAATACGCGTTTCAAATTGTTTGATAACCTGACTGACTAGTTAGAATTACTTTTTTTTACCCATAACGCATCCTTTTTGCTAACGTTAGCTTTATTTATCTTGTCTGGCCAGCAAGGCTAGCACAAGTCCGCGACTTGTTTGTCGCTCGGATCTCCCTTTCTACCTAGTCTGTAACGAAGAGCGACAAGCGAGAAAATACAACTTGAAGCTAGCCGTATAGCAAGTGCCAATTAGCACGCAGCGAAAGGAACAGAGGTATGTGACAGCTATATCTCTGTTCCTTTATTTATATTATATGTCTAACTTCACGTTTCTATGCTTATAGTAGTTGAGACTGCATTTCATCATCATTTGGGGATTGGTACACTTATTCGTACGAAGTTACTTTGAACAAGTGAAAGAGAAAGCTAAGGTCGTGTCGTATCAGCATGCCAAGAACCTAGCAATCAATAGAGAGAAATGGCGGGGGGCACTCCACCGACAAGAGCATAGCTCTCAGTTATGAAGAAGACACTGTCATGTGTATTACTATTTCACTATTTTGTGTGTAGGCTGTATTTCGGAGAGTGTGCACAGGAGCTGCATGATATGATTGCGCCTTCTCCCTTCTACGACAGGAACTCTAGACGGACTGCGGGGTACCACCCACACTTAGTTGCTGTGCCTAAGATCAGAACCAAGCGCTTCGGATCTACTTTCATAATGCGCACGGCCAAGATTTTGAACACCCTGCCGAAAACATCCGTAATTCCGTATGCGTTTGACTCGGTGTCCTCCAAAAAGACGATTAGAGAGGATTAATAGGTACCTTCTGGGTAAGCTCGCTTCGTCGTCGGTGAAGAGAAAATCCATTTTGTATATAAAATTTATAATTGAAATAGTCCTGACAAAATGTATTAGAATCAGATTCTCAAAACGGAATGTTTAATCATTATCAATATTTGCATGTACCGCAAGCCAACAAACTAATGCCTTGTTTTACAAAACATGGAATGATACGATAAGCATGGCAATGACATTGGTAATCACTATGAAAGGGTTCTAGGTATGCTCTAGACTGAACTTTTGGTTCGATTTTAAGAGGATTGAGAAGTGAAGCATCAATAGGCTCAATTCTTTGATTATTAAAATTGATTTTGACTTTTAATGTGTATATCAATAAAGCACAAATTCTAGCCACGACATAGGGTGCCAACTGGCACCGCTAGCCTATAAAGGGTGTCGCGTAGCTGTCAAAAAAATCCATACAAATTTAGCTTCGGACAATAAGTTTCTCATTTCTTAAATCAAGTCTGATTTTCACGATTTTAGAAGACTCGTATGTTGAAGTTGGATACCTAGGTTTGTACGTTGCCATTCTTCTTTTTAGGGTTCAAAAAGGAAGGAATAGGGGCTCTGTCTGTTTGTCACATCAGTTTTTTTTTATTGTTACATTTGAAGATATTTTCTATTCCAAACGAAAACGTACAGACCTGGTTTTTCATATCTAAAACATAATTACATATGTTTATTACATACGTTTATGAAAGGAGCGAGTTTTATCTCTTAAATGTCTGAGTACTGCGGATACTATTATACATATAGCTAAGCTAAGCTAAAAAAAACCTACAATATTGAACTTAGAAGGGTATCCCATACTAGTCGCCGGTTAAAATTTTGTTGACGACACGCTAGCCTAGTAAGGAGTGACCCTGCCTCCGAAGCCAGAGGTCCTGGATTAAAATCCTGGTAAGGCAGATATTTGTGTGATGAGCGCGAATATTTGTTCCGGAGTCTTGAATTTTTCTATGTATTTTATTTTTATTTCTCTATATAAGTAAGTTCATCGTTGTCTAGTATCCATAGTACAAGCCTAGAGCTTAGTTTAGGACTAGGTCAATTTGTGTGACATTGTCCCGTGATATTATTGATATTAGTTCGAAATCATTTAATGAGCCCAATATTATCTAACATGTAACAAATGCATTCACACACATATTTGAACGCAATACTGAAGTAATATGTCTATAGTTGTAGCTATACCTTCAGGCAATTACGAAAATTAACCCGAGGCCGCGGTGAGGTCAACTGCGCCCGGCGCATGCCTGTTATGTAACGTAATGTGGCGGGACTTCTTGGCGTTGCGTATATCTGCATCAATTTGAGCATAATAGTCTGGTAAATGGAAGATGAGAATGAAAAAATCACTTACGCGGCAACACTGATTGTCAAAACCTATGGTAATGACATATGGTGATGCCGCGTAAGTGAATTTTTCATTCTCATCTTTCATTTGCCAGACTCTAGTAAACTCCATACTGACTTGTCTTATTTAGTTACTTATATAACCTCAAAATGCATAATTTTTGGCTTAAACGGCCGTTTTCTTGTAAATAAAGCAACTAGAGACCAAATTTTGCGTGGATGGTTTTTTATGACAACATTGTTGGTAGTTTTAGGCGAAAAGAGAGCATTTTGAGGTTATAAAAGTGTTGCGAAATAGGACAAGCTAGGTGGTATGGAAAATACAACTGATGCCGAGGGTAGAAAATAATGCTCATGGCATACGTAGTCCTTTTCTCAACTACTTCGAGGAAGTAAAATAGTTTTTTAAATAACTAGACGACGGCGACGCCTGCGACTTCGTGCTCTATTCTTTCTTAGTGCACCCTTATAACCACCACAAGTGCCAAATTTGGAATCTCTAGATCCAACGGTTTAGGCTGTGCGTTGATATGTCATTCACTCAGTCAGTTTCTTCTTTTACATATTTAGATTATTTTCGTAAGAAGTATGAAATAGGTTTTTGTTTATTTTGTATGAAAACGCCCTGTCTTAAAATTAAGGTTTTCTGACACCAAAGAAGACCGAAAACGTTCATATTTCCGAGCATTCGAAAAATCTTTTTCTCCTTAATGCTAGGAAATGTTAACCTTACTGTTGTAAACACAATCAGCAGCGGCCCTGAATAATGTATCCCGCGTTTTTTTACCTTTTAAAACAAGGTGTGGACTAGGATAACTATCTCCAAACAGCCAAACTCTCGTAAAGTCGTTCTTCCATGTTTACCACCTATTGGCTAATGAGGGTAGTATTACACATTACATTTTATTGTACCACTTTGTTGGCCTGAGTAATATGTATATTCATGCCAAATTACATCTTTATGGTACAGTCAAGTTCAAAAGTATGTATACACTTTAGTATCTTGTCACTTTAATCGCTTGGATAATTTCATAAGGCAGTTTAAACATGACGTTAAATAGACCAGGTACTAAAGTGTATACATACTTTTGAACTCGACTGTACCAAGAGTCTCTGCGCAAGGCTGCGGACGGAAGGACACGGCGAAACTATAAGGGTTCGTAGATTGACTACGGAACCCTAAAAATCGACTTTTTTATGTTAAGGAGAAGGCACACGAGCACTCAGGCCACCTGATGGTAAGTGGAATCTGAGACCCATAGACATTTGAATTCTCAAGACTATAATCCTAAGACCTCAAATGCGTTGCCAACCCTGAGGACTAAGATGGGATGCCTCTATGCTAGTAATTTCACCGGTTGTCTTATCCCCACACCGGAACACAACAATGCGAACAGTGTTGCTTTGCGGGTGGTTAATGGATAAGATGGTGGTCGCGATCCGGACGGACCCTGCACAGGGTCCTACCACCACTAAACATACATTTCCAATGAACTTGAAACAAAACAAGCAAGTTTTTTGAAATGATACTGTGTTGATCTGGCAGTGCGATGTGTGAAATGAGTTTCTCATTCAGAATTAATTATGAATGTGGCCATGTGAAGACGGCGTTACTGCGACAATGACGCGGTAACACGTATTTACTATTGGCTTTATTTGTCAAATACACATAGGTATAATGCGAATGTTTTGACAACTATTCCGGTAACAATTAATGCATCTGTTAAATGGGTGAATTTCGAGAATATTGTACATGCAACACACATCCCATACATCCTTTGTGCGACGATAATGACCCATAAGATTTTATGACTCATTCTCAATGAAAGTTAACGTAGTCTCTATTGTAGATAAATCAAGAACCTATAAATATAATTTAACGTTCTTTATGTATCTACGTCTTAATTAAGTCCTTAACTTCGTACATTTTCGCTGAACCGAATTTGATGAATTTTTGTGTGGAGATAGTTTCAGTCCCGGGGGTACTTTTTATCCCAAAAATAATGGACGGTTCCTGAGGGAATAGTGTTAAACGACTTCTACGCGGACGGAGTCGCGGGAAACAGCTAGTTTAATCATATACTCCAAATAGGGATAGGAAAATGAAGTGCCACCATTATTTTGCAGTAATCACAAGACTAGTAATTTGAGATCTATTGGCAGACATGTTTGCGAAGATGTTTTGTGTGTATAGATTATTACATCAGCGTTAGACACAAACAATCTAAGGGTCGTATTAATAAACTGGCCTGGGCCTCGATTCAATGCGGCTAAACGATATGGCTTTTGACTTGTTATCGTATTGTTTTTATCTTGGTGCGGCTTTTTTAAATTATTTAGACAACATACTGTCTTGTAAGTAATACAAAAAAAATACACTTTACTAGTAAGTTTATAATTTACCTACTACCCTAATAAAAGGCGTGAAAGCCGTTCACGCATTAAACCTCCTAATAAATCAGGGTAGTAATATTGAATGGAATTTCATAACTGCCCTGTTATCAGGGCATATTTACGTTTGGCAAAACGTTTTTGACGAAACGAAGGTAAACCGAATTCAACACTAACTCGACGATATCGCACATTATTTTGCTACAATTAGATTAGATTTTCTTATTTACTCATGGTTTCTAAAACAATTTTGTTCAAGAGAAAGTAGAATAGAGGTCGTAATGTCGTAGTTAATTACCATCTGCCAATTTTGTGGGAAAGAAAACTGGCAAAAAAACTAGCACAGAGGCAGTCCATCTTAGTCCTCAGGGTTGGTACGAGCAACATTGCTGTCTTGAGAGTGCTGATATCTATGGGCTATAGTTCCCGCTCACCATCAGGGACTTGTGTGCTCGTTTACCTTAAAAAAAACTACAAAATACAATAAACAAAACATTTATATGTCTTCCCCGGTGTGTTTGCCGGGTTGGAATAGTGCCACTCCATGTCTTCCCGTGGATGTCGAAAGAGGCGACTAAGGGAATAAGGGCTTGTAATACTGTTAGGCGATGGGCTTGCAACCTGACACTAATACACTAGTAAACTTCTTGGCCTGATTGTGCAACATGTGGTTATAGAATTATAAACAAGCCTTTTTAGATTTGTTGGTATTTCTGTAGCTCGGCCTACCCCACTCTGGAAATGAATGATGTTATGTATGTATGTTATATAACTTCTTCAATGCAGAAAAGCCTTTTAGAGAGTGTCGCGAAAAAAAATAACAAGATGACTTGGCATCCAGCCATGATATTCGCTTTATGATATGACTAACGGCGGCCAGAAGATGCTGTAGTTTTAAACATTGCAGATGTATACCGAATTGCGTTGGGTACGTCATTTCGAAGGCCATTATTAACTATTTTAATTGATGTTTTCAAGTGTAGGTATTCCTCGTATTTGAAGAGCCACAAGTCTGGGTCCGTGTCCGTACAATTGTTTTTTTTTTTTTACTTATAGAAGTAAAAAATAGATTTACTTATAGAATATAGATTCAGTAATTTAAATGATTGATCGTCTCTTTTTATATCCCCCGCCTGCGAATATAGTAAGTGTTTATATAGGTCACTAGTAGAATGACTCGGTCGCAAAATTACCGACTCGTAAAATGACCACATCGCTAGTAGCCTACTTCTCAAAACGTCCGAGTCGTAAAATGACCACATCGCTTGTAGCCTACTTCTCAAAATGTCTGAGTCGCAAAATGACGACTTCGTTTGCGTTACTAGGTAGGTTAGGTTCGTTAGGTAACTTCAAATGCCCGAAGGGCAAATTTCCCAAGAATAGCAGCCCCGCCATGCGGGGCTGCGTCGACTTTGCTAAGACAGGCATAAAATGAAAAAGCAAAGTGGTCATTTTGCGGCTCAGTCATTTTGAGATGTGGGCTACAAGCGATGTGGTCATTTTGCGACTCGGACGTTTTGAGAAGTAGGCTACAAGCGATGTGGTCATTTTACGACTCAGTCATTTTGAGATGTTGGCTACAAGCGATGTGGTCATTTTGTGATGTGGTAATGTTTCGATGTAGTCACTCTACTAGTGACCCGTTTATATTATGAAATACGGCTGTCATAGAGGTCATCCTATCGACTCAGAGGCCCTAGCCAAGATGCAATCGCTGTTAACGTTTCTATTTTCTATCCATTCGAAATGTCGGGTGACATAAGCGGCGACACGATCCGTCATCAGCTTACGTCACAATCCCATACAATTTAGCGTTATGCAGCTTGACGCGGCAGTGGATTGTCGCTTAGAATATCGACAAAACAAATGCAATGGTTTATAGAGTGTTTCTTACCGAAAGCTACATTTCCGGTGTAGGCTCCGGTTAACGTAGATAGGCTATAGCAGTTGTAACTAACACGAATTTTGGACTCCTGCGGCGACAGGCATTTCGGTGAAATTAAAATTCTATGAAATAATACATTCTCAGTAGTAGGTTTCAACGTAACGAAGCAAAACTGGCGAAACTTTTAGGCTTTTAAACGCAACACATACACGACACGGTGTTTTTTTTTTTTCTAGTTGCCTCATACGAATGTCGGCCCGTATTACGGTCGCGTTTATAGCGCGCTGGATAAAGCATCCGTCACTCTCGCACTGCATTTGTCAGAAAGGGTTTACCATTGAATTGCCGACAGACTTTTAATCGAATATTATTTCAAGTACTTTCATTTCATCGACAAGTCATTGCGTCGAGGACTCAATACTAGGTAATTTGAAACGAGGTCTTTTAATTGGTAGTTGACTTACTTCAATCAAATTCATGTCATGACTAATCATTTCGGGTTTTTTTATTTGTGTTTTTTACTTGTAATAATATTTATTCCGCATAAAATTATTTCAATTGGTAATATTTTGCTATCAAAACTAAACGCAATCACTCACTCTGCGCGATTATAGATATGTGTGTTATGATTGACCATTGATGTAACTTAATAATAGTTATGTGTCGTGCTATCTGTCGACAGTTCATTTTCTTGGGGATCGCAGTTCTAGCCTAACCTAACCCACTTCTGTCAACAGTTAATTTTCTTGGGGGTCGCAGTTCTAACCGAACCTAACCCACTTCTGTCAACAGTTCGTTTTCTTGGGGGTCGCAGTTCTAACCTAACCTAACCCACTTCTGTAAACAGTTCGTTTTCTTGGGGGTTGCAGTTCTAACCTAACCTACTTTGAAAGCCTCATAGGGCATATAAAATTGTATTAAAGTATTACGTCGAAGAAATGAATTGCAATGTTTTGTAGCTGTATCAATTAAGATAATTTGTAACAAATCAGCGATTAAGTAGTATTTCGTTGATTAGTATTTCCACGTAGTAAGATAAATTTAAATAAATAGTAGTTGAAATAAAATTACGCACAAACAATATTACTAGTACTAAAGTTTCGATGAATCGTTGTCGATGAAATAATATTCGATGAAAAGGTTATCGACAAAACAAGGGTACACCGTCAGAAAGTAACGGATGTTTCATCCACGTTTAGTCACGCGTTAAATACGGCCATAACTATAATAACTACGGTTGCGGTAGGTACGTGTTAATTAAAATGCCGTCGAATACGGCATTGAACAGGTTACTATCATTAGAGTGGTATTAATCAAAGATCTTTAACGTGTTGGAATCACTTAACCCTTCGTATGCCTAGAGCCGTATCCGTTCCGACGCAGTAGAGTGCCTAGTACCGAATCCGTCTAAAAGGGATTTAATCTTGTTATTTTAAATTGGACTATACCTCCTTTAAGATAGGGTTCTAATTTGCTTGTAGAAAAATCGAATAATATCAATCTTTCATAGATAATATTCAGTAGTTCGACACGTGGAGCCAATTGAGAGCCAGGAGCGTTTAAACTCTGTCACGTGACACCGATGACGTCATAGCCTGGCATACGACGGGGTCAAGTGTGCAAGTAATAAAACAGTTTTTTTTTAATAAACACACTATATAGTAGATTATGTACACCATTACAGTTTGTGAAATGTTTCGCCCTAGGGCATACTAATAGCTACTATAGCTAGCGTATTCGTATGCAGATCACATTAAATTACTATCTAGCGAAATGGCGAAATTTTCTGCAAGTAAAAGCGGAGGCCGTAATTAGCCAAAGCATGCCAAGTTCCTGGCAATGAACCGGACGGAAATATGCAAATAATACCGGGTGTGGCCTGTAATAGGAGCAATAAATTGAGGGATCGTTTCCACACTGAAAAAACATGAGGCCAGCAGAGTACTGTTTTTTAGTTGGTTAAAAAAAGTTTGTTACTCACAAACGTTTTCTTTGCTCTTAGAACTGACATCGATTGGTTACTCATAACCAACCCGAAAAGGTTACTGGACACTAACTACATAAACTGTAACAAATAACCAACAATTAGGTTAAATATTATTAACGAACTCTAACAGTTACTTTAACTTACTATGGTAGGCTAATACAACCATCTATTAGGGCCATACAGCAAACACAGAACGGTTAAAATTAATGACCTGACTGTTTGTCCCAATTAACTACGGAACTAGATTAATTTTACCGACTAAACATGTAAAATTAGCAAACATGTATCGTTGAAATAAGAACAATGTTATTGGCAATTTTTACTTTTTACGTCTGTTCACTTTACATATCGGAGGTGTGTTACTTTTACAGATTAAACATATACAATTACAAACACGTATTGTTGAAATAACTACAATAATAGTGGCTATTTTTATTTTTTACGCGTGTTCACTTGACAAATCAGAAATAGATAAATTTAGCAGACTTAACATAAAATTATCAAACACGTATCGTTGAAATAACAACAATGACAATGGCTATTTTTATTTTTTATGTCTGCTCACTTGACAAATCGGAAGTAGAGTAATTTTACAGACTGATAAATAAAATTAGCAATCACATTCCGTTGAAATTACATCATCGTTTGGCTAATTTTATATTTTATGTCTGTTTACTTAACAAAAATTACTTTCCTGATAAATGTTGTAGTGTTGCCAAGTCCATCCGAAAAAGTCAGGAGACATGAAGCTAAAAAATCAGGAAATTAAAAGAAAAAATCAGTACTTTTATATGTCAAATACTTATACTTTAATACAAATGTTCAATTACTTTCTAATATAATTTTATCATGTTTAATTCATGTACCTATAGAAATTTTGTTAGAGAAGAAAATAAAAGGTTACCATATCGTTCATTAATTATTTATTTATTTATTTAGATAACATAAATACTCACTCAAAATTCTGTGTGGACATTAGAATATTGAGTTGTAATGATAGGTAAGTAAATAATCAAACGAAAGTACATAATTTATTATTGTTGTTTAATTTCGCGTGCATTTTCTAACATGCCTGTACGTAAATAAAGATGATTAAAATTCGAAGATCTCATTGACTGCTAGATGAGGTTAGGTAGGTAACAAAAAGTTCTTCTTCATCCAAAATGATACAATTTTCTTACAAATAAAACTTTTTATTCTTTGAAGATGTTTTACTAACAACGGCTTGTGCGGCATCCTCTTTTTTATTTCATGCGGTAAAATGTAACACGTTTATAAATATTTTAAAACTTGACACTATGTACATAAAGATATTGTAAAGTTATGATATTGGATGATTTTGACACAGACGAAGGGCTTCAATTTCGTTTAAAGGTTAAGAAGTATTGGCTTATTTCCAACCGGATTAATATTATTTTCAACCGTCTTTAAGAAAGGAGGAAAGTTTCTCAATTGGTCGGTTTTTTTGTATGTAAGTATAAAAAAAAATCAGCTGTTTATTTTCTTCAAAGACAAGTTTTGGTTAGCTTAACATCCAATCTTAATTAGCAAAGATTATATATGTTAAGGTTACATAATTATTATTGCAATGCATTTTGTATTATTCTATAAATATCACAAATGTTATCACTAAATTTAGTTACATTATTCTGGTATTTTTACATAATAAATATCTCTGTACGATGTTCTTTGTTTGTTTACATGTTTTGTTTTCAATTTTACTTGTCAGTTAATCAGTTCCACTTCACCAAGTGATATTTTATGTAAATGCTAGACTTGTTACTAAAAATACTAAAATCTCTATATGTTTGCCTACAATTTTTTTTTATAAAAGAGGTAGGCAAACGAGCATGTGGGTTACCAGAAGTAATCACCAGCGCCCATGAACACCGGCAACTCAAGTTGAGTTGTCGGTCCGTTGCCGGCCTTTAAGGAAAAGAAAACTCCCTCAATCCCTCACTGTTCCCTTCATCAGATTCAGATTTGGTGACAATGGGACCACCTCGGAAGAATACTCTAACAAACCAAAAAAAAATCAAAATTGGTCCACAATTGACGGAGCTATCGGTGAACATATATAAAAAAAAATACGAACAGTGGAACATTTTAACCTCCTCCTTTTTTTGAAGTCGGTTAAAAAGCAACATTACTTACAAGATTCCTGCCACCGACGTCGACATTTCTTCTATATTTCAGTTTAAGAAATATTAGATGTATTTGCTAGCTTTCATTTTTTTTCTAACAACGTTTCCAGAGGTGCATGAATTGAAAATGATAAAATTATACTAGAAGTCATTTAAAAATTTGCTTTAAAGTACTTTATACCTAATAATCTACTATTTTTTTCTTTCAATCTCTTGATTTTATAGACTCATGTCTCCTGACTTTTTCGGATTTGACCTAGCAACACTACTTTTTTTTTTAATTTATTCGTTTGTAACCGTCCGAGACCGACGCGCCGGCCGCGGCTAAATGAATCATTTCAATGGGCGGCACGGCATTCATATGCCGTGCCGCCCGCTATTCTTACTTAAGTCGGCGTGGTTCTCTGTTCTCAATTGACACAGACTACATACTTTCTGATTGCATTGAATCAAATCAAGAAATCATGGAAGATCAGGAAGTTGGCGAACTCCTCAGTGCATGGGGGCTTAAGGACTATATCGAAAAATTCAAAGGTAAGCTTATTACTGTCTACTTTTTTTCACTTAAAACAGGTACCTACATTAGCATAGCTAGAGATCGTTTTTTTATTTACGTTAAGATCGTGCTTTACCGTGACAACAGGAACAATTAATATGGCAATTTAATAGACTCGTGGTCAACGACGTAGGTACGCGCTTTGACGCGCGCCATATTTATTGTTCTGCTTGTAGATGGTCTGTTTTTTTTTATTACTTAGGTACTTTATATGTGATTCTGTGATAATAGACTATTTTCATTGTGTTAATTAATTGTGTATGACACTAGCTAGCAGTACAAAAGTGATTATACTGAACACCACACTTGCATGATTTTAAGAATCGTGAGTACCTACCAAAGCAAATAACTAAAATAAGCGTGTCGCAGTAGGTACCCACGTATTGTAAAGGTCGCGCTAAACTTCTTGTACGCTCTGATTTCACGGGCCATAGCAATGACATTTACATAGGGTATATTATATTCGAAAATGACTGTAAATAACTTATTATTTGGCCACCTATATTAATAATAAAATCCACATGTATTTCAGAAAACGCTATCACATCACTAGCATTTCCACTTCTGTCTTCTGTCTTGATGATCTAAAGTTAATTGTAGTTAGCAGTAAAATTGGTCAAAAACTTTTTAATTGGTGGTCAATAATCAAATATCATATTTGTAGGGAGTTGTATTTTGTATGGGAAAAACGTAAGCATCCCTAATTATGTGACCACCACTGTATATAACTAGCGACCCGTCCTCGCTTTGTTCCTGCTACTATTATATGTATATATAAACCTTCCTCTTGATTCATTCTATCTATTGATGAAAACTGCATTAAAACCTGTTGCATAGTTAAGTTTAAAGATTAATTATTAGACCTTAGTTTGGGACTAGGGCAATTTGTGTGACATTGTCCCCTGATATTTATTTATTTTATTTATTTACATGTATGTACATATATATGTATGTATGTATTTGAAAAAGAAAGTGACTGAACAACTGACTGCCATTAACGCTTGTAGAAAATGTTATTCGCTAAGTAGTTATTTTCTAATAATATATGCAATAATAAGTAAGTAAAGTTGATGGCACAAAACTAAGATTGTAAACAAACTGTAAAAGTTTCACATTACATATCTCTATTAAGTTACAAACTCAAAATGCCTACAATTCGAAAACCACATATATAACATAGTGATGCTAACCACTAAACACTTGCAGTCGCAATGCAAGGACAGCTTGATACAAATTTTATTTTGACTCTTTGGCCTGACTTTATGTACAAACTTATTATTTTTTACCATAGATTTTTTTAAAATGGTATCGTTTTACAGGAAAAGGGAATAAGGTTCGAATTGTCTCAGTTATTAGATATGGATAACAGCATTAACAAGACAGCTTCTGAAGGCACCAGTCATGAAATTGTGTACAATATTGTTTCTGCAGATAATGTAAATGTTCAAAACCAGGCTGACTTGGATGTAAGTTTAAAAATAATGTCTACTTCAACATAAAAGTTACTACTTATTTCGCCTGCCTATAAGGGATTTTACAATATGATTCAAAAACCTGGATTAACATATCGGATGGGCTTGTTGATTGTTAAAGAAATAAGTACCTACCATCCATATTTAAAATTTTGACACAAGCTTGATAGCAACTTCTGTAGCTCTGCCTACCCCACTCTGGGAATGAAGGCATGAGTTTATGTATGTATGTATGTATTACAGATTAAAGTGAAATATAATCAAATCAGAGCTTTAAACTTTAAAAATCATCCTTTTTAGAGTTCCATAGCCACATGGCAAAACCGGAACGCTAATAGGTTTGTCTGTCCGTCGGTCCGTCCGTATGTCACACCCGTTTTACTTGGAAACTATTAGTATTACAAAGTTGAAACTTAGCATGTGGCTGACTATCAGTTGGAATTAATGAAGTATAATCGTTTTGCGTCCATTAAAATCAGGCAACCCTGGGTGGCAAACTCTGAAATACGAAATATTTCCATTGCTTTGGACTTTAAAACTTATAATCTATTATTTGTCATTACATTACTTTTTAGGATTTACAAAATGTTCTCCAAAACACATTAGAAGGGCGAGGAATATTAAACTGTGACAAAGGACAAGTTTTAACTCTAACTCAAAGAAATCTGTTAGTTAAAATAATTTGTCAACATGTTTTAAAAGACAACCCAACACAATTGATTACAAACATTATTTATAGAAAATGGGCTCAAGAAATTGTCAACCTTTTTCCCTTGGAAAAAAAAGCTGTGTATTTTCATACAAAATTTGTTGAGTCTACTGCTGGTGTAATAAATCGTAGTGCTGGTAAATTGCCAGATCAAATTCACAACCTTAGAAGGCGATACAGAGAAAGTGGTCTTATTGAAAGAAGAGAAAGAAGCAAACCAACAAGCAGGTCATCTTCATTGAGCGTTGATTCTTTTGATCTATTACCAGAAAATGATGATGAATCGGTACAAGAATCTCTGCTGTGGTAAGAAAATAGCACTAACCCATGGTCAGAGGTCGAAATAAAGTGGCGAGAAACGTTCCATAAGAGGCAGCAACAACTTCATAGTAACCCTGGCCTAACTATTAACGAGTATCTCAAGAAGTTTCCGGCGTTAAAAACAGCTACAGGTTTTCATTTGGTTAGTGCATATAATTAGTGTTTTTAAACAGACTAAAATAAAAGGGGTTTTTTTATTTAACAGTTTTCTTGTGTGTATACTTGGTTTTTTTAGCATTAGATTTGGGCAAATATCCTAATTCTTGTTATTAATGACAATAATGACTTATAAAAGAGAAATTTGTTTTTAATTTCTAATTTTGACTTCGTTTAAGGCAATAACGTGTGCAAAATAACGGTCGATCATTCTAATCCTAAAAAAATTTAAGGTATAGGTACGGATTTGGATAATTATTTTGTAAAGAATAGGATAAAATACTTATCTTAGTGTTCAGTGATTACTTTTGTACCTTGTCACTTTAGCGTCATGTTTGAAACGCCTTATTTTGCTTATTTATGTCATTTTCTTTTTAGGTTAACAGTGACTTTGAATTATTGTATCCAGAAAAGACTGGAAAGTTAGCGGATTTGTTCCCTATTTTGAAGCTTAAACTATTTGAACTGGCCCAGAAGCGGAAATCGAAGAACCAAACTTTGACGTCTATGATATCAAAAAAAAATTGTAAGTTTTAAAACACTATACTTATCTACTATACTATATACTAACTGCCGCACTCAGAGACGTAATTATTTTTTAAGTTTCATTAAAGTTGCTGCGTCTTATTCTATTGCTATAGCAAAGAAAGTGACAGCAGCAACTTCAATTCAATTCAATTTCTGGGTAAATATGGCCCCATCGAATGGTGCGATGATTCCAGCCAGCCAGCCACTGCCAGTTGACCCTTGGTCTTGTACGGTAGAGTTATCCGAGTTCGGTAGAAAGCAGCAACTTTAATGAAACTTAAAAATTAAGTGACGTCTGAGTGCGGCAGTATGTGACATTTAAACATGAACTGTCCTAATCATTTGTAATTTGTGTCTAATACCTTTCACTACCATAACAATTAATTCTATGTTTTTAGGGTTCCGTACCAAGAAGGTAAAAACGAACCCTTATTGTCTATCTGTCCGTCAGTCTGTCACAGCAACTACCTACACCATCAATAAAAAAAAAGATCTTTCTAGGGTTCCGTAGCCAAATGATAAAATCGGAACCCTTATAGACGGCTACATTTATTAATGGACTTAATTTATTTCAGCACCTGAAAACACATCAAACGCTGCTGCACTACTTTTAATACCACTGTTGCTGTCAGTAGCCACGATCCCGCTGAAATCTAACAAAGAAAACAAAAGAAGCTGGAGACCATCGAAAGCAGAAATACCTACAAGAGGGTTTCATAACGGTTTTACGAACTGATACGGATCTTAATCAAGTAGTAGAAGAAAGACGTGCAAAATTTCAGAATTTTGGTCTTACTCTGCAACCATTTGTTATAATTGTTGCTACTGATCTCGAACATATACAATCACATTATGCTGTTGTAGATGGAGTATTTTACTCTGCTTCTAACGTTTTAAATGCAGTAGATATTTGTTTTAAAATATTCTGGGCTTTCAACGCGCAATATCCAGCTGAGTGTAAAAGTACCTGGCTATTTATCGAAAAAGCAGTATACGAGATAGATTCGCCGAAGCAATCTACCGCATCTAATACTTTATTAACTGAATTAGGATACAACATGTAACACTTTTTATATAGTGTGTCCCGTAAATAGTGATCCAAATGACATAGGACATAGCACGGGAAGTATAAAAAATAAAACATAGGTGGATTTTGCTAAAAAAATATGTGTTACCTACGTGTTTTGATGAATATATAAAAATACTTGAAGGGCACTAACATATTTTTGAATTCGAATCATTTATGTTAAATAAGACAAGTTATAAAATATTCAAAATTCACAACTTTACATCATTATTAAATAAAAATGTTACAAGTATTTATCCTAAAAGCTGATTTCTAATCGAAATACTATAGAGAATAGGTAACTTTAATACAAAACTAATGTAAAAAAGATGCACAAGGTATCTCTCTAGTTATTTTTACAAATGCATGAACTGGAAACATTACAAATAAATTAAAAAAATATGTTTGCAGTTCTTTTTACTTATTTTTATGAAACGCTACAACTTAATAACCAAACACTTTTTTACATCATTTCTTTGATAAAGTTAATCAAATGAATGGTTTCTAAAACATAATTCTTCGTTCAAGACAAGCAACTTTAAATTTCTCTTTATTTTTTTATTCAATATTTAAAGATTTTTTTACTTAAGTTTTTTTTCTCTTAAACTAGTCTTAGAATTTGAATGCCCTGCAAGTATTTTTATATATTCATCAAAACACGTAACGTTTTTTTTATCAAAATTCTCCGATGTTTTTTTTTGCATAAGTATTTCCCTTGTGGTGTCCTTATATAGGGCATCCCTAGGGCTACCAAATACACCCCCAATATATATGTTCAGCGATTTTTAGTACTTTCGGAGATACTGATCATTTTAATCGGAATTGGTGTTATTTTTCCTTATGTCTATGTTACGAAAACCCCTTATTATATTCATGTATTATTTAAATATTTTTTCAGTGGTTTCTTACATTTATTTTTATATAACATGACGGTTTTTTATGTCAACTTATTGCGTAATCACTCAAAAGTGCATTATTCATTGCCTAGGGCCGGAAAATAGGGGATTGCCTGACGAGGTGGGTAGTAGGTCGAGCACCAGCGAGGCCTGCTAAATACGAGTCGGGCAATCCCCGTAACCCCGTTTCCGCAGAGGCATATACATATAATGCTTTTCTCATACATGTAAGGAAATAATACAAATAAATTTGTAAAAAGCAAGTAATTAAATATAATTAAAAAGTGATGTTTGTCATATTACGGCCATTTGTAAACAAAAACTGTGTTTTTTTTTAACATCAGTTTTACGTATGTATAGTCGACCAAGAAACTCCTTTACCACTTTTAGACTATTTATAGGACATAAGGTCCAAAAGCGGATAAGGAATTTCTTGGTCGAGTATACAATGACCGAATTGTACAGACTGTCAATTGTTTTTAAATTCTAACCATAGACATTAAAATGCTAAAGAATAAAATGAGAAAAATACTCTCACTGTGGTAAAAAAGCGAGCAGTTACCTTGGCAGTTTGGATTTTTTTTCTTGGTCCTTTAGATTTTGAGTGCAATTGACATCATTTAAAAAAAATCTACATGGACGGAAAGTGTTTTCATATGTTTATGTACTCCTAGGAGTAAAATGAGGCACTTTACGTCATCGTGCTTTAATCGGAAAACCGTTGTTTCCGAGCATGTTTGAGAAGTTTATTTCTCCATACCTACTAAGTGAACCCCATGTTTGTTTTTCATCTAGTATGGAAAAACCAACTTTGTGTGATAACACAACAAGTTGATATAAAAAAAGTTGGCATGTGGGTTTAAAAACCTACTAAGGGTTTTTCGTAACATGGACATAAGGAAAAATTACAAAATATCCGACTAAAATGATCAATGGCTCCGAAAGTACTTAAAATAGATTGAACATACATAGGGGTGTTTTTGGTAGCCCAGGGGAGACCATATTTTTTTTCATTTAGAGCAATATTTACGGGACACCAGTATACCATCATAAATAAAGTAAAAGAAACGCTTTAGGATGAGAAATTGCCAAGTCCTCTAATTACTTTCAAACCATTATGTATTTCGCCACGAATCGTGCTAAATGTACAATGTATAACTTTTATCGAAGATATTTGTGAATGATGGTTCTTTGTTTTTTGTGCTTAGAATTATTTGCTAACTTAAAGGTTTTGAAGCAACATTTTGATTTTGTTCACAATAAACACAGTTTTGAGTTTTATAGATGCGTTGAAGTTAACTGTCAGCGTAGTTTTCAGGGATTTGACTCTTTTAAAAAACATCACAGTAAAACTCATCGGACAAATATGTCATACAAAATGTTGAGTCTTCAAATGAATTGTCTTCCATAGATACATTACCAACGCGTGATGAATCTGCTAATGTAGAAACAGCTGCCGGTATGTCTATTACACCCATTACACCGTTTAGTCCTCTTGAGCAGACTTTATCGAGTTTTATAGCTTCTATGTACTCCAATTACTGTTTACCCCGGAATACTGTTCAAGGCGTAGTTGAAGGTTTGCATGAAGTATTTAGTTCATTTATTCAAGAAGTAAAACAATCAGAATTCGTAGAAATGGGCCCTAACGGTATAGACAGAATTGAAGATTTAATTCATTCTTCAGTTTCTAAATTTGGCACTGAAGCTAAACGTATTAAATATTACAAAGAAAAAGTTTTTTTTATAGAGCCTCTAGTTGTAATTATAGGTCAAAGACTAGATAGACGCAAGCGAGCAGGCATATCACGTATCCGAACAGTCCCATGCGTTGAACATTTCATTTCATTACAACGCGTATTTCAAAAATTTTTGTTGCTCGATAATGTACTTACAGATATTTTAGAATAAGTATATTAATTCATTAAGCCAAAAAACACATAATGTTGAAAATTTCATTCAAGGAACTTACTGGAAAAACAGATTAAATTCAAATGAAAATTTGAACCGTACAGTTTTACCAATATTTATGTATTTCGATGATTATGAAGTGGGCAATGCCCTTGGAAGCCATGAAGGTGTACACAAACTCGGTGCAGTGTATGTCTCTATTCCTTGTCTCCCACCTTGTCGTGTGTCTGTTTTATCGAATATATTCCTGACACTTTTGTTTCACTCATCAGATAGGGTTTCTTTTGGCAATCATGTGATATTTAAACCTCTAATTGATGAATTCAATTTTCTTTTGGAAAGTGGAGTAACTATAGACATTCCATGTTTTAAAGGCATTGTGTTCTTTGAACTCGCTCTTATCTTAGTGGACAATTTAGGCATCCATTCAATAACAGGTTTCGTAGAAAGCTTTTCAGCTAACTACTCATGTAGAACAAAGTACCTAAACATTATGTCGAAACAATATTACGATGATCCAAGTCTTTTACGAGACACTGCCTCCTATCACTATGATTTGTCTCTCGAAAACCCAACTTTGACAGGTATAAAAGATAAATGTATATGGTTTGACATTAAAAACTTTGACTTGTTTAACCAAATAGGTGTCGATATCATGCATGACGTGCTTGAAGGTGTTGCGAAATACATAATGAGCTTTATTGTGATTCAGTACATTCAAAGTTTAAAACTATTTTCTCTGCGCACATTTAATGATAAAATAATATTTTTTTACTATGGGGAAGACAACAAAAATAAGCCGTGTGCTTTAGATTTAGAGCATTTAAAGCGCTTTACTGTACGTCTTTCGGCCGGAGAAATGCTTTCCTTTGTAAGGTACTTTGGGTTGATTGTAGGAGAGTTTGTGCCAAAAAATGATTCAATCTGGGTTCTTTGGATATCACTCAGAAAAATTTTGGACATAATATTAAGCACCACAGTTTCTCAAGATTCGGCAGATTATTTACAAGTGTTAGTAGCAGAGCTTAACGAATTGTATGTGGGTTTGACTAATGAAAAATTAAAACCAAAATTTCATAATATGGTGCATTATCCCTCTATGATTAAGAAATATGGTCCTCTTTCTGCTTTATGGTCCATGAGGTTTGAAGCCAAACATCGTCAGTCAAAATCGGCTGCCAGACCTTCAAATAATAGAAAAAACATCACATTTTCATTGGCAATGAAACAACAATTTCAATTAAATGAAATGTTTATAAAAGGAAAATTACGCGATATGTTATCTGTAGGACCTTCAAAGGAAGTGTCGCTTCAGAAAGCTGTGTATATATTCTCAGAATTTGGAGAAAGCTATTCACAACAAACTTTAGTCCAAGTCTCTTGGGCAGCAATGTCATCTACGAGATATCACGTAGGCTCGGTGCTAGTATGGAAAGTGAACGATGATAATCGTTGTCTAGTACCCATAGCACAAGCCTATTTTAGGGCTTAATTTGGGACTAGGTCAATTTGTGTGACATTGTCCCGTGATATTATTATTATTTATTATTATAATTATTTATTGTCGTTTTTTGTAGTGTCGGGAATTTATTTGAATTCTACTGATGACCTAATATTTACGGGAACTTTTTTGGATACTCTCTATTTTGATGAGCATTACTACGCGTATAAAGTTAAATTTCCCTTCAATACAAAAATTCGTCGTTGTTTCCTATGTTTCTCTTGTTTTACCAATTCCAAACACAAAAGTAACGCATACTGATGGTGATTATGTAGTTTTACGTAGTTCTTTGTGATAATTAAATCTCATACGTCGGCGTTGTTCTAATAGAACGCGATTCCGCCACTATCGCACGAACCAGTGATGCGATCATCGCACATATTTATATGACATTTAGCGAGTCTATTAGGAAACGTATTAGGATGGTTCTTATTTGCTCGTTTTATGACATTTGAGAGTAAATTTGGAAACGTATTAGGGTGGTTCTTATTTAATAATAATAATAATAATAATAATATCACGGGACAATGTCACACAAATTGACCTAGTCCCAAATTAATTATTAATTAATTATTTGCTAGTTTCTTTTTCTTTACACCTTTATAATATAAAAAAACTCGTTTTTTTTAGATTTTTATTTTAAGATTTAGGGGCCGCTACCGCCCAAAACAAATCTTTGGAAAAAGTAAATAAAATAATTAAATATCCCATTTTTTATTTATTGTGTCGATTAACTTGCAAATTTATAACGAAATTCGGTATAAAGTTATAATAAAATCGATAGAATATAAAGAAAAAACAAGATATTTACATTACTTTATTTACTTTTACCAAAGATTTGTTTTGAGAGGTAGCAACCCCTAAAAGATAAAATAAAATCCAAAGAAAACGAGTAATATTTTTAATACCGTAGATTATAATGATGGGAACACCACCGAACAAAAAAAAATTCGACCAAATAAGAAGCACCCTAATGGATATCGTTAAGGATATCATGAAACTCTGGTTAGTGCGTTCTATTAGGACAACGCCCCTTAGAATAGTCTTAAAATCTGTAATAAGTAGTGTATAACCATTTAATCTAAAAATAAAAGATTTGACTTTCTATTATGTATTTATTGTTTTAATAGTTCCAAAAATATCCATTACTAACTACATGAATGTACTATATAAAATGTTGTTATGCAAAATGACTGTTACATTAGCGATTAAAGTCTAAATAATTTAGTATACATTTCGTAAGATTTGATGACGGAAATAGACTTTGTAGTATACAACTTCAGGTAATACAAAGTTAAATTACAGCCACTTCACGCAAAGTGTTAAAGTCTGTTTCCACCAGTAAAGTACAGTCGACTGTAAAAATATGGGTGCACTCAGTCTACTCGAAAATATACAAACACTCTTATTACGCCGGTGTAAAGGCTTTGGTACATACTTTTGAGACTTTGAATGCAGCCGTATTTTAAACTGACTGTATTTTACTATTATCAGTTTTCAAAACTTCAACTTTCAAAAAACCTCTAGTATCGTTGGAACACCGGGTGATCATTACTGTCATGAGTTGCCGTGATCCTTAAGGATAAGGCTGTATTTATTGTGCTACCGAAGACACGATGTCGCTATTGTCGTGTACGGCTGTGTTAGCAAACATTGAAATCTTCTAGATCACTGGATTGTATTTATGTGCGATCATCACGTGGTAGCACTCTAAATAAAGCATTTCATACTTTCTGTTAAGATAGGAAACTCAATATGTCATAAGCACTACTAATTAATATAATCTAATAACCCACTTGTCTTAGCAAAAATTGTACTTCCCATAGTCGACCTCCTACAGTTTATGTCTTTAGGTACTGAAAACAAGGTAAAGAAAAACCTATCACGTGACTCGGCGAATCTAGCTTTGGCTGATTCTATCATCATTCATTTCATGATTCGCTGACGTTGTTTCCAGTACGTACCTAAAGAAATAAACTGTAGGGCGTCGATTATCGGAACTAAATACAATTTGCTACGACACTGGGTCATTAGGTTATATTAGCAGTGCCACTCGGTATTATGACATATTTAGTTTGTTACCCTAACAGAATGTATTAGTTCCAATGACAGACTGAAACGTTAAGGTGACAAGGCAAAGTTAATTAGATTGACAGATTAGTTAGCTACCGTCGCAGCGCAGAGTTATTTCTATTGGCAGTTTAAATTTGCTATCATAGCAACAGAGACTGCTTCATTAACAGACTAAATTAGCTATTTGAAACAAGATAGAATTTGTTAGATTGACAAATGAAATTCGCTGGAGGTACAGGGAAGAGTCTGGTATATTAGCAGTTTACGTTTGCTGCGGTAACAGGTTAAGCACTGATCCATTAACAGACTAAATTTGCAACCGAAACAAGATAGAATTTGTTAGATTGACAAATGAAATTCGCTGGAGTTACAGGGAAGAGTCTGGTATATTAGCAGTTTACCTTTGCTGCGGTAACAGGTTAAGCACTGGTCCATTAACAGACTAAATTTGCAACCGAAACAAGATACAATCTGTTAGATTGACAAATGAAATTCGTTATAGTTACAGAAAAGAATCTGTTACATTAGCAGTTTAAAATTGCTGCTGGTTGCAGGACAGGCACTGCTCCATTGACAGACTAAATTAGTTAGCGTAGCAAGGCAGAATTCGTTACATTGACAGATTACATTTGCTACAGTAATAGAGCAGAGTCTGTTCCATTGACAGACTAAATCGTCTCCCGTTGCAGTGCTGTTTGCTCCTTTAACTAAACAAATCTGTAGCACTGACAACAGAAGAAGGCTGATGCAAAAAAGTAAATTTGTTGAAACAACCGGTAGTCTGGATTATAATAACGAAATAATTAGGTTGTGTTTACCACCAGCTAGCCAACTTCGAAGAACTTAGTAACAAACAGATAGGTTAGTTTAACCAGCATAATCTGTCACCTTAATCTTTACAATTAATATATATTGACAGACTCTATAGGACTAAACTAACAGGTGTTCTGTTTTTAACTTTAACGAACAAAGTTTGTTGAAAAAAATAACAGTCCTGACTGTTAGACGTAGCCTATTAGTTGTTTAAAAAGTTAACCTACTTGACTCTGCTGCTATTTACTACATAAACCTGCTGTCCATATAGCAGCGGAGTTGGTTTGCTGGGAGCAACGGGAAGTTGGTTAAATTTAACCCACTATTTTTTTCAGTGTATCACCAGCCCGAAACGTTTGCCCGCTGTTTCGTTTGTCCGAGTTTTAATAAGTTAGAAAAGCTTTATTTTCTGAATACATTAGCTTTTATAAATATTTTAAAAGATATACCTCTAGATCCTGTTGATAACTTAGATATTTTTTTATCCAGCATCCATTAAGAATCCAGGGAAGTTAAACGGTTGCAGAAAAAAGTTATGAAAATTCGGACATACGATGTAGCCTGTAATGTAGATACACTGAGTGTTGGGGAATGAGATATAATGTATAACGAAAAAATATAAATGAAGAAAGTGAATTCCTTTCCATTTCTTAGCAACCCGCGTCGAAACAAAACACTTCGTGCATATAAGTGATTGCGTTGGTCAATGGTCATTTTATCTTGAAAGAAAAGTTTAATAAATCTTATTTTTACGCCAACTAAGCAGCTGCGCGATCGCAGATAGTATGAATAATGTGCGTAATGAGGTTTTCATAGAGATGGTATCGCCGCCATTCGTTGCAATATCGACTCGATCAGTATTTGAGAATAACCGCCCGGAGATTTTATTAATGTGCTGTTTGTAATTTAATAAATTGGCTTTCGTTTGTATTGTACAGGGTGTTGCTGATGAAGTTACTGATTACCAGAAGACAGGGGCCTGCTCCGCCTGGATAGTCAGAGATGAAAGTTCGAGTGCTACCGCCAAGCTGCATTCGTATACGTGCACCGTGCCACAACAATAGAGTAGCTAAGCAGAAGGTTAAAGGGTCATTCTACTTTTTAGCGCATAATAATCATTGGTGAAATTAAAGGCATTTTTAGACATTTTTTTCACGTAAATTTGACTTATATTGAAACTGGAACAACTAAATTTGATAGTTCAAAACAAAACACTTTAAATTTATTGATATTTTATCAGGAAAAGTTGGTAACACAGCAGTAAATACACTTTTTCCATACAAATGGCGGGGACATGCGTGACCACTATGTTACCTACTTTAAAGTTAATTATAGTGACTTTTTAAATGTAGTGATAATTTTAAACGTAAGCCAAGTTGTGTAACTATTTCAATATTAAATTACAAAACCGAGCACTTTAACGTTTTTATAAAAATATTATTTGAAGAGCACTTGTCAAAAAATCGGCCTGCGCTTAAAAGTAGATAATGACCCTAAATTATAAGATGGTGGTGGAAGAGATCTAAACGGATCATCTGAAAACAGGATGGCCAGACTTGGAACAGTGTCACGCCAATTTGACCAAGTCCCAAACTAAGCTCTAGGCTTGTACTATGGGGACTAGACAACGATTGACATACTTATATAGAGAAATATATACAATTATTATTAATTTGTGGCGGTAGTACCCAGTGCAGGGTCCGTCCGGATCGCTACCATTAACCACCCGTAAAACAATGGTGTTCGCATTGTTGTGTTCCGGCGTGGGGATTAGACAACTGGTGAAATTACTAGCATAGCGGCATTCAATCTTAGTCCGTAGTGATGACAACCAGAGGGCGGAATTTCTCAAGGCAATTTTTTTAATATCATAGGTATAGAACTAAGTATTTTATCGACTATCGACAAGTAGTTCTGATTCACGTAGCACAAGCTCTTTTACCAAATAGAATTATACCTCCTATCGAATACATTACACTTAGCAAAATAATTTTCCAATATTAACAATGCCCTTTGGCAACGGTCTTTTAGATTAATATAGTTTTTGGCAAATATAGGTGTA